>JAVJIX010000093.1:972500-1085000 GCA_036785185.1 Paratrypauchen microcephalus
GCACAGAATTCCACTGAATATTCTCCACATCTCTCGTGAAATACTTATACATTCTCTTATGAATGACTTTAGGTCCTACTCTTGGAACTTTTGTTTTAAAATTCAAAGCAATAATGTTATGATCACTGAAGCCGACTGGTACGGAAATAATATTAGAGCACTTTTCAACACAATTTGTGTAAACGTGATCAATACAAGTTGATGTGGTTAGCCCATCCTTGTTAGTCACAATTCTAGTAGGCATATTTATTATCTGCACTAAATTGCATAAAGTAATGGTGTCACACAGTATTATTAGAGATCCAGTCAATGTTCATATCTGCCAGAATAAACACTTCATTGTTTGTGTCAGTAGCTTTTTGGATCATTGTACAGACATTATTCAAGTATTCTATATTTGAGCCTGGTGGCCAGTATGGGTTTACCATGTGGAAGATACACTTGCAGCCACAATGCTTCTACGCCATTCATGCCAAGGTCTTTTCTTATTTTAACTGGAATATTATTTTGAATATAAAAAGCAGTTCCCCCACCATATTTATTTCTGTCAGACCGGAATATATTGTATCCTTCTATTTCCAAAGACAAATCTTCTATAGTTTCATCCAAGTGTGTCTCTGTAACAGCCATGATGTGAATATTTGTTTCCAACAAAATAGAAGACAATTCACACACTTTGTGTCTTAAACTACAGATGTTCAAATGAGCAAATCTCACTCCTTTTTTTAGCTGTTTTCAACATCATTATATAAAAATAGAGTACAAAAAAGATCAAACACATTTAGCCAGCGCCCATGTTTGATCTCATTCAAATGTGATTACTGTTAAACCTTTCTAACTGGTCAGGGCTTTTTATACAATAAACCTTAGTTTCTTCAGGTCCACCATTTGTCTTGACATACACTTTACAGTTAGTGGTCCAGGTTGCCTGTATTTTTCTCTGTTTCCTAAGAAACCTTGCTCTTCTGGCTAAATCTGCATTAGATTTTGTAAGGTGCTCATTAATATACACACAATGTGGAGCTCAAATGTGTCATTTAAGCAGCAGTGTCATTGGGGGAGTATTTGTCGTACTTTTCTCAGCTTCATTCAGTCGGGTGAGTAATAGTACTATAGTAGTAGTAAAAATATAATAGTAGTATTTGTAGTACTAGTAGTAGTAAAAGTAATAGTGCGTGAAAAGTCCCTCAGTCGTCCAGGTAGAATCCATGATCAAAGGAGAAGTTCAATTTGTCAACTGGACAAAGTTTGTTTGGTTGAAAACGTTTCGCCGCTCATCCGAGAGGCTTCATCAGCTCTGGTTATTGTACTGGTTAGACCCTGCTTATATCTAGCTGCCGGGAGGCGCGTCCTACAATGACAAAGCTCTGAAAACGATCCCCCCTAATCTGTCTCTTTGTTTTTCAAATTACTCTGACGGCTAGTTTCGACCCCCTATTCAACGTCTAACGACCCTCTCCACCCCTCTGCCCTGGCTCTGTTTGACTGGTCTAAGAATCACATTATAAATGGGAGACAAGTTATGTCTAACTCCCCCATTTCTGTTTAATGACGGATTCTCTTTTTCTCTTCTTTTGAGGACAGTGAGGTTCAGATCTTAGCCAGGGAAAAGAACTGGTTTGAGAGGGGAGTTAAAGAGGCTATTTTTGTCAAAAAAGAGAATCCGTATAATAGTAGTAGTATTTGTTTGGACATGACTTTTTCACTTGCTGGACATTCAGCGCCCCCTGCAGGCGACAGTGTGGACACACAGCCTCAGTGTGACGTCATCGTCTGTAAACAGGAAGGAGATTCTTAACCTAAAACAATGACCCAAAAAGATAAACAACTTAACTGTGTTTCAGTAAAGTGACTTTTTAAAGCTGTCGTCATGGGAACGTCTAATTACTCCAACCATAACTGCACTGTCCTTTTAAATGTTTGAAATGTTTTACTGTTTTTAAAAGTTTTATTGTTTAAATGTTTAACTGTTTATTTTTAACTGTTTGTATTTTAACTGTTGCTTTTAACTGCCTATAATGTATATTATACCTTTAGCGTCCAGAAAGGCGCCTAATAAATAAAAAGTATTATTATTATTATTATTATTATTATTATTATTATTATTATTATTATTATTATTATTATTAATTAAAGGAACCCTCTGTTCTGTTTCAGACCTGCCTTCAGCGTGATCTCTGCACTTTGGCTTTTCTCAATCAGGAAGTTGTAAATATGGTTTGACAATTGTGCCTATAAAATTTGGAGTTTTAAAGCTTCACTCAGCACCTTTTTCCTGTTGCTATGTTCTAGAACAGGGGTCGGCAGCCTTTACCGCTCAAAGAGCCGTTTGGAGCCGTTTCACACAGTAAAGGAAACACCGGGAGCCACAAAACCCTTTTGAAATTTAAAATGAAATAACACTGGATATAACGGCTTTTACAGTCACACCTCACCTTACGAAAGACCCAACTAACGAATAATCCAAGTTACGAAACGCCTTTACGTAAAATTTTTGTCTCTGAATACGAAAGAAAATTTAAGTTACGAAACGCGAAATCTCAAAAATTCAAATAATGCGCTCGGCTTCGCAGCCGCCCGAATCCCCCGAAACGTAAATACACTTATAAATACACTCTCCCAACACCCCGCTGGCCTCCCATTGGCTAGGAACGAATCAGGCCTTTTACTTACGAAAAAATCACATTACGAAACCACTTCTGGAACAAATCAATTTCGTAAGGTGAGGTATGACTGTAACGGCTTTTTTTGCCTTTGTGCCATAGAATTACTTTTGGAAAATGAACAAACTAAAATACATTTAATTAAATACAGTGCTCCCTCGTTATATATCGCGGACCACTTTGCGTGGATTTTTTTATTCCAATTTTTTTAACAGTGTCAACGCGCATTGTGTTCTGCGTCCTGATTGGCTAAGGGACTGTAGATCTTTGCCGATTCGTCCGTCATTCTCCTCCGTGTCTCCTGTACAGAATGTGTTCAGACAAATTTATATAAATGTCGGATCGCAGTGTGACTCTGAAGTGCTGTTTGTTTGCAAGTTTTCTCCCCGACAAAACCCGCGACAGCGAAGCGGCGCCAGGACGAAGAACTGTGAAATACACGCGTCACTATGAACACATTTTTATGTTGAAAATCTACAAAGGTTTGAGTGTTTAAACGAGAAATGTGAGAAAACGTTAATTCCAGTGTGAGAAAAGTGTAGAATGTGTGTGGTGAGGCGTTTACAGCCTTAAAACATGGAGAATAATTGTAAAATATAAAGCTGACGACTCCGCGGATTTCGCCTATCGCGGGTTATTTTTAAAACGTAACCCCCGTGATAAACGAGGGACCGCTGTACTGTACGTATGCGGCTCTGGGTCTGCGGGTTGCCGACCCCTGTTCTAGAAGAAGTGTGGTGTTTTTCCGTGTAAAAGCTGCTGTTTCTGAAATGTAAAACGACCTGAGGCGGGAGGGGAGTGAGTGTATTGGCCCGTGTGTGTCCAAGTTCGAAGAATCGATTCTGCAAAGTCCCCCGTGTTCTAACTCCGTTCCTCGTCAAAAACCTGCCCGAGGAGGTCTTAGAGCGCGGGTCTCCAACCTTTTTGCTCCACCGAGCTCCTTTACGAAACGAAAACGCCAGAGAGCTGCTCATTTTAGCCGCCGCAAGAAACTGAGACGATTATAAGAATGGTGCAGTTAGACGCCTTAAAAAACATAATCCACTGTCCATTTATTAGCGCACAAAGTTGGGCTTCAGAATTTGTCATTTACACTGGTTTTATGAAAAAGTTTGGGCACCCTTGACAATTGCCATTATTTTAATTTATAAATCAGTGGGTGTTTGGGTTCACAACGTCATTTTGATCAAATAACTCATGGACACAGTAATATTTTAATATTTCAGCAGTGAAATTAGGTTTAACAGAAAATGTGCAAAACATCAAAACAAAAACACACCAGTGCATTAATTTGGGCACCTTAACAGAAAAATCAGATCAATATTTAGCTGAGCCGTGCAAAAAATAACTTCCTACAGCCTCTGATGAGCGTCTGGATCCTGGATGAAGGTCTTGCAGACCCCCCAGGATTTCGCAGGCATTTTTTGTGATTGTTTCGGGCTAAAATGCCTGAATTTGCGGGAGCTTTTCCAAAAAGTTGCGATGAAAGTTGCGGCGCTTTTAAGGTTTTTGTTGCGATTTTGTTGCGGGAGGAAGTGAAAGTTGCGATAAATAGTTGCGATTTTCCCTTTTTGTAATTAAAATTGAGTAATATTTTGAATACTGAGTTATTACTGACAAAGAATAATACAAAGACACAAAGATCACAGATATGGTCCTAAAACAACCTTACCAACATCCAAAATAAATTACTACTAGGAGGGGAACTGTTTCGCCCGGTCTTTTGCTGTTATTTTTGTGGGCAAATGGTGCCACAGACATGTTTCTTTGCCATTAGAAGCCGTGTCCCAATTCCCAGAGTGCACAGTTCGGAGCGTGGCCCGAAGGGCATGTGCGTCACACATTTCGACAGTACACCGGCGCGACGACTGCTGTCCCACTTCTTTTTTGTCCCATGCGCAGTTAACACGCGGTCCGCAGACCGCAGTCGCTAAGCGGACCGCGGACTGCAGTGGTGGTCTGTGGGTTGTTTTTGACCATTCTGATCATCCTTCGTCTTTGCCTCTCTGATATTTTTCTTGGCCTTAGAACTGTGCCTGTGGCCTTCCATTTCCTCACCATGTTCCTCACAGTGGAGACTGGCGGCTGAAATCTTTGAGAGAACTTTTTGTAGCCTTCCCCTGAACCATAATCCTGAACAATCTTTGTTTTCAGCTCATTTGAGAGTTGTTCTGAGGCCACATGTGGCCACTCTTCAGACGAGAGTCAAAGAGACGAAGAACGACTTAAATCCCTCTTGATAAAAGGAGAAATTCAATTTGTCAACTGGACAAAGTTTGTTTGGTCGAAAACGTTTCGCCGCTCATCTCCTTTTATCATGGATTCTACCTGGACGACTGAGGGACTCTTCACGCATCTTAAATCCCTCTTGTCATGATCAGATGCTCTTGTCTATGAAGTTCAAGGCTTAATGAGCTCATCAAACCGATTTTGTGTTCCAATTCATCTGTATTGATTAGTTACAGGTTTTCAAACCAGCAAAATGACAAAGGTGCCCACATTTTTGCACAGTCTGTTTTTCACATTTGATTTAATTTCGTTGAAATGAATTTTCCGACACTTAAAATGTGCGTCTGGAAAACCAGCCAGTCCTCGGCTTTTACGGGGAAAAGAACGACCTGCCACTGGGATCGTTTTCTGTGAAGAGTCGATTATTATGAACCTCAGAGGGGCCCAGACTTTTCCATCCAACTGTAATTAACCACATTTGTGTTCATCAGCACAGTGACGAGCTGCAGGTTGGAGACCCCTGATTTACAGTTGCATGTCTGAATAATTTAGCGATCTCTCCCAGTCCCTTTTCAGCGAACATGTTAATCTGTTGTTTTGGACGAATATAACATTTGTGTGTCTAATCCTGTAGTTTAGACCTGTACAAATGTTCTGAAATGGGATTGTTTTATTCGTTTTTTTGAGTTCAGATTTCAGTCTTTTTACATTTTTTAATTACATTTTTGGTTTAAAACACGAAACTGTGAACAGAATCCTTTTATTAAAACATTAAATCGCAGAAAAATTGGGCGAATCAAACCGGCCTTTTCATTTGGAAGTCACTGTCACGTTTCTGTTCATAGTTTTTGCGTGAAATCAGAATCATTTTTGAGAGCTTTTTCCAGCAGCACTTAGAACTTGTGATTGTTTATTGTTTTATCTTGAAAATAAACTTTAACTTCTTAAGCTCTGTAACTAGATTGAAAAAAAAAGGAAATTGAGAAATGTATTTCTACTTAATATTGTAAGAAAAATAAATCAACATATCACCATTTATTCTATTGTTGTGTTCATGTGTCGGGTTCATCATTACGGAAATCTAAAATTCACTTCCAGAAATCCACTACGGGAATTACGGATGTCCGCAACTGAATTACGGATATCTGTAATTCCAGTTTGAGATATCAACAATTTAGGTTTTGACTCGTCATAAATCCAGTTCAAGAAATCTTTAATTCACCTCGATTCATGATATCGACGTGTTCCTTTTCCCATGTTTTAAATTAAGTTTTGACTCGGCCAAATGATGTTGTAAATATCTGTATTTGGAAATATGAAGAGTCAAAATGAAGTTGTAGAATCTCAAACTGGAGTTCGGGAGAGTCATAATGTAATTGTAGATTCTATTATCAATTTATAGATATGTTGAAATGAGTTTTGATTAGAGATATGTGAAATTGGAGATATCTGTAACATTCATTCTGCCTGGTCTAAATATAATCACAGATTTGGTGAGTTGGAGTTTTGACTCGGGGAAATGACGTCGCAGATTTCTGTGTGTAAGTGATCTTCACTTTAGGCGGAGCATTTCCACGTGAACCTGTCGCTGTTCATGGAAAGTTCATTTATCAGATGAGATAGATAAGAGTCAAAATGCACCTTAGGGTCGTTTTGTTTATGCGCTCGTGAAACGTTTGTTGAAAATTGTATTAACGACAAAAAGTAATTTTAAAGGAGAATTAACGTTTTTTACAATCTGAGCCTTATTTCTGTAATAAAACAAGTTGTTTTACTCACCCATAGCACTTTGGTGTCATTTGGAGCATTTCCCGAGACGTTTTAGATTTGCGATATGTTTAACGTGAGTTCTCGGGGCAAATGTTTGCGGTGTCCAAATAACACAAACTTTAGCACTTTTCAAATCACAGAAGATCGCTGTGTCAGCGTAGATTTTAAGTGGAGTCCAAAGCGTCCTGAAACCCGATATCCAGCTATAGTTTCATTTGATGACGTCATCATAGAGGACAGCGCGCATGTGCGAATTCCCAGCTGATTCACAGATAAACACCACTGTCAGATCTCTATTCCAGTCCGAAAGAAGCTAAGAAGATGAAAACATCTCCGCTTGAGAAAATGGTGCGAATATTTCATTTCATTCATTTCATTTATTTATTCATTTGGAGCAGGTCAACACAAGGAAATAAATACAGGTAACCAATATACAGTCAAATACATTTGTCTTTTCTTTTTACTCGAAAAGGAGTGGGAAGAAGAAAACTTATTAAATCCCACCCCTGTCTTCCAAAACATAACTTAAATTATTAATTATTAAATTAGCTTCCTTATCAGTTCAGTTGAAAGAAACACAAAAATAAAAAAGGCAAATTCCATTCTTGTACAAAACTGATACAGAAAAGTGCCATTTGACGATTCATTCAAACTCGTCTCTGTATTCAGACCAGACCAGGTCTTTATACAAGAACTTAAATGTGTGAATATTTTGGCAGAGCTTTTGCTGTAAATCCAGAACACAATATTATTTGTAATTTAGGGTTGCATTTATAATTACCAAAAGTCATCACTTTTGTTTTATTTAAATTTAATAATAGTTTATTTGTGTCCATCCAGTTTTTAATTTTGTTCATTTCCATATTGACAATATCCACAAGCTCTTTATAATTTGAGTTACTATAAAAGATATTGGTGTCATTAGCAAAGATAATTACTTTTAGTGATTCAGAAACATTAAAAATATCATTTATATAGAGATTGAACAAGATTGGACCCAACACTGACCCCTGGGGGACACCACATGTAATACCAAGGTGTTCCGAAGAGTATTCACACATTTGGACATATTGTACTCTTTCTGTTACATAACTTCTTAACAGAAAGGGTACAATATGACAATATGTCAGCTGCTCCTCTGATTCCATAATTTTCTAACTTATTTATCAGTATTGAGTTATTGATTGTATCAAATGTTTTTTTTTAAATCAATAAAGATACCAATAGCATCAGAATCAGAAAGGTTTTATTGCCATATGTTTGAACATGTTCACAACATTAGGAAATTGCTTCGGTACTTGGAGCAGAATAAAATAGAATAAAATAAAATAAAGTAGAAAACTTAAATTAACAAATTTACAAGAATACAAGAATATAACAGTGCAGGTGCAGGTAATGGTCAGCACAGGGTCATGTGACTGACACATAGCGGGGGGTGGGAACAGTCCGAGTGTTATTATTATTCAAGAGTCCAACAGCAGAGGGGAAGAAGCTGTTTTTATGGCGAGAGGTTCTGGTCCAAATGGACCGTAGCCTCCTGCCTGAGGGGAGCAGGTCAAAAAGTCCATAACCAGGGTGAGAAGGATCGGATGCAATCCGACCTTCACGTGTCCGTGTCCTGGAGGTGTACAGGTCCTGGAAGGCTGCAACCAATCACCTTCTCAGCAGAGCGCACAACACGCTGCAGTCTCTGTTTGTCTCTGGTTGTGGCTCCAGCAGACCACACGGTGATGGAGGAGGTGAGGATGGACTCGATGATGGCAGTGTAGAACTGCATCATTGTCCGCACTGGCAGGTTGAATCTCTTCATCTTCCTCAGGAAGCACATTCTCTGCTGGGCCTTCTTCATGATGGAGGTGATGGTGGGCTCCCATGTGAGGTCCTGGGTGATGGTGGTCCCTAGGAAGCAGAATGAGTCCACAGCGGTGATTGGGGTGTCGGTCAGGATGGTGGGGGGGGGTGGGGGGTGGGGGGTGGGGCTGTGTGCTTCCTAAAGTCCACAACGATCTCCACTGTCTTCTGGGCGTTCAGCACCAGGTTGTTCTGGCTGCACCAGGACACCAGACGGTCAACCTCCGTCCTGTAGGCAGACTCATCTCCGTCCAAGATGAGTCCAATGACCGTGGTGTCATCTTCAAACTTGATGAGCTTGACAGACTGGTGGGAGGAGGTGCAGCAGTTGGTGTACAGGGAGAAGAGCAGAGGAGAAAGAGCACAGCCTTGGGGAGAGCCGGTGCTGATGGTCTGGGAGTCCGAGACATTCTTCCCCAGCCTCACGTGCTGCTTCCTGTCCGTCAGGAAGTCAGTGATCCACCTGCAGAGAGGATCAGGCACGTTCATCTGGGAAAGCTTGCCTTGGAGGAGGTCTGGGCGGATGGTGTTGAAGGCAGAACTGAAGTCCACAAACAGGATCCTGGCACAGGTTTCTCGGGAGTCCAGATGCTGCAGGGTGAAGTGTAGAGCCATGTTGATGGCATCATGTACAGATCTGTTGGCTCTGTAGGCGAACTGCAGGGGGTCTGGGGGGGGGGGGGGCAGTGAGGGTCTTGATGTGGGGCAGAACCAGGTGCTCAAATGACTTCATGACCACAGATGTCAGAGCCACAGGTCTGTAGTCATTGAGTCCAGTGATCCTTGGCTTCTTGGGGACAGGAACAATGGTGGAGGTTTTGAAGCAGGCAGGCACATGACAAGCCTGCAGTGAAGAGTTGAAGATGCGCGTAAACACTGGGGCCAGCTTGTTGGCGCAGTGTCTTAGGGTGGCAGGAGAGAGACTGCCTGGGCCAGATGCCTTCCAGGTATTCATCCTTTTGAACTGCTTCTTCACATCTGCCTCATGAATGTGAAAGGGTGGAGATGGCTCTGGTGAGGGGGAAGCGGGGGCGGTGGGGGGATAAGTGTCCAGGTAGTCTCTATTGTTGGGACGGTTGGAGGTGTGAGAGCTGCTTGATGGCTCATCAAAACGACAGTAGAAGTCGTTTAGACTGTTGGCTAGGGGCAGATCATCAGTGGAGTGTGGGAGGTTTGTAGTTCGTAATTTTCCTAAAACTCCTCCACACAGAAGCCGAGTTGTCCTCTGAGATCTGCTGCTGCATATTGTCCGGGAACTGGCGTCTAGCAGTGCCCACTTCTCTGCTAAACCTGTACTTGGCATCCTTGTAGAGATTAAGATTAAGCCTTTATTGGTCTCACACACAAATGACACACAGTGACACATGGGAGAAATTTCGTCCGGACAGTCCGGTTTTAGAGCTGTCTGTCTGGCCGTCTGTCACGTGTCCTCCTTTTTTACATTTTGTCCTCCTTTCGGACCCTCGTCGGCCTTTTCATTGATATCTGTTTTATCCTGAGCTCTTTAACTGGGCAATGTTTATTATATAAAGAGACAAATATGTTGAGAAAGTTTTCATATGCCTGATCTACATTTGTTTCTGAGATGACTGAGCTCCAGTCCTGTTCATTTAAACTATTTTTAAAAGCATTGATGGTTTCTTCAGTTCTTATTCGTTTATAAATCACCTTTTTCTCCTCTTTGATGTATTTGAGTTTACAGTCACACACAGTAAAAACAGGCAAATGATCTGTAACGTCACAAAGAAACAGACCACTGGTTGGTGGAACCCCCATATAATTAGTAAAGATATTATAGATTATTGTTGCACTGTGTGAAGTTATTCTGTTCGGTTTGGTTATTGTAGGAAAGAGGGACAAGCTGTACATTGTATCAGAAAAATCATCAATTGCTTTCTGTCAGTTTGGATTCAGCAGATCAATATTGGAGTCACCACAGATGTATAATGGTTTTTGGTTGGAAAGAGAGAATTTTTCTTCCATAATTTTAGTAAAAGTTTCAATATTTGAACTAGGTGATCGATACACACAACTTACAATTATATTTTTCTGTTTACTGTTACAAATCTCAATTGTCAGACATTCCATTACCTCATCTACAGTAAAAGACAGGTTGGTTAAAATTTTATATGTCACAGATTTATGGATAAATAGAGCTACGCCACCTCCTGATTTCATTTCTCTGCTAATGTATTTTAGCTCATAATCATCAAGACCAAAGTCTATAACTCTGTCGTGATGGATCCAAGTCTCTGAAAGTGCAATAACACTGAAAGGGCAAGTAAACTTATAATAATAATAATAATAATAATAATAATAATAATAATAATAATAATAATAATAATAATAATAATAATAATAATAATAATAATAATAATAATAATAATAATAATAATAGTCTATCCTAAGTTTAGAGATCATTTGAACTCATGTATATTTGATTTTTACTTCAGTCTTTTCTTTGCCCATGGCCCCAGTCCCTGAGCCCCTCACACCTGGCTGACACTTAAGCACCTTTATTATGGTAATGCTGCTGCCCTTTGTCTTGTGGGACAGTCTCATGTCTGTCTTTGTCTTGTGGGACAGTCTCATGTCTGTCTTTGTCTTGTGGGACAGTCTCATGTCTGTCTTTGTCTTGTGGGACAGTCTCATGTCTGTCTTTGTCTTGTGGGACAGTCTCATGTCTTTTCAAAGCTGCTCAAATGCTCCTGATTGGCTGCTATGGTCCAATCAAAAGACTGGGGAGGAGTGGAAGGACACTTAGTCAACTGCAGCAGAGTTCAGAGACAAAGAAGGGAGAGTGACTGGACACAGAAAAAACTGATTTATTTGCCAAGAATTAATCAGAACTTTTGACGGAGTGGACTATCAGCTGTTGGTTGAAGGACTTCCAGAACTTTCTACCACTGCTCCTGTAAGTATCTCCAGGGTCGGACTGGGAACAAAATTTGGCTCTTGCATTTTTCCTTTGTGCGCGACCCCCATCCCCCACCCCGGTCCGTGGGCCGATTTGGGGTCCCGCCGGAGTGTCCCAAATGTGGTCTGAGCGGGACCGGTGTCCTGTCGATTTGAGCTACCGAGCGCTGTTACACTTTAAATGCCCGTCGATTTGAGATTATGTAGTATGTAGCTGTATGTAGCATCTAGTCGAATTTAGAAGGCCAGAACTGATGGTTAAATGACTTTTAATTTTTCCAGAATGGTTTCATAGAACCAACGTAAGAGCGAGACAAGAACAAAGCCGTTTTCACCGTTGGGTTTTGTTTTTCACCGTTAACTGTTGTTGTTTTTACTTTGCGTCTTTTTGTATATCAAGCTAACGTTTTTCACCGTCACTTCCGCTCAAACAGGAAGTCACCAAAATAAAAGTGTAACCTTACTATCAAATGCCATGGACTGTATGTTAATGTATATAAGAGCTAACTTGACCTTTACATATGTGGTGTGTGTATATGTGTTATAATGTTGCTTCTGTTGTCCCTTTTTCTGTCCTCATCCATTGTTATTGGCGCTATATAAATAAAACTGAACTGCATGTATTTGTCCCGTTGGATCTGTACAACGGAAAAACGTAAGGTTGCTTATTTCGACGGGGTTGCGTGAATTAATAGATGTCGCTGTTGATTTAGGCTGCTGGGAGCTCATTTCGACGGGGCAGCCCATTTTAACTGGACACCCGCCCAGTACAGAGTACAGATTGCCTGTTCGAGCCTGAGTATATCATATCTGTGGTCCATATGGGATTCACAGTAAAAGATTGTTAAATATCTCTGTATTTGTGACCATAATTTGATATTCTGTGGCTACATACAGAAAAAATGCATGTTCTTCCTGTGTCTGGGTGAGTTTCCTCCAGGGGCTCCAGTTTCCCCCATCAACCCAAAAACATGCTCTATAGGTAAAAATCCTCCAGCTGAAATGCAATCTGACCCTTTTCAATTTCCCTACAGGGAAAAATAAAGGACAAATAAATAAAAAGTAATAATAATTCGGGCAACTTAATGTAACGTGCTTGTAGAACCCACATTGAAACATTCTTACACATAAATCAGTATGTTATTTTATGTGTATTTAGTTATTTTACTTGACTTTCCTTTGTTTCAGTTTGTCGACTGGACAAAAGTTTATTTGGTGGAATCCGTTTGTCAGCTCATCCAAGCTGCTTCTTCAGTTCTGGTCAGACGCTGGTGAACACTGCCTATATCTGCCTAAAGGGGGCGCCAACTACAATGACATGACTCTGAGACTACCACACTTACTTTAGATTAGATCTACAGTGGGAGTGGAGTGTGGGTCTTGTTAGCAGAACCATTCAGGACCATAATGGTGTTTTCACACCTCTGGACCTGACCTGCTGCACTATTGTTTTCTTTGTTTTGATTTAGGTTTGAGGATAGAGTTATAGATGGAGACATATGATGCCTGCGATCTCCATTTCTGTTCAAGGAAGGATTCTCTTTCTTGACAAAAATAGCCTCTTTTAACTCCCCTCTCAAACCAGTTCTTTTCTCTGGCCAAGATCTGGACTTCACTGTCCTCAAAGGAGTGGCCCGTGGCTTTTAGGTGGAGATGTACGGCAGACTGAGGTCCTTTTAGGTCTTATTGCTCTTTGGTTGCTATTTCCATTTTTTTTTTTTTACTGTATATTATATATTATATTTGATGAATGAGCTACTGTACCCAAAACAATTTCCTTGCAGATCAATAAAGTTGGTCTAAGTTTGAGTCTAAGAAATTGTAAACAAATAGGTGTGATAGTTTCAAAGTATTTTCATTGGAATTAGCTCCTCCCTGTAGCCAGTTATAAGCAGTGTCCACCCTCTGACCAGAATTGAAGAAGCAGCTTGGATGAGCTGCGAAACGTATTCAACCAAATAAACTTTTGTCCAGTTGACAAATTGAATTTCTCCTTTTGCTCTGGATTCTACCTGGATGACTGAGGGATTCTACACACTTTCCTTTGTTTTATTGCAGAGCTACAGGATCCACCAACAAAATGGCGTTCACATGTAACCAGTGTGGAAAGGTGTGGCCAACAGCTTCCAGACTGAAAGTACACTACAGAACTCACACAGGAGAAAGACCATACAGCTGTGACCAGTGTGGGAAGGAATTTAGACACTCCAGTGCCCTCCGTATACATATGAGAATCCACACAGGAGAGAAGCCATATGAGTGTGACCAGTGTGGGAAGGAATTTAGAGACTCCAGTGCCCTCCGTAAACATATGAGAATCCACACAGGAGAGAGACCATACAGATGTGATGTTTGTGAAAAGGCATTTTCACGGTCAGGCCACCTAGAATCACATATGAGAATCCACACAGGAGAGAAGCCATACAAGTGTGATGTTTGTGACAAGGCATTTTCACAGTCAGGCAGCCTAGAATCACATATGAGAGTCCACACTGGAGAGAAGCCATATGAGTGTGACCAGTGTGGGAAGGAATTTAGACACTCCGGTGACCTCCGTACACATATGAGAATCCACACAGGAGAGAAGCCATACAGATGTGATGTTTGTGAAAAGGCATTTTCACAGTCAAGCTCCCTAAAATTACATATGAGAATCCACACAGGAGAGAAGCCATACAAGTGTGATGTTTGTGAAAAGGCATTTTCACGGTCAGACTCCCTAGAATTACATATGACAGTGCACACTGGACAGAAGCCATACAAGTGTGATGTTTGTGAAAAGGCATTTTCACGGTCAAGCACCCTAGAAAAACATATGAGAATCCACTCTGGAGAGAAGCCATATGAGTGTGGCCAGTGTGGGAAAGCTTTCTCTGAATCATCCAATCTCTATGCACACATGAGAATTCACTTCAGATACTAACTATATGAGTGGCTTGTGTGAAAAGGCTTTTAGAACATTCCAGCAACTCTCCCGTCACTATCAATCAATCAATAAAACTTTAATTCTATAGCTCCTTTTAACAACCAAAGTGCTGTACAACATTAATAACAAGATAAAAAACAATAAACATCATGCAAATAGGTCAACAAAGCACATTACACCATTAAAATAAAGAAAGTGTCACAGGGCCACTAAGTGTTAAAAGCCGTTCTAAATAAGTAGGTTTTAAGTTTGGCTTTGAACAGAGGCAGGTCAGTGATGGAACGTAAGTCAGTGGGCAAAGAGATCCAGAGTTTTGGACCGGCCACTGCAAAAGAACGATCACCCTACTGTTTGCTCCGGGACCGGGGGACCTCCAGCAGATGTTGCCCAGCAGATCGTAGAGCTCTGCTGGGTTGGTGAGGGGTCAAAATCTCACACAAGTAGGAAGGTGTAAGACCTGCATTAAAAAACAAACATCAACATTTTAAAATGAATTCTGAACTGGACAGGGAGCCAGTGCAAGGACAGGACAGGGGTGATATGGTCATGTTTCCGACTGTGAGTGAGCAGGCGAGCTGCAGCATTTTATCTTTAATTTTTTTTTTTTAACATTAAGAATCAATCCATTTAAATCAAACCAATATTTTACTTTTTTAGCTCTTCGTTTACTCTATTTGTGACTCTTTTATATCTTTTCTGTGGTAAAATAATGTCGTATCATCAGCAAATAGAATTTTCCCAAGTTCAGATACTTTAACAAAATCATTCATATATAAAATAAATAATTTGGGCCCAAGAATCGAGCCCTGGGGCACACCCCATTTGATATCATACCTTTCTGATTCTGTGTCATTGATTTGTACATATTGTTTTGTGTTTTCTAAATAACTCGCTCTCCATTGACGAGCCGCCCCTCGAATGCCAGACTTGTTCATTTTCTTAAGTAATCTTGAATGATTTATTACATCGAAAATCAATGAATAAACTTAAGAAATAATTCCCATTGTCAATTTCAGTTGCTTTTTTTCAGTTGGTTCCATTATTGCCGTTGCGGTTGAATGTTCTGCCCTAAATCCATACTGGTTATCATTCAAGATTATTTGTTTTTGTAAAAACTATCAAGCCTTATTGCAAACACCTTTTCCAATATTTTTGAAAACTGTGGAAGTAGTGAGACTGGCCTATAGTTTGAGAAATTGTGTTTATCACCATTTTTTTAAAGAGGTTCTATTTTCTCTCATTTCATTTTGTCAGGGAAAGCTCCCGTTGTTATTGATAAATTGCATATGTCTGTAAAAGGATCAATAACAGATTCAATTATATTTTTCACAATCACCATGTCCAGTCCCTCACAGTCAGTTGATCTTGTGCTTCCACAGTTTTTAACCATTTTTCTTATTTCATCTTTTTCCACCTTGTCCAGAAAAATCCTGTTCACATTGTCAATGATTATCAATGATTATCAATGATTATCAATGATTATCAATGATTATCAATGATTATCAATGATTATATTTCCATCAAACTTTTTAGAGGGATTACCTGCAAGGCTGGACCCCACATTAGCAAAATATTCACAAAACTCATTTGAAATGTGTTTTTCATCATATGTCAGTATTTTTCTGTACAAAGTCGTGTGGATAAGGATGTTTCACTTTCTTATCACTCTATTTATTATTCCCCAAGTTAACTTCATGTTATTTTTGTTTTCATTTAGTTGTTCACTGTAATATTATTTTTTTCTTTTCCTGATAATCCATACTCATTTGTTTTTATATTTTCTATATTTGTCTTCTGCCTCTCCTGTTTGTGTTTTCAAAAAACATGTATACAGATATTTTTTCTTTTTACGTGCATTTTTTATTCCTTTGGTCCATGGTTTATCTTCCCTTTTCTGTCGGGAGGTTAATAAAGGGCGACATTTATGATACAGTTTTATCAGTGTATCAATAAAAGAGTCGTTTGCTTGATTGACGTCATTGACATAAACTGCATCCCGTCTTTGTGCTTTAAGATCTTCATTAAGTGTCTTTAGGGCTTTCATTGATCTGTTCCTTGACAATTTTACACTCACACAGACACTTTTGTGTTTGTATTTACAAGCTGTAAATAAAAGTCAAGTCAAAGTCGACTTTATTGTCAATTCTGCCATATGTGTTCGACAGTGAATCGAAATTCAGTTTCTCTCTGGCCAAGCAGTGCAAAAAGACAGTGTACAAAATACAATATAAAGACAATACAAAAACTAAGACAAAATCTAAAAAGTAGTGCAAAGAATAAATAAACACCTATTTACAGATTTAACAACAACAGTACAGTACAACAGTTTTACAACAGTGGATGTTAGCAGGAGTTTTTAAAGTGTCTAGAGCAGGCATGGGCAAACTATGGCCCCGGGGCCATATGCGGCCCCTTAAGTTTGAAGAAATTATATTAATAAACCTTGTTAACATTTTAATTTCCCTGCAATTCTGTCCTTTTCCAATAGATGGCGCACTAGATACATTGACCTCTGTAAAGGTCTGAAACCTCTTCGACCAGATAAACTTTGTCCAGTTGACAAATTGAATTTCTCCTTATACCACGACCTCTGTGAAGATGAGCAGAGCTAAGAAAAGAAAAGTGGACAGAGAATGTCGAGTGTTTAAAAAGGAGTGGACAAGTAAATATTTTTTCACCGAATACTTATCAACTCCTGTATGCCTGATATGCCAAGAGACTGTAGCGGTTTTTAAAGAATATAATATCAGCCGTCACTTTGCCACAAAACATGCTAACTGTGCTAGCAAGCATAGTTAACATGAACGGGAATCTACGGTTCAGAGGTTGGCAGTGAAGAAATATTGAATGAATCAAGTTTTTTCTTTAGATACATGCATATACTTATCATTGTATTATCACTTATCATATTCCTATATCACACAACATATAAACTTTTATTTGTGTATTATTTGAATGAGCAGTGAAACATATAACTCTTTTGTATCATGGGGGTTGTTCTCTGGAATGTGCAGGCACCAGGACGGTGATATCTCTGAAGGGGACGAGGAATGTGGTCTGGTGTGGTCTGGTGTGAGCTGGGAAGAGCAGCAGAAACCTGATAGGAAACTTGATACATCATTTGCATATTCATGAATGTATGTGTTATCTGGGGTTGAGCGATAAGGGGAGGTGTCATTCTTTACGCATCTGGGTAAGGCTTACATACCATAAGCACTGGAGCGCACATTTTGACCCAGAGCTCTGCATTAGAAATATTGTTACGGAAATAAACTTTTGGCTAATTGAATCTTGGTCGTCTCTGATAGAACACGCATTATACAACAGAACCTAATTTACAGGCTCAACAAAACTTTTTTCACCGTCAAACTGCCATTCAAGAGCCAAGTACCAAGAGAGTTTTATGTTGGCATTCAAACTGGCAAAGGCCAGCGAGCCTCTGTCTGAAGGGGAGTTTTTAAAAGAATGTTTGGTGGAGACAGCAGGTGTCTTGTGTCCGGAGAGCAAAGAGAAATTTGAAAAAAAATCAGTTTATCACGCAGGACAGTAACTCACCGTGTGGAACTGATAGATGAAGATATAACCAGCAACTTAAATAAAAAGGCGGAGTCGTTCACACTTTATTCATTAGCACTGGATGAAAGCAACAATGTCAAAGACACTGCTCAGCTCCTCATTTTTATCCGAGGAATTAAGGATACTTTTGAAATAAGGAGGATTTTTTGACAATGGAGTCTCTGAAAGGAAAAACACGGGGAGAGGACTTGTATGACCGGGTGTCTGCTGTCATCGAAAATATGAAGCTCCCTTGGAGTAAACTTATCAACATCACCACAGATGGATCTCCAGATTTAACGGGGAAAAATGTTGGCCTGCTGAGGAGAATCCAGGATAAAGTGAAAGATGAAAATCCTGATCAGGATGTTATTTTCCTTCACTGCATTATCCACCAGGAATCTCTGTGTAAATCGGTATTACAGCTGAATCATGTTGTGAATACTGTCGTAAAACTTGTCAACTTTATACGTGCAAGGGGACTTCAGCACCGTCAGTTCATCGTGTTCCTGGAGGAAACTGATGCAGATCATCAGGACCTACTTTATCACTCCCGTGTCCGCTGGTTCAGTTTGGGGAAAGTGTTTCAACGAGTGTGGGAGCTCAAAGAGGAGATCGGTGCATTTTTGGAGCTACTGGGAAAGGCCGACGAATTCCCTGAGCAACAAGAAGTGGCTTTGTGACTTTGCGTTTGCTGTGGATATATTTTCACACATGAATGAGCTGAACGTGAAGCTACAGGGGAAGGATCAGTTTGTGCATGACATGTACACAAACGTGAAAGTCTTCAAATCCAAGCTGGCTTTATTCTCCAGGCACATTTCAAATAAGTCATTCACTCATTTCCCCACACTAGCCACACTAAAAGAAGCCGGCGCAAAGGTGAAGAAATACAGTGAGTCACTGGATGCGCTGCATGGAGAATTCTGCTGTCTCTTCTCTGATTTTGAAAAAAATGACAAGTGACTTGAGTTGGTGGCCTGTCCCCTGTCACAAGAGCCTGAAACAGCAGCAGAGGAGCTGCAGCTGGAACTGATCCACCTTCAGTCTGATCCCGTCTTAAAAGAGAAGTTCAGATCTTTTAAACTGAATGACTTTTATGCTTCACTTAATGAAGCGGTGTTTCCAAACCTCCGGAGGACGGCACAGAAGATGCTGCCGTTGTTCGGCTCATCCTACGTGTGTGAACAGACGTTTAGCATCATGAACATCAACAAAGACAGCCACAGATCCAAGTGAACTGACCAACACCTCAGAGCCATCCTGAGAATCGCCACAACAAAACTGACTCCAGACTTTGATGCTCTGGCTCAAAAGGGAGACCAACAACACTGTTCCCACTGAAATTAAAAGTACGTTTCCCTGCTGTGTTATGTAAAAATGCATTTAAAAATCATTTGTTCAATAAGCCTCACGTGTTACATGTCATTTGTGTTAAGGGGTGCACATAAGTGGTGCGCAGGTGCACGTACGTTCTCAAAATAAACAATGCGCACCAGATCAAATATAATGTGCTCCACATACTGGTGCGCTGTCGCTGTTTCGTCCTTGCGCTGGTTGTTGAGTTTTGGCACTGGGGACGCACATTGAATAGAAGGAGCAGGACATGTAGATCTGCATCTCCTTCTGTTTTTGAAAAAAAGACAGTCAGGAGGAGAGTGGTGATGATAAAAACCTGAAGGAGAACAGAACTTTCAGTGCTTTAAAAGAGTTAGTAATTTAAAAAAAGCTGTATTTAATTAATTACATTTTCCGTGTTTTAAGAGTCATTTTAATAAACAGCTAAACACTGTGGAACTTGAAAGATGGACATTTTGTTGTAATGCTTTTGTTCATTTTTAATTGAAATAAAGCACATGTTTTCTACATATCCTGTGTTATTTTTTGCTCTTATGAGGTGGATTATCAAAACACTAAATCCACCTGCTCCTGGTTCTGTCAAATTTTAGAACCCTTTGTGGCCCACGAGTCAAAAAGTTTGCCCAGCCCTGCTCTAGAGTGACATGTATATATGGTTTATGTATTCATGGAAATAAGCCCAGACTGTTCATTGAGTTTAAGAATCAGCTGCTTTTTGCTCCTCCTGGTTTCCCAAGTTAATGTTCAAATCTCCACATATAAACTGATTCTGTTTCTATAATTATCAAACATTTCCATTAGACTTTCAGTAAATTGTTGAGCACCAGAGTCTGGTGGTCTGTGATTATTCAAATATCTTTTTCTGTTGCAGATGTAATTTCCACAGTTACAGTTTCGATTCCATTATTTTCAGTTGTTGTTATTTCATTTCCCATGTTGCAGTTCAAATCAGAATGTTTGTATAAAGCCGCCCCTCCACCTCTTTTGCTCTTCCTCTTTACTGAGAAAAGCTCAAATCCATCCGACTGTACCTCGTTCATGATGTCATCCCTAAACCATGTTTCTGTCATCCATATTGAACTCTTTCTTAAACTTATTCATAAATTCTTTTATTTCTGACAGTTTAGTGTAGAGCCTGCGGCTGTTTAAGTGGATGAGAGTCAGAGTCTCCACTTCAGTGTTTTGATTGTTAAATTGTTCCTCATTATAATATTCACATCATGTATCTAATTCCTGTATATGATTCATATTTGTGTGTTTGATCTAAACTAACACAGTTGTACATAACCAATCACATATTTGACACACTTCACAATGAGACATTTCATTTTGCTTCTTTAAATGTGTCTCGATCCTCCACGTTCCTGACCTGTGGCATTTGCTCCTTTTACCCTTATCCAAACTCCACAGTTCCAGACCCATGTTGCTACTATTTGGTTTTGTCTTTTTAAAAGTCTTGCCTCTCCTGCAATATCTGCATGTTTTTCATCAAGTGTTCATTCACATTTACGTTTTTTATTTTTTTGCCTGTTTCAGTCGATCATTTTTGTGTTTTCTGTTTGTAAATCTCACAGTGATGGATGGTTTGTTTTTACCATTTCTGTTTGGAAGTGTGTGGCATGCAGATATTGTGTCTTGTTGAATGTTAATACCTTTTTTGAGAAAAAAAAGTCAGTCACTTGTTGCTCCAGTGTGCAAAGCTCTTCAGGTGGTGCATCTTCTCCAGCAGCTCCACCTGGATTCACAACTCTGGCATATGAACGATGTTTAGTTTCTAGGCCAGATATCAACATCCTCTTTTCTGGAGTACTGCTCCAAGTCCTCCACTCGCTCTTCCAGTTGCATTATGAGTTTGTCTTTTTCTCTCACGAGAGCTTTCAGCCTTCAGATGAAAAAAAAAAAAACACACACATTGGTGCATCAAACTCTGAGACAGACCCAACCTGCAGAACCAAACCAGGACCAGACCAGGACCAGACCAGGACCAGACCAGGACCAGAACAGGACCAGGACTAAAACAGGACCATAGACCAGGACTAATTAATAATAATTGAATGAATGAAGTTTAATTAACACAAGTTTGGAGCTGACCCAAAACAGAGAATAAGAAGGAGAAACATTTGTGGATCAGAAGTTTGGAGATTTTATTTAAAAAACGAAGAATCTCCCAGAGTCACACAGGACTAAAAGACAGGACTAAAACAGGACTAAAGTAGGACTAAAACAGGACTAAAGCAGGACTAAAACAGGACTAAACCAGGACTAAACCAGTACTAAGACAGGACTAATACAGAACTAAAGCGGGACTAAGACAGGACTAAAACAGGACTAAAGCAGGACTAAAGCAGGACTAAAACAGGACTAAAGCAGGACTAAAGCAGGACTAAAACAGGACTAAACCAGTACTAAGACAGGACTAAAACAGAACTAAAGCAGGACTAAGACAGGACTAAAACAGGACTAAAACAGGTCTAAAGCAGGACTAAAGCAGGACTAAACCAGTACTAAGACAGGATTAAAACAGGACTAAAACAGGACTAAAACAGGACTAAACCAGGACTAAAACAGGTCTAAAGCAGGACTAAAGCAGGACTAAAGCAGGACTAAAGCAGGACTAAAGCAGGACTGATCCAAGACAAAAGAACAAAACAAGGACAAAACTATCAAACTGATTTTTTCTGACAAAGATTTGGACTGTGATTAAAGTTTCCCATTTTAAACACGTCCAGAAAGCCCAGCCAGCCCGCCGTGATCATCACATTTGTCAACAGGAAACACAAACAGTCGCTGCTAAAACAAGGACGCAAACTTAAAGGCACCAACGTTTACATCAATGAACACCTGACGAAAAAGAACGAAGAAATAGCCAAGAAACCAAGGGCCCTCAAGAAACAGCAAAAGATACAGCACACATGGGTAACGAACTGCAAAATCTTCATAAAATTAAACAGATCATCGCCAGAGGAAGCCAAGATTCTCACAGTAAGAAGTATGGAGGACTTGGACAAGTTTCATTAAAAATACCGAGAAATATGACATCTGACCTAAGGTAATAGAAAAACAGTTTCATCTTTCCAACATGACTACTGACAAAAACACTGATCTATGAAATAAAATCCAGCAACTTGAAATTCTGGACCTGGATGCATTTGAATTCACTGAGTACAATAACCATGACGCTGAAACTGATATTGGCCCGGACAGTAATTTCTTTTGTGCCACTAACAATGCCTGTAATTACTACACTACTGAACAGTTTAACCAGAACCTCACCACTAAAGATAAACTGTCTATTATTCATTTTAACAGTAGAAGTATGTACACCAATTATAAGGAAATAAGAGATTACTTGCAGACACTCAAGCATCTCTTCAGCATCATATCAATCGCGGAATCTTGGTTTAACACAGACAAAGGAATTCATTTTGAAATAGAAGATTACAACTTAAGCTACAAAAACAGAAGTAACAAAACTAGGGGTGGGATAGCATTGTATGTACATAAGTCAATAAGATACTTTGTATTAAATAGTATGTCATTAACCATTGAAAATTTAATGGAATGCCTGACTAAATAATATGATTATTAGCTGTGTATATAGATCACCTGGGTCTGCTATAGACGAGTTTACGGACAAAATGGAAAGTCTATTCACAGGAATAAGAAACAAAACAGTACTCATTTGTGGGGATTTTAACATAGATCTCCTAAATCCAAACAAAGTAAAACAAATTGATGAATTCATTGAAATGATGTATAGCATGTCTCATGTCCCATTGATAACAAAACCCAGTAGGATCACAACACACAGCGCAACCCTGATCGACAATATCTTCACTAATAATTTGTCAAAGGACACAACTAATGGTTTATTTATCTGTGATATAACCGACCACTTACCGGTCTTTTCTATATATGATCTTACTGTACACATAAGGAAGGAAACCCATAATACACACGATATAAACGTGTAAGAAATCAAGAATCTAAAACTGCATTAAAAGAAGACTTGAAATCACAAGACTGGAACACAATTTACAATGAGTTAGATACAGAAATGGTTATAACAGGTTTCTAGATATATTTATTTCTCCGTACAATAAGCACTGTCCCATAAAAAAAGTATAATAAACCCAAAAAGTATCAAATCAAATCAAAATGTCCATGGATTTCAAAAGGCTTGCAAAATGTGTGTAGAAAGAAGAATAATCTTTATAAATCGTTTTTGAAATTGAAAACAGAAGAAGCAGAACGGAAATATAAGTTATATAAAAACAAGCTAACTGAAGTAAAATGAACCACTAGGAAGTTATACTTCAGTAAGCTGTTATTTGACAATAAAGCAAATATAAAAAGAACATGGGAAATTATAAATGGAATCATTAAAAACGGAAGTCAGAAAGATACTTATCCAGAATATTTTGTTGTTGCAAATGAAGATCATGATATGAACAGAACTGTGAATAACTTCAACATTTTTTTTTTTTTTTATGTTGGCCCCGATTTAGCAGCAAATATACCCAATCAAGAAGAAGAAATAAATATTGATAGAAATCAAAACTCAATTTATCTTTGCGAAGTCACAGAAGCTGAAATATTGAAAATCGTACAGGGAGCAAAAAATAAATTTTCGACTGACTGTCACTCTGTTGATATGGTATTGAAGTAATTGATTGTATTGTAACACCTTAACTCATATCTGTAACCTGTCGCTTGTGAAGGGCCATGTCCCTAAGAATATGAAAATTGCAAAAGTTATTCCAGTATTCAAAAATGGAGACAAGCACATTTTTAATCATTATTGTCCTGTTTCACTTGTCTGTCAATTCTCAAAAATTCTTGAAAAAGTATTTAACAATAGATTGAACAAATTCATCCAGAAACAGAACCTGATTAATGAAGGGCAGTATGGTTTTAGAACTAATCGATCGACCTCAATGGCAATAATAGATGCTACAGAAGAAATATCAAAAGCACTGGACAATAAAAAACATGCAGTTGGAATATTCATAGATCTCAAAAAGGCTTTTGACACTATAAATCATGAAATACTTCTTAAAAAACTAGAAAGGTATGGAATACGAGGATTGGCAGGGAAGTGGATTAAAAGCTATCTGAACGACAGGGTACAGTATGTGCAGATGGGAGAGTTCTCTTCTAAATGCCTTGACATTGCATGTGGAGTCCCCCAGGGGTCAGTATTGGGCCCCAAATTATTTAATCTGCACATTAATGATAATTTTAGTGCATCTAAGTTGTTAAAATGTATATTGTTTGCAGATGACACTAATATCTTCTATAGTCATGATAATCTTAATGAACTCATTAACACAGTACAGTGATCCCTCGCTCTATCGCGGTTCACTGTTCGCGGCCTCGCTGTTTCGTGGATTTTTCTTTCAATTTTTTTTTATTTTTTTCAATTTTTTTATAGTGTAACATTTTTTTTTATAGTGTAACATTGTGTTAAAAACGGCAAAACGTTTTCAACCAAACAAACTTTGTCCAGTTGACAAATTGAACTTCTCCTTTTATCATGGATTCTACCTGGACGACTGAGGGACTTTTCACGCATCGTAACATTGTGTTCTGCGTCCTGATTGGCTAAGAGACTAGACCAGGACTAAACATGGACTAAACCACGTCTAGACCAGGACTAAACCAGGTCTAGACCAGGTCTAAACCTGGATTAAACTGCTCTTTGCTGGTTTCGTGTGGCTGTTTTGTGGCTCGGGCTGAGAGCACGCGGTCCGGGCGCGGCGGTTCTATCTCGTGCTCGCAGCCCCGGTGTACGCGCGCCGGTCACGTTTCTCTGACACGGATTTGTCCACGATGAGGGGTGGACGTGTCGCGCACTTCTCCAAGGGGCCGTGTCTCCCCCACGCGTCACTATTAAGATAAGATAAGATAAGATATGCCTTTATTAGTCCCACAGTGGGGAAATTCCAGTGTTGCAACGCACAGATCAAAAACAGCAAGAAAAAGTAGCATGCAACAGAACAATATAATAAATAAATAAATAATGGCCTAGGATAATTTAAAACTAGACCTAAAAATAGACTCTGGAGTATAGTTGAATATTGTAGTGCAGATACGTTGAATGACATGTTAACAGTGTTCGTTGTACAGTCTGACAGCAGCAGGAAGGAAAGACCTGCGAAACCTCTCCCTCACACAGCGAGGGTGAATCAGTCTGTCACTGATGCTGCTCTCCAGAGCAGACAGAGCGTCCTGCAGGGGGTGAGACTCATGGTCCAGCATAGAGGTGACCTTAGCCAGGACCCTCTTGTCCCCCACCTTCTGCACTGAGTCCAGAGGACAGCCCAGGACAGAGCTGGACTTCTTGATGACCTTGTCCAGCCTCTTCTTCTCCCTCTCTGTGATGCTGCTGCTCCAGCAGACCACACCGTACAGGATGGCTGTTGCCACCACAGAGTCATAGAAGGTCCTCAGAAGTGGCCCTCTCACTCCAAAAGACCTGAGTCTCCTCAGGAGATAGAGCCGACTCTGGCCCTTCCTGTACAGTGCATCTGTGTTAAGAGTCTAGTCCAGTTTATTGCTCAGATGAACACCCAGGTACCTGTAAGAGTCCACTCTCTCAATGTCCCTTCCCTGGATGTTCACTGAGGGGGCAGTAGAGTGGCGTCTGCGGAAGTCCACCACCATCTCCTTGGTCTTCCCTGCATTGATGATGAGGTGGTTCCGCTGACTCCAGTCCACAAAGTCCTGTATTAGTCCTCTGTACTCCCCATCATCGTCATCCTTGATGAGACCAATGATGGCAGAGTCATCAGAGAACTTCTGCAGGACACAGCTGTCCGTGTTGTGTCTGAAGTCTGCAGTGTAGAGGGTGAAAAGAAAGGGCGCGAGGACAGTGCCCTGGGGCGCCCCCACACTGCAGGTCAGGAGGTCAGACACACAGTTCTTGGCTCTCACAAACTGGGGCCGGTTTGTGAGGTAGTCCAGGATCCAGTCTGCCAGGTCACAGTCCACACCGGCGGTCTCCAGTTTGTCCCTGAGGAGCAGTGGCTGGATGGTGTTGAAAGCACTGGAGAAGTCAAAGAAGAGAATCCTCACAGTGCTGCCGGGGTTCTCCAGGTGAGACAGTGAGCGATGCAGCAGGTAGATGACGGCATCCTCCACTCTGATGCCAGGCCGGTACGCAAACTGCAGCGGGTCCATCGCTGAGCTCACGGTGGAGCGGAGGTGGCCAAGGACCAGTCTCTCCAGTGTCTTCATCAGGTGGGATGTTAGAGCCACCGGCCTGAAGCTGCTGAGGTCTTTAGCGTGCGGTGTCTTAGGCACTGGTACCACGCAGGAGGTCTTCCAGAGTTGTGGCACCACCCTCAGCTTAAGGCTCATGTTGAAGACATGCTCCATAACTCTGCACAGCTCGTCTGCACAGGACTTAAGGAGCCTGGAGTTGATGCCGTCTGGTCCTGCTGCCTTCCTCGGTCTAATCTTCTTGAGCTCCTGTCTCACCTGGGCTGCAGAGAATGACAGTGGCAGGCTGGGGGGATGGGTGAGTCCGTGTGTGGTGGAGGGCTGTAGAGCAGAGGTAAGGGTGTGAAGAGGAGCAGGACTAGGACTAAACCTGGACTAAACCTGGACTAAACCTGGAGTACAACTGTGGAACAGTCTGGGGCTGGAACATAAGCAATGTCAAAGTATTTATCACTTTAAATCTCTCTTTAAACAAAGTGTGTGGTCACAGTACAGAGAAAATAACATCTAATACTCATGTCTCATACATTCATGTCACATATGTCTAATTACCCCTGTGGTATTCTGTATTACCATTGTTGGTATTTTTAAATCTGTTCAAGATTATGTCATGTGTGTCCAATTACCGTATGGTACTCCTTATTTACCATTGATGGTATTCCTAAATACTGCTGTTACCAGTGGTAACGTGTGTGTGTGTACTTTTGTAAATAGATTTATGGGTCTGTATGTGATTGTGTGTGGTTTTACGCACATCATTACACTCATTATTTTGAGGCATTGCCTGAGAACTAGGAAGCATCTTTTGTTTTGTGGTAGTTTTCTGAAGATGGGGTGGGTTAAAAAACAAGTTTATCTTCTACCCACTCCATTTCGAGCATTTATTATTATTATTATTATTATTATTATTATTATTATTATTATTATTATTATTATTATTATTATTATTATTATTATTATTATTATTTTATTTTTTATTTTTTTTCATGTCTGAATCAATTGAATTGATTGTGCAGGATGTATACTTCTGTACCTTTTTATGTTTACAAATGTATGGCAAGCTCGAAATAAAATAAATTCTAAAACAAGAATCAGATTTTTGAACGTTTGTAGAACTAAACCAGGACTAAACCAGGACTAAACCAGGGTCTAAACCAGGGTCTAAAGCAGGACTAAACCAGGTCTAAACCAGGGTCTAAACCAGGGTCTAAAGCAGGACTAAACCAGGACTAAACCAGGTCTAAAGCAGGACTAAACCAGGTCTAAACCAGGGGGGTATTCCACGAATGTCGCTAAACATATCGGCGCCTAAGTGCTAAGTCCTCGCCTGACTTAGACGAAAGCCTGAAGTCGTTCCACTAACACATTTCAGCTGCGCCTCAGCAGCGCTAAGTTCAGTCAGGCCTATCCAGGCCGGGCCTAGACGTGTGCACGGGGAAGGTAAGAAGCCCTGAACAAGCGACTGTCGAAAACGCAATCATGTCGAAGATTCGGGCCGATTATTTCGGCGCATCAGAACAGAAGTTGCTTTTGGAACTCTACAACACATTTGCAATAACCAAGGCGAGAGACATGGCGTGGCAGAAGATCGCCGAGCACTTAAATACGTAAGTTAAGTCCTATAACATTGATGAATGTTGAGTTTTTTAAGTATGTTTTTCACTGTTGGTGTCAACACTAAATGTTACGGTCTGGCGTGCGGGAGGTGTGAGTTCGATTCTCATGGTGGGCAGTTGATGTCATAAATATTATATATTTGTATAGCAGTCTTGTCAGTTGTAATTTATTTTTACTGTGTAAAAGTATTTGCTCCAATAATACGTTAAATTGTGTTATCTTGTCTTTGAGCAGGAATAATGTGAAGAGGACTGTTTTGCAGGTAAAGACAAAGCATAAAAACATTTTGCAGAGTGGTAAGTAGGCTAATATTAATATTATTATTCAGTGACATTAGTAATAGTGTTGAAATGGTACCTTAATTTAATTTAAAATGAACAGTAGCTACCAAGCCACAGGAGGTGGGAGCCCCCTCAAAACCTTTCACCTGCAGAGGAGCTGGCACTGGCCCTAAACCGGGGTCACCCACTGGTGGAGGTAATTGAAGGAGGGACCCCATCAAAGATCCTTCCTGCGAGTTCTTGTGAAGAGTATATTCAAGGTATTCTCTAGACTAATGCTTGCCTCAGCTGTGATCCAAGCATTTGTGTATTTTAATAGTATGTTTGTGTTCTAGTTACTGAAGATGGCGTACACTTGGACCCTCCTCAGCAGTCCTCCAGCAGTGCCTTGCCTGACCCTCAGCAGTCCTCCAGCAGTGTCTTGCCTGACCCTCAGCAGTCCTCCAGCAGTGGCCTCACACCAGAATGTCATACCTAATGTCTTTTATTGTTTTATGCCTATCGATGGAAATTGATAAATAGGATTTCATTAAAGAGGCTTGCACAGCGTCTCTGAAGCAAATTTGTTGAATCAATGAAATGTTGCATCATGGAGTGTGCCTGTTATTTGGCTACATTTTGTTTTAAAAGTAAAGGTTTACCTGTAACTGTATTCTTTGATAGAGAGGTCACATAAAATATAAAGTGTCAATGTCGTCAAGTGAGAGTGATGTTAGGCCCAGCTGATATACTAAACCCAACCCAAAACATGCACCATAGGTACCTCCAGCTTAGGTCCTGACCAAACCGAAGCAAGAAGATCATGAAGATGGTCCCCGGGCGCAGAAGTGTGCTGCCCACTGCTCCTAATATATATATATATATATATATATATATATATATATATATATATATATATATATATATATATATATATATGTATATGTATATATATATATATATGATGGGTTAAAATGCAGAGAAGAATTTCTCCAGTGTGAGATCAATAAAGTCACTTCTTCTTCTATAAGTTCTATGATGATATGAATAATTTTAGGTTAAATTCATTGGCATTTGTGTAATATGTGTCAAATGTAAATTCGTGAAAATATAACACAAAAATTTACTTGCGCATGAATACGTCAATAGCGGGAATCGAACCCGCAACGCCCATAAGAAAGATGCAGGACGTAAAGACAGCGGTTCAAAAAGCATATTTTTAAATTACCGGAGAGTTGTCAAGAACCAAGAACGTAAGGTAATTAATTTTTTTGCTGAAATTGTTTTCGGACAACACAGATAGTCATGCGGGAGGTGTGCGGAACTGTTTGTTTGACACTCTGTTTACGTCAGGTACGTATTCTCTGCGACACCGCCTGATTAAGCCACATCTTTAGCCTGCCCAGGCTAGCCGCTAAAACCATGTTGCCGCAGTAACTCAGCGGGGACTAAGGTTAGCGAGAGTCATGGAACCGAACTCTCACTAAAACTAGCGCGAACTGTCGAATAAAGCCGGGCTTTGCGCTTAGTCGCTTTCGTGGAATACCCCACCCCCAAGAAGGACTAAACCAGGTCTACATCAGGGTCTAAACCAGGACTAAACCAGGGTCTAAACCAGGACTAAAGCAGGACTAAACCACGACTAAACCAGGGTCTAAACCAGGACTAAAGCAGGACTAAAGAAGGACTAAACCAAGTCTACATCAGGGTCTAAACCAGGACTAAACCAGGGTCTAAACCAGGACTAAAGCAGGACTAAACTAGGACTAAATCAGGGTCTAAAGCAGGACTAAACCAGGTTTAAACCAGGACTAAACCAGGACTAAACCAGGTCTAAAGCAGGACTAAAGAAGGACTAAACCAGGTCTACATCAGGGTCTAAACCAGGACAGAACCAGGGTCTAAACCAGGACTAAAGCAGGACTAAAGAAGGACTAAACCAGGTCTACATCAGGGTCTAAACCACGACTAAACCAGGGTCTAAACCAGGACTAAAGCAGGACTAAAGAAGGACTAAACCAGGTCTACATCAGGGTCTAAACCAGGACAGAACCAGGGTCTAAACCAGGACTGAACCAGGGTCTAAACCAGGACTAAACCAGGACTAAACTAGGACTAAATCAGGGTCTAAAGCAGGACTAAACCAGGTTTAAACCAGGACTAAACCAGGACTAAACCAGGTCTAAATCAGGACTAAACCAGGGTCTAAGCCAAGTCTCAACCAGGTCTAAACCAGGGTCTAACCCAGGACTGAACCAGAGTCCAAACCAGGACTAAATCAGAACTAAACCAGGACTAACCCAGGACTGAACCAGGGTCCAATCCAGGACTAAACCAGAACTAAACCAGGACTAAACCAGGACTAAACTAGGACTAAACCAGGACTAAACCACGACTAAACCAGGATTAAACCAGGTCTAAACGAGGTCTAAACCAGGGTCTAACCCAGGACTGAACCAGGGTCCAAACCAGGACTAAATCAGAACTAAACCAGGACTAACCCAGGACTGAACCAGGGTCCAATCCAGGACTAAACCAGGACTAAACCAGGACTAAACCAGGATTAAACCAGGTCTAAACCAGGTCTAAACCAGGACTAAACTGTCAGTTTTGCAAGAGGCATTAAAAACCATAGGCTGAAATTGAGATTAAAGGGATTTTAATCTAGACTTGAGCCAAATACAGGACACGATGGTACAGAAGGAAAGGTCACACATCTTGCTTGTCCCATGTCCCACACTCTCACCCAGAACTAAAGAGAAGAGCTCTTTAAATACTGAACAAAGAACAACACTTCAAACAGAATGCCATCAGGTCACATGGTGTCAGAAGCCCCTCCAGGCATAGATGGAAATAACACCTCAAACTGAGTTTACAGCCTTTTAACAACCTATAGCCACAGGAAGGAACAGGTGATATCCAACATATGGTGAAAAGCAAATGGTGAGGAGACACGGTTCCCACAGTAAGAACACAGAAACAGACTGGGATACAATGAATACTTGAATATATAGAAGAATAAATCTCACAAAACCAAAATACATTACAGTCATATCTTTATATTTTCATTGTCAAATCACATTTACTGTTTTAAAGAGTCTCGTTAAATATTTGGATCATACTTCAAGTAAGCCTTCCCCTAATCTAATGAAGTCAACTAAATTAGGTAAAAGGGGGTATACCCATAAGCCCAAGAAAAAGGCAAGTTAAGGTGGCAGAGCCCGGAAAATGCAAAAGACCTAAGCCCTTTGAACTTTTTTGTTATTTGGATTGTTTATTTTTTTTTACTATATTATAGCTATATTTTAGTTATTTTAGTTATTATTATTTAGTGTCTATATTCTAGTTATCACTGTTATTATTCAGTGTTTTATGTTCGCACCTTATCACCGAGAAGTTCCTAGTTTTGTGAATTCTGTTCACTTGGCAATGGCAATAAAAGTCTTTCTGATTCTGATTCTGAAATAATTTGGCAAACACAAGCCTATGGCGACTTGTCTTAGGCACAAAGTGGAACCAATCAGGCAGTTTGTTTTAGCATTAGCAGCTTCACATTTCAGACTTTTGCTCAGGTTTTCTGTTCTAAAGTGAAAATAAAACCGCTGAGACTCTCCTTGAACACGGCCACACATGCACACGAGTACCCGAAGTGCACTCCGACTGCTGCCATTGCGCCAAAGTGGAGCTTAAACCGGTGTTTGCACAGAAAGCATGCTCCCGATCCGTGTCCACAGCGGTGTCACAGCCGCCCGACCAGGAACACACAGCCGCTCACTTTGGTTCTGCCCTACTGCTTCTCTGGACAGCCTCATGTCTGTCTTTGTCTCGTGGGACAGGCTCATGTCTGTCTTTGTCTCGTGGGACAGTCTCATGTCCGTCTTTGTCTCGTGGGACAGTCTCATGTCCGTCTTTGTCTTGTGGGACAGTCTCATGTCCGTCTTTGTCTTGTGGGACAGTCTCATGTCTTTGCAGAGCTGCACAAATGCTCCTGATTGGCTGCTGTGGTCCAGTCAAAAGAGTGGGGAGGAGTGGAGGGACACATTGTTGTCCTGCAGCACTTACAGCAGAGAGAGGAGGAGCTCTACAAGGAGCGAGCTCATCTGGAGATCCAAACCTTCTCGCTTCAGTCTGTTCTCTTGTCTGACAATAGTCAAATAGATTCAGCTTTAGGGACACTTATTCAACTGCAGCAGAGTTCAGAGACAAAGAAGGGACAGTGACTGGACACAGAAAAAACTTTATTTGCCAAGAATTAACCAGAACTTTTGACGGAGTGGACTATCAGCTGTTGGTTGAAGGACTTCCAGAACTTTCTACCACTGCTCCTGTAAGTATCTCCAGGATCGGACTGGGAACAAAATTCGGCTCTTGCATTTTTCCTCAGTTTAAATGCCCGTCGATTTGAGATTTTTCCCTCTAATTAGCAGAACAAGAATAACCACCAAGTCTTCTACTTTGATAGACAATATCATCTGCCTGTTTTTTAATTATCTATGCTGCTCAATAACACGATAATGACAAAACAAAAAAATATATCATTTCGAAGGTTCAATGACATAAAATCTAACAACTTTAGAGATAGTTTGGGAAAATTGTCCTGGGAAGAAATTTATGAGGCGCCCAATGTAAAGACTACTTATAATTACTTTTATACCAAGTGTTTCTCTGTTTTTGATCAATGTTTTCCTCTTATTACTTGCTCTAATACAAGAAAAGCTCTTGATAAAAGGAGAAGTTCAATTTGTCAACTGGACAAAGTATGTTTGGTTGAAAACGTTTCGCCGCTCATCCGAGAGGCTTCGTCAGCTCTAATAAGAATGCTGGTAAGACACTTGCTTATATCTTGCTGCAGGGAGGAGCTAACTAGCTAACTACTTTCAGGGTAAGGAATCGCTACCCCTTTCCTCCTGGGTTCTGATTCTCTGTTGTCTTGTTTCTTTTACTTGTCTGTCTTAGTTTTGTTGAAAGCCCATTTAGGATCTCCACTAACAAAGAGGGCTTTCTCCACATGTTGTTCTTCTTTCTCCTTACCCTCTGTGCTTGTAGGAACCACTTGGGCCCTGTGTTGTAATGTCTGAATAACCCCCAGTTTGTGCTGCAGTGGGTGGTGTGAATCAAAAAGCAGGTATTGGTCCGTGTGTGTGGGCTTCCTGAAGACTTCTACTTGGAGTCGCTGGTCTTCTCCTATCGTTAATGCACAATCTAAGAAAGTTAATGTGTTGTCACGAGTGAATTTGATGTTCGGATCTACAGAATTGATATGTGCAGTAAAAGGTTCCAAATCTTGAATTTTGATTTTTGAGAAATGATCATCCACATAACGATACCAATGTGTGTGGGTGGAGAGCCTGGATATGAGGCCAAAGCACTCTGTTCAAATTGTTCCATGTATAAGTTAGCCATGACTTAACCCTAACCCTAACCCATGATCGGGGAGACCGGTGAGCCGCACAGCCGTGGATTTGCCTGTAGAAGTTTCCTCTGAACTGGAAATAGGTGGTATTTAAACAAATTTGGTTGGGTGAAAGTTTGGTTCTCTCTTCTCGGTATCCTGCAGTATAGTCTCTTTTTTGCTGCCTCCACCGCTACCGATGTGGAGATACAAGTGAAAAGAGAGGTCACATCAAAGGAAACCACTGTCTCATCCCGGTCAAACTGGAGATACTTGACTTTGTTCACAAATTTGGCTGTGTTCTCGGTGTGGTGCTCCGTGTTCCCCACCAGAGGAGCCAGGATGGTTTTTAGGTGTTTGGCCACATTGTGATGGAGTCTGTGCTACATACAATGGGTCTGAGTGGTACTCCTTGTTTGTGAATCTTTGGGAGGCCATAGATGCAAGGGGTACAGGGCACAGTCTGTAATACAGCTGTCGATCAATGACTTCTTCCTTCTCCAGCTTCTGCAAGTAATGAATGATCTTCTTTGTGTACCCATTGGTGGGGTTTTGTTTTAGTAATTCGTAGGTTGTGGTGTCACTGAGTAGGCTGTTCACCTTAGCCTCATAATCAGCTGAGTTCAGGATGACTGTGCATCTCCCTTTGTCCGCAGGCAGGATGTTGATGCTGTGGTCCTTCTCTAGAGCAACGATGGCCTTCCTTTCCTCTGGTGTTACGTTGGAGGGTGGAGGTTTGGCATTGCTCAGTGCAGCTGTTAATTTCAGTCTAAGGTCTCCAGCTTCTGTCTCTGTGAACTTGTTGTTTCTAATGGCAGTTTCTGCTGCTGTGATGTAGTCCACCATGGGGATGAGGTTAGAAGTTACAGAGAAATTCAGTCCTTTGGAAAGTACTTCTTTCTCTGTCTGAGTGAGCACCCAGTAGGAAAGATTTTTCACCCAGTGTTTTTTGTGCACTGATTGGCTAGGTTTATCCTCCTTCCTTTTGTCACCTAAGAGCCACGGGCCACTCCTTTGAGGACAGTGAGGTCCAGATCTTGGCCAGAGAAAAGAACTGGTTTGAGAGGGGAGTTAAAGAGGCTATTTTTGTCAAGAAAGAGAATCCTTCCTTGAACAGAAATGGAGAATTCAGACATCATTTGTCTCCATCTATAACTCTATCTTAAATCTAAATCAAAACAAACAAAGAAAACAATAGGGCAGCAGGTCAGGTCCAGAGATGTGAAAACACCATTATGGTCCTGAATGTTTCTGCTAACAAGACCCACACTCCACTCCCACTGCAGATCTAATAGGCCCACCTAACTAACACAAACTTCCTATAACTGTATATAGCTGGGACTGTACATATTATTTGATATTGCATTTTATATTTGATTACTTCTTTTATTTATTTAATTATCTTTATTAATTATCTTTATTTAATAGGGACAGTGCATATTAATGAACATCTGCAGCATTGCAGTGTAAATATGCCAGATTATAGCAAGAATGCTAATTTCCATCTGTAGTCCCTGGGCAGGTGACACCACAGCAAAAACAATAAAAACAATGACAACTGACAATAACACCAACATTAAAACATTAAGCATTAAAACATTAAAACATTAAAACATTAACACATTAAAACATTAAAACATTAAAACATTAAACATTAAAACATTAAGCATTAAAACATTAAGCATTAAAACATTAAAAATGTCCACAAGTCTGGTTTTCCTTTAGCCACTGTTACAAGTGTGATTTGAAAGTGTCCAGTGTTGGAGTCTCTCTTACTGATAATGGGAGTGTGTTACAGAACTTAGTGCCTCTGACTGAGAGCACAGTTTGTCCAAATGTAGTGCGTCTGTGCGGGACCTCACAGTTCCCCTGGGCCGTGGCCCTTGTTCCCATCCCACTGACAGTCTTTGTTTTAATAAAATCCTGCAGCGGAGGAGGAGCAAGTCCATGTAAAACTTTATATATAAAACAACCATATTTAAAAAATTATTATATAACCGTATTTACAAAATTATTAAAATTGAGTAAGTTATACTTGTCTAAAATTGTGTAGTGGTGAACTGAGAATGGTTTCTTGTCTAATATTTTCACAGCTTTTTAAAAAAGTAATTCAACTGGTTTGAGTGTTGTGCCAGCAGCAAGTGACCATGTGGTAATGCAGATCTCTATATGAGACAGAGTCATGGAGTGTAAAAACATTTGGGCCACATATAGAGTCATGAAGGATCTTACTTGTCCAAAATTCACTAAGTTAAAATTAACGTTTTTTGTGAGGCGCTTAATGTGTTTCTTAAATGTCAATGTCGGGTCCAACGTCAGTCCAGATATTTAAACTCTTTGACGCTGAGGCTGAGTTCCACCCCGTCCAGAAAGCCACTGGACCGCTGTAGCTCAGTTGTTTTTTACTGAACATCATGCAGACCGTTTTCTTTGTATTGAGTTGTAAGCATGAGTTCTTGACCCACTTTTGGACAGGAGTCATGGCTGATGATAACTTTTCTGAAACTACCTGTACAGTTCTGGCAGGTGTATAAATTACAGCATCATCAGCAAACAGCTGGACATTGACATTTGGACAAAATTCTGGGAAATCATTAATATAAATACTAAATAAAATTGGTCCTAAAATACTATCTTGGGGGACCCCTGTTGGACAGTGAAGGTAGGGCGATTTAAAACCAGACAGGGAGACACACTGTTGTCTGTGGGACAAGTACGACTCAAACCAGAGCAACACCTCTTTAGTTAGATTAAAATGGGATAATTTAGTTTAAAGAATCTGGTGATTTACCGTGTCAAAAGCCTTTTTAAAATCTATGAATACTGCACCTACAAATGCATGTTTATCAAGAAGGCTTTTGACATTTTCAACAAAAAAACAGTTTGCAGACTCTGTGGAGTGGTGACTGCGAAAACCGAACTGCATTGGATGCAAAGGTGTAGTATTTGTGGAGAGATGTTCGTTTAATTGTTCGGCCACCCATCTCTCAGCAATTTTGGAGATGGCAGGGAGGATACTGATGGGGCGATAATTAGCCATCTCAGTTTTACTGCCACTTTTAAAAAAGGGAGAAACCACCGCCATCTTCCAAGCTGAAGGCACAACACTTTGTCTGAAGGACAGATTCAACAGATGTTTCATTGGTGTAATTAATGCATCTTTGTGCAGTTTTAAAAAGTGTGTGTCCAGTTCCATGTGCATCTTTTGCTTTGGAGGAATTAAGAGAGTTAATAATTCGAAGCACATCTCCATCTGATATTTCTTTAATTTTAAAAACTGAGTCACTAGAACCCACAGAGGGATACTTGGGAATTTCTGTTGGTGCAAACTGCTGGGCTATTTCATGTACAGATTTAATAAAATAATGGTTCATCTCGGTAGCAATAGTAAGTGGATTTTGGATGAGGATGTTGTTTATTTTAATTTCAATATTATGATTCTCATTTTTATGTTGTTTGCCAGTTAGTTTATTAATATTTTTCCAGATAACTTTATTTCCTTTTGCTTCATGAATAATTTTTACGAAAAAAATTGGCTTTGGCTTTGTGTATTTTGCTTAGTACTTTGTTTCTAGTTACAGTGAAGGCCTGTCTGCCTGTCTGTCTGTCTGTCTGTTGCTAGACCAGATTTCAATGCTTTTTTAAGCAATATGTCTCTTTCTTTCATTATTTTTATACACTCCGTGTCTATCCAAAGTAGAGCATTCTTTGTTTTTTTGGATTGTTTTCCCGTTCTCCTGAATGGTGCTATAATTTCATCAAGTTTTGAACAAAAAATGTTGCACCCATTTTCTACCTTTGGTTATTTAGAATTTCGCACCAGTCAGTGTCTTTAAGGGCGACCTCAAGATTTTGTGTTTGATTTGCAGGTATGAAATCATGACTATTTTTGACTGTATATAGATTCTGAAATCTCGCTTTGGATCATTTTCGTGAGAACAAAATTATATTATGATCAGACATTCCTGTGATTAGATTATAGGTTTTAATAATCCTATCAGGATAATTTGTAAACAATAGGTCTATTCTAGTTGAAGAGTTTGCAGTAACTCTGGTGGGCCTATCAATGATTTGTTTAAAGCTAAGATGATCCATTATGTGTTTAAGGTTTTTTTCTCCCTTTTTTCTCATCCCAATTTATATTAAAATCACCAATGATTATTAATTCTTTGTTTAAATCACAACATCCCAGAAGACGTTTCAATTGGTCATAAAAGTCTGCAGTTGCTGATGGCTTAAGATAAATGCAGGTTAATAAGATAAGATAAGATAAGATATGCCTTTATTAGTCCCACAGTGGGGAAATTCCAGTGTTGCAACGCACAGATCAAGAACAGCACGAAAAAGTAACATGCAACAGAACAATATAATAAATAAATAAATAATGGCCTAGGATAATTTAAAACTAGACCTAAAAATAGACTCTCGATTATAGTTGAATATTTGTAAGTGCAGATACGTTGAATGACATGTTAACAGTGTTCGTTGTACAGTCTGACAGCAGCAGGAAGGAAAGACCTGCGAAACCTCTCCTTCACACAGCGAGGGTGAATCAGTCTGTCACTGATGCTGCTCTCCAGAGCAGACAGAGCGTCCTGCAGGGGGTGAGACTCATGGTCCAGCATAGAGGTGACCTTAGCCAGGACCCTCTTGTCCCCCACCTTCTGCACTGAGTCCAGAGGACAGCCCAGGACAGAGCTGGACTTCTTGATGACCTTGTCCAGCCTCTTCTTCTCCCTCTCTGTGATGCTGCTGCTCCAGCAGACCACACCGTACAGGATGGCTGATGCCACCACAGAGTCATAGAAGGTCTTCAGGAGTGGCCCTCTCACTCCAAAAGACCTGAGTCTCCTCAGGAGATAGAGCCGACTCTGGCCCTTCCTGTACAGTGCTATGAGTGTTATGAGTCCAGTCCAGCTTATTGTTCAGATGAACACCCAGGTACTTGTAAGAGTCCACTCTCTCAATGTCCCTTCCCTGGATGTTCACTGAGGGGGCAGTAGAGTGGCGTCTGCGGAAGTCCACCACCATCTCCTTGGTCTTCCCTGCATTGATGATGAGGTGGTTCCGCTGACTCCAGTCCACAAAGTCCTGTATTAGTCCTCTGTACTCCCCATCATCGTCATCCTTGATGAGACCAATGATGGCAGAGTCATCAGAGAACTTCTGCAGGACACAGCTGTCCGTGTTGTGTCTGAAGTCTGCAGTGTAGAGGGTGAAAAGAAAGGGCGCGAGGACAGTGCCATGGGGCGCCCCCACACTGCAGGTCAGGAGGTCAGACACACAGTTCTTGGCTCTCACAAACTGGGGCCGGTTTGTGAGGTAGTCCAGGATCCAGTCTGCCAGGTCACAGTCCACACCGGCGGTCTCCAGTTTGTCCCTGAGGAGCAGTGGCTGGATGGTGTTGAAAGCACTGGAGAAGTCAAAGAAGAGAATCCTCACAGTGCTGCCGGGGTTCTCCAGGTGAGACAGTGAGCGATGCAGCAGGTAGATGACGGCATCCTCCACTCCGATGCCAGGCTGGTACGCAAACTGCAGCGGGTCCATCGCTGAGCTCACGGTGGAGCGGAGGTGGCCAAGAAACAGTCTCTCCAGTGTCTTCATCAGGTGGGATGTTAGAGCCACCGGCCTGAAGCTGCTGAGGTCTTTAGCGTGCGGTGTCTTAGGCACTGGTACCACACAGGAGGTCTTCCAGAGTTGTGGCACCACCCTCAGCTTAAGGCTCATGTTGAAGACATGCTCCACAACTCCGCACAGCTCGTCTGCACAGGACTTAAGGAGCCTGGAGTTGATGCCGTCTGGTCCTGCTGCCTTCCTCGGTCTAATCTTCTTGAGCTCCTGTCTCACCTGGGCTGCAGAGAATGACAGTGGCAGGCTGGGGGGATGGGTGAGTCCATGTTTGGTGGAGGGCTGTGGAGCAGAGGTAAAGGTGTGAAGAGGAGCAGGAGTTCCCCATTGTCCAGCTGGGGAGGTGGGAGTTGGCAGCTGGGTGGGGGGAGGAGGGGTGCCGGGTGATTGATCAAATCTCCTGAAGTGAGCATTGAGGTCATTCACCCACTGCAGGTCCCCCTCCATCTGGGCAGGAGGTGCTTTGAAGCCTGAGATGGTCTTGAGACTTCTCCACACCCCCTGGATGTTCCTCTCCAGTAGCTGTCGCTCCATCTTCCTCTTATGGCTGGCCTGGCTCATCCTGATTTCTCTCCTCAGCCTCTTCTGTGCAGCCTTCAGCTCCTCCTTGGTCCCTGACCTAAAAGCTCTCTTCTTCTCCTTCAGCAGAGCCTTTATGTCAGGGTTAATCCATGGTTTATTGTTTGAAAAACACCGCACCGTTTGGGAGGGAACGATGTTTTCAAAACAAAAATTTATGTAGTCCGTGATGCATTCTGTCACTGCATTAATGTCCTCTCCATGGGGGTCACAGAGCTCTGTCCACACTGTGGTGTCAAAGCATAATGTAAATGACATTTCAGATGAGAAAGGGATAGTTACACAAATACATTCAAGTTGAAGATCACTTGTAAGTTCCATTTGATCACATTTGCTGATAACCGGATTCCTTGGCTTAGCGTCCAAAGGCACAGTGCGCCCTCGGCATGGAGCTTGTGAGCCAGTGGGTAGTGTTAGCGCAGCTGGGCACTCACCGGTAGCGGGCTCGCGTTGGTCTATCCGACCCTCGGTGCAGTAGTTCGTCTGTCCAGGCCACGTAGGGCCAGTCTGGTCATCCACGGAGCCAGGAGCAGATGACTCGACCAAGATCGATCCCAAGCCACAGGAAGAAACAGGCACACGGGGAAGCGCACCTATCCTTGACGCATCCCCGTCGCCTCCCGGACCAAGCCCAGGAGCCACGGGCACATCGAACGATGAACCTGGTAACAGCCCACCGATGGACACACCCAGGCTGTCAGGGAAGCAGGCCGACACCACGGGAAGAGGCAGGAGCCACGCAGGTGAGCTAGCGGGGCTAGCAGGGCTGCCGGCGCCGGGATGTTGGATGTGATCCACCGCACATGCCGGTGGTGTGATACTTGATGCCGGTGATGTTGTTGGGCCGGGATTAATTTCTATATCCCCAGCCAGAAGCAGCAGAATAATCAGTTTCATTTGTCCGGTGGATGATTTGGGCGAGTTATCCTTCTCGTGCGCTTTTGTAGCGGCAATAGCTTTCCCATCGTTGAGGAGTTTGGAGTAGATTGCGTATTGGCTTTGTGAGGCGTCATTTTTCTTTTGAAGATACTGATGTCTTGTAGATAGTACCAAAATAGTGGACACATAAAACACAGAAAACCAGCTGAGGGAAAGTTGTTTGGATGGTTTTGTGCGAGGGCACACAGCACCTGCCAGTCCGTGTGCGCACTCCGCGGCCATCTTGGTCAAGTCTTGATCGACAATTAATTGTAAGTCGATTAATTGTTGACATCCCTAGTACATACCCTGGAGCTTATTTACAAAACACATGGTTCAACGCTGCTTCTATACTGTGGGTGTCTAGAACATGATTTGTTGATCCATGTTTGAGACGATGATGGGTTAGGCTTCCATTTTATATTTAAATCTGATTTTGTACATATACATTTATTATCATTACTTCTATTTGTAAACAAAATATGTCTCACCTGACACTGCCTTGTTGCTCTTTTGGTTGTGATTTCCATCTATTTTTTTTTTTACCCTATATTATATATTATATTTGATGAGTGAACTACTGTACCCAAAACAATTTCCCTTGCGGTTCAATAAAGTTTGTCTAAGTCTAAGAAACTGTAAACAAATAGGTGTGATAGTTTCATAGTAATTTCATTGTAGTTAGCTCCTCCCTGCAGCACTCTGGCCAGAATTGAAGAAGCAGCTTGGATGAGCTGTGAAAGGTATTCAACCAAATAAACTTTTGTTCAGTTGACAAATTGAATTTCTCCTATCTTAGAGAGTCAACGTTTCTTCTGATCCTAAGCATTTCATTGCATTGTTGACCTTGTGTTGATTCTGCATATGACAAATAAACAATCTTGAATCTTGATTTTTTGCCATGGATTCTACCTGGACAACTGAGGGATTCTACACACTTTCCTTTGTTTTATTGCAGAGCTACTGGATCCACCAACAGAATGGCGTTCACATGTGACCAGTGTGGAAAGGTGTGGCCAACAGCTTCCAGACTGAAAGTACACTACAGAACTCACACAGGAGGAAGATCATACAGCTGTGACCAGTGTGGGCACGAATTTAGACACTCCAGTGGCCTCCGTCAACATATGAGAATCCACACAGGAGAGAAGCCGTACAGATGTGATGTTTGTGAAAAAGCATTTTCACAATCAGGCACCCTAGAATCACATATGAGAATCCACACAGGAGAGAAGCCATACGAGTGTGACCAGTGTGGGAGGGAATTTAGACACTCCAGTAACTTCCATAACCATATGAGAATCCACACTGGAGAGAGGCCATACAGATGTGATGTTTGTGAGAAGGGATTTTCACATTCAAGCAACCTAGAATCACATATGAGAGTTCACACAGGAGAGAAGCCATACAAGTGTGACCAGTGTGGGAAGGAATTTAGAAATTCTAGTACCTTCCTTTGTCATATGAGAATCCACACAGGAGAGAAGCCATACAGATGTGATGTTTGTGAAAAAGCATTTTCACACTCAAGCCACCTAGAATCACACATGAGAGTTCACACTGGAGAGAGGCCATACAGATGTGATGTTTGTGAAAAGACATTTTCACGGTCAAGCCACCTAGAATCACATATGAGAGTTCACACAGGGGAGAAGCCATACGAGTGTGACCAGTGTGGGAAGGAATTTAGACACTCCACTGCCTTCCATCAACATATGAGAATCCACACAGGAGAGAAGCCATACAGATGTGATGTTTGTGAAAAGGCATTTTCACAGTCAGGAAACCTAGAAAGACATATGAGAGTCCACAGTGGAGAGAAGCCATACGAGTGTGACCAGTGTGGACAGGAATTTAGAGTGTCCAGTGCCCTCAGTACACATATGAGAATCCACACAGGAGAGAAGCCATACAGATGTGATGTTTGTGAAAAGGCATTTTCACACTCAGGCTCCCTAGAATCACATATGAGAACCCACACAGGGGAGAAGCCATACAGATGTGATGTTTGTGAAAAGACATTTTCACAGTCAGGCAACCTAGAATCACATATGAGAGTTCACACAGGAGAGAAGCCATACAGATGTGATGTTTGTGAAAAGACATTTTCACAGTCAAGCAACCTAGAATCACATATGAGAGTTCACACAGGAGAGAAGCCATACGAGTGTGACCAGTGTGGGAAAGCTTTCTCTCAATCATCCAATCTCAATAAACACATGAGAATTCACTTCAGACAGACTATGAGTGACCAGCGTGAAAAGGCTTTTAGAACATTTCAGTCACTCCAGTCACTAGCAAACGCACACAGGAGATGAACCAGATGACTGTGAATAAAGGAGGAAGGCTTTGAAGTCTGTGAGGACCCGTCTGAAACATGTCCAAATCTTCCAGACTGAAGAGAAAAGCTGCAGCTCTGACCAGTGTGGGAGGACTTTGAGAAAACCTGCTCATCTGAAGGTGCACCGTCTTGAACTCTCCAAAGGAGAAAGAGCTGCTGAGGCCGGATCAAGTGAGCCTAAAGTCAGACTCAAAAAGCTGGAGATCAGGCTTCAGAGACTCAGGACTGTGGAGTTCAGCTCTGTGGAAAATTAACATAATTTTTAAGATTGTATTTTTTAATTCTTTTTTTTTTTATTACAAAGAGGTTTTAGCTTTTTTATCTTGTTATTCACTGTCTTTATTTTTTGCTTTGAACTTTTAATCCAGCTTCACTGCAGTTTCCTAATCAGAGACGTGCATGAAGTTGTATTTTGTTTTTTAAATTTCTGCTTGCTGAGTACTGATTCTTGTTAGAAACCCACAACAGAGGGTTATTCTTTTCATGGATGCTGTGGTTAAAAAAAAAAGTAAATTGAAATAATATCAAGAAAATAAAGTCTACCAGTGTTTTATTTTGTTTATTTCATTCTTAAAGTATAAAAAGACATCAACAGTGTGAGAACATTACAAAAATTGAATGAAAGGAGCAGAAAGAAGAGTAATCTTATGTTATCTGCCCCTCTTCCCTTTTCCAGACAATAACACCGATAGTGACGATAAAACATTTCATCAATACATTTTCAATCACAATTATTAATCAATTGTAAACAGATGCTTCATGTTTATTCACAACTTAGTTTTCTTTTTCATACATACACATTACACAGGATTTTATGTATTTTTAAAATGTCATTATTGTACTTGATCCTTTGATTTGTTTGTCAAGACTTTTCCATAAATGAACTCCTTTCACAGCGACGCTTCGATCCATAACCTCGGTTCTGAATCTGGGTTTTTTAAACATGTCGGTTCCTTTTAAATTGCAGTTCTTGTTCTCATCTCAAACAGTCTTTGCAGGAAACCCTCTGCACTTTGCTTTATACATGACTTTGAGGAGACTTAATTCAACAATATCACACATTTTCAACACTTTAAGTTGAACAGATAATGGGTTGGATGCTCTGACTGTTGGTGATAATTCTCAAAGTCCTTTTCTGTAAAATGAATAATGGCTGTAGGTAAATTATGTCGTCTTTTTATTTTTATCTGTAAATAAATGTAAATGTAAATGTAAATGAAAGGTTTTTTTACATTAAGAATCAATCCATTTAAATCAAACCAATATGTTACTTTTTTAGCTCTTCGTTTACTCTATTTGTGACTCGTTTATATATTTTCCGTGGTAAAATAACGTATCATCAGCAAATAGAATTTTCCCAGGTTCAGATACTTTAACAAAATCATTCATATATAAAATAAATAATTTGGGCCCAAGAATCGAGCCCTGGGGCACACCCCATTTGATATCATGCCTTTCTGATTCTGTCATTGATTTGTACATATTGTTTTGTGTTTTTTAAATAACTCGCTCTCCATTGATGAACCGCCCCTCGAATGCCAGACTTGTTCATTTTCTTAAGTAATCTTGAATGATTTATTACATCGAAAATCAATGAATAAACTTAAGAAATAATTCCCATTGTCAATTTCAGTTGCTTTTTTTCAGTTGGTTCCATTATTGCCGTTGTGGTTGAATGTTCTGCCCTAAATCCATACTGGTTATCATTCAAGATGATTTGTTTTTGTAAAAAACTATCAAGCCTTATTGCAAACACCTTTTCCAATATTTTTGAAAACTGTGGAAGCAGTGAGACTGGCCTATAGTTTGAGAAATTGTGTTTATCACCATTTTTATAAAGAGGTTCTATTTTCTCTAATTTCATTTTGTCAGGGAAAGCTCCCGTTGTTATTGATAAATTGCATATGTCTGTAAAAGGATCAATAACAGATTCAATTATATTTTTCACAATCACCATGTCCAATCCCTCACAGTCAGTTGATCTTGTGCTTCCACAGTTTTTAACCATTTTTCTTATTTCATCTTTTTCCACCTTGTCCAGAAAAATCCTGTTCACATTGTCAATGATTATCAATGATTATCAATGATTATATTTCCATCAAACTTTTTAGAGGGATTACCTGCAAGGCTGCACCCCACATTAGCAAAATATTCACAAAACTCATTTGAAATGTGTTTTTCATCATATGTCAGTATTTTTCTGTACAAAGTCGTGTGGATAAGGATGTTTCACTTTCTTATCACTCTATTTATTATTCCCCAAGTCGACGTCATGTTATTTTTTTTTTATTTAGTTGTTCACTGTAATATTCTTTTTTCTTTTCCTGATAATCCATACTCATTTGTTTTTATATCTCACTTTATTTCTATAGCACATTTCATAAACTAAAAGCGTTTCCAAAGTGCTGCACAGAAACATCATTTAAAATAAACAAATAATCACAAAAACAAGTGTGCACACAAATAAATATACCATAAAATAATAAAAACAATATAGAATAAAAAAATAAAAATAAATAAATAAATAAAAATACAAACGCTAAAAAATAAATAAATAAATACTCTAAGAACAATAAAATAATAAAAAACCCTAAAATACAATAAAAGACAACAGAGGACCACACAACTCACACGGTGTTAAAAGCCAGAGAATAAAAGTGGGTCTTAAGACGAGACTTAAAACACTCCACTGAGGGAGCTGCTCGGACGTGAGGGGGCAGGGCGTTCCAGAGCTTAGGACCAACCACAGAAAAAGCTCTGTCCCCTCTGGATTTAAGTCTGGTCTTAGGCACCAGCTGGAGCTGGCCCTCAGACCTCAAAGCGCGCGCCGGAGTGTAAATTTGGATGAGGTCTGAGATGTAATCTGGGGCCAGTCCATTCAAAGCTTTAAAAACAAACAATAAAATTTTAAAATCAATTCTAAAATTAACAGGAAGCCAGTGCAAAGACGCAAGAATTGGGGTGATGTGCTCACGTTTTTTGGTTCCTGTTAAAAGTCGTGCCGCGGAGTTCTGGACTAACTGTAGGCGTGACAGAGCATTTTGAGATATGCCAGTATAAAGAGCATTACAGTAGTCCAGACGTGAAGAAATAAAAGCGTGAACGACTTGTTCAAAATGCTTAAAACTTAAAAACGGTTTAACTTTGGATAAAAGACGAAGATGATAAAAGCCTGATTTAACGACTGTGTTGATCTGCTTGCTGAGTTTAAAATCACTGTCCATGGTGACGCCAAGGTTGGTGGCGAAGGGATGAACATTATCTTTAAAGGGGCCCAAGTCCAATGAGGGATCATTGGACTTGGGCCCCTTTATCATATATTTTCTATACTTGTCTTCTGCCTCTCCTGTTTGTGTTTTCAAAAAACATGTATACAGATATTCTTTTTCTTTTTACATGCATTTTTTATTCCTTTGGTCCATGGTTTATCTTCCCTTTTCTGTCGGGAGGTTAATAAAGGGCAACATTTATGACACAGTTTTATCAGTGTATCAATAAAAGAGTCGTTTGCTTGATTGACGTCATTGACATAAACTGCATCCCGTCTTTGTGCTTTAAGATCTTCATTAAGTGTCTTTAGGGCTTTCATTGATCTGTTCCTTGACAATTTTACACTCACACAGACACTTTTGTGTTTGTATTTACAAGCTGTAAATAAACAGACCCCCCAGGATTTCGTGGGCATTTTTTGTGATTGTTGCGGGCTAAAATGCCTGAATTTGTGGGAGCTTTTCCAAAAAGTTGCGATGAAAGTTGCGGTGCTTTTAAGGTTTTTGTTGCGATTTTGTTGCGGGAGGAAGTGAAAGTTGCGATAAATAGTTGCGATTTTCGCTTTTTGTAATTAAAATTGAGTAATATTTTGAATACTGAGTTATTACTGACAAAGAATAATACAAAGACACAGAGATCACAGATATGGTCCTAAAACAACCTTACCAACATCGAAAATAAATTACTACTAGGAGGGGAACTGTTTCGCGCAGTCTTTTGCTGTTATTTTTGTGGGCAAATGGCGCCGCAGACATGTTTCTTTGCCATTAGAAGCCGTGTCCCAGTTCCCAGAGCGCGCGGCTCGGAGCGTGGCCCGAAGGGCATGTGCGTCACACATTTCGCCAGAACACCGGCGCAACGACTGCTGTCCCACTTCTTTTTTGTCCCATGCGCAGTTAACACGCGGTCCGAAGACCGCAGTCGTTAAGCGGTCCGTAGACTGCAGTCGGGGCTGAGCAAGTGTGCACCTCCTTGACTGCAGTCTGAGCCCCCTTCGGGCTGCGCTCCGAGCTGTGCGCTCTGGGAACTGGGACACGGCCGCTGTTTTCTTTCGTCACACGGAAGTAAAGCAGAATTTTGCGGCTTCCAAACTCAAACCTTTTAGCTGCCGAGAATATGAGGTTGGGTCCTATGGCTCGCAGATTTGTGACGCGCAAAGAGGAGGCTGTGGTGACAGATACGCAGAGATCCAGATATGTTTTGTGCATTATTACAAAAAGAGCGCACACAGCTATGACAGCGCGGCAGGATGAAATGGAACTCATGAAAACCAGCAGGATGAACAGATTAACGTGAAAGATGAATGAATGGTTTGCTACACCCCAACCCTGACTCTCTCCTCTGTGTGACAGGTGAGCGCGCGCTTTTACACGCACACACTTCCGTACGTGCACACACCCACACTCACGTGACCCACCGCCTCTGCCGCACACACACACACAAACGCACCGTGCACCTCATCTCAGTTATGTCTCCTACACAGAAGGAAGTTGGTCGGCGTTCAATACGTCTTCGATGATTGGTCAAAATTAGTAAAAATTGCGGAAAAGTTGCGGTGATTGGTCAAAATTGCAACACCGCCCTGAATTCGCGGGGATTGGCTGAAGTTGCGTTGAAGTTGCAAATCGCAACATCGCGAATTCCTGGAGGGTCTGAATAAAAGTCAAGTCAAAGTCGACTTTATTGTCAATTCTGCCATATGTGTTCGACAGTGAATCGAAATTCAGTTTCTCTCTGGCCAAGCAGTGCAAAAAGACAGTGTACAAAATACAATATAAAGACAATACAAAAACTAAGACAAAATCTAAAAAGTAGTGCAAAGAATAAATAAACACCTATTTACAGATTTAACAACAACAGTACAGTACAACAGTTTTACAACAGTGGATTTTAGCGGGAGTTTTTAAAGTGTCTAGAGCAGGCATGGGCAAACTATGGCCCCGGGGCCATATGCGGCCCCTTAAGCTTGAAGAAATTATATTAATAAACCTTGTTAACATTTTAATTTCCCTGCAATTCTGTCCTTTTCCAATAGATGGCGCACTAGATACATTGACCTCTGTAAAGGTCTGAAACCTCTTCGACCAAATAAACTTTGTCCAGTTGACAAATTGAATATCTCCTTATACCACGACCTCTGTAAAGATGAGCAGAGCTAAGAAAAGAAAAGTGGACAGAGAATGTCGAGTGTTTAAAAAGGAGTAAATATTTTTTCACCGAATACTTATCAACTCCTGTATGCCTGATATGCCAAGAGACTGTAGCGGTTTTTAAAGAATATAATATCAGCCGTCACTTTGCCACAAAACATGCTAACTGTGCTAGCAAGCATAGTTAACATGAACGGGAATCTACGGTTCAGAGGTCGGCAGTGAAGAAATATTGAATGAATCAAGTTTTTTCTTTAGATACATGCATATACTTATCATTGTATTATCACTTATCATATTCCTATATCACACAACATATAAACTTTCATTTGTGTATTATTTGAATGAGCAGTGAAACATATAACTCTTTTGTATCATGGGGGTTGTTCTCTGGAATGTGCAGGCACCAGGACGGGGATATCTCCGAAGGGGACGAGGAATGTGGTCTGGTGTGGTCTGGTGTGAGCTGGGAAGAGCAGCAGAAACCTGATAGGAAACTTGATACATCATTTGCATATTCATGAATGTATGTGTTATCTGGGGTTGAGCGATAAGGGGAGGTGTCATTCTTTACGCATCTGGGTAAGGCTTACATACCATAAGCACTGGAGCGCACATTTTGACCTATTCAAGCCATTCAAGAGCCAAGTACCAAGAGAGTTTTATGTTGGCATTCAAACTGGCAAAGGCCAGCGAGCCTCTGTCTGAAGGGGAGTTTTTAAAAGAATGTTTGGTGGAGACAGCAGGTGTCTTGTGTCCGGAGAGCAAAGAGAAATTTGAAAAAAATCAGTTTATCACGCAGGACAGTAACTCACCGTGTGGAACTGATAGATGAAGATATAACCAGCAACTTAAATAAAAAGGCGGAGTCGTTCACACTTTATTCATTAGCACTGGATGAAAGCAACGATGTCAAAGACACTGCTCAGCTCCTCATTTTTATCCGAGGAATTAACGACACTTTTGAAATAAGGAGGAGTTTTTGACAATGGAGTCTCTGAAAGGAAAAACACGGGGAGAGGACTTGTATGACCGGGTGTCTGCTGTCATCGAAAATATGAAGCTCCCTTGGACTAAACTTATCAATGTCACCACAGATGGATCTCCAGATTTAACGGGGAAAAATGTTGGCCTGCTGAGGAGAATCCAGGATAAAGTGAAAGATGAAAATCCTGATCAGGATGTTATTTTCCTTCACTGCATTATCCACCAGGAATCTCTGTGTAAATCGGTATTACAGCTGAATCATGTTGTGAATGTTTTATGTTAGATATTATATTTAAATGAAGACTCGCACACGGAGGTATGTTCATCAGCTTTACCGAAACTTGAGTGCCTACATTACACATTGGTGCACCTGTCTAACCGCACCGGGTAGAACACATACATTGTAACATCTCCCTTTTTTTTTTTTTTTTTTTTTTTTAAATCGACCCCCCACATGAACATTGAAAGCAAGGGCTCATGAGGTAAACACAAAACAACAGTGCTTTACCCAATCAAACATTTTCAAGTAAATCGTCACATTGTGTTAAACAAAGTCCCGGAGGTGTGCAGGCCTCCTCACAACCCTTCCACATCTGGTGGTGGTGACGCCAGTCTGGGCCATCTGGGGATCTGGCACAGCTGGTGAGCAGGGTTGAGGTGTGTCTGTGACGTGATCACCCCCACTAGGGGCTGAGGTGGGCGGGACCCCGCTGACCGTCTCTGCTGATGGTGAGACCCCTGGTGCTGGCCTCAGGTGTCTACGGTTGCGTCTCAGCACAGTCCCATTATCCAGCTTCACCGAATAGGACCTACTCTGGTCCTGTCGTACCACCGATGCAGATTTCCAGACAGTACGTCCGGCCACTTGTGACTGTACTCGCACCTGTTCTCCATTCTGCAGAGGCCGTAGTCCCTTAGCCCCTCTATTGTAATAGCGGGCCTGTCTGAGCTTATTTTCCTGCACAGCGTTATCAGTGTCCACAATTGCAGGTTTCAGCAGATTTTCACACATGGGCAGTAATGTCTTTGTCCTTCGGCTCATCAGTCTTTGAGCAGGACTGGCCTGGAAACCCTGTGCAGGAGTGTTTCTATGAGCCAGTATGGCTAAGTAAGGGTCCGACTTTGCCTGCAGGGCTTTCCCCATTAATCTTTTGGCCGTCTTGACGGCAGACTCTGCTTTTCCATTACTTTGGGGATATGTAGGCGATGATGTTACATGTTCAAATTCCCAAGACTGGCTGAATCTCTTAAACTCCTGTGAGCTATATTGTGGGCCATTGTCCGAAAACACCACATCAGGCACCCCATGGCGAGCGAAATGTGCCTTTAATTTGTGGATGACTGTGGTGGACTTGGTATCGGGCAGATAATCAACTTCCCAAAAATTCGAGAAATAGTCCACAGTCACCAAGTAGTCTTTATTATTAAAGGTGAAAATGTCTGTGCCCACCTTTGCCCATGGCCTCAATGGGAAGTCGTGGCTCTGTAATGGTTCTTTCTGTTGTCGTGTGTCTACTTCCCTGCACACTTGGCACTTCCCAATATATGTCTTAAGCTGTTCATGCATACCCGGCCAATACACACATTCTCTTGCTCTTCTGATGCAGTTTTCAATCCCTAAATGTGAGGCATGAATCTTTTCCATAATTTCTTGTCTTAGAGCTGTTGGGACGACAGCCCTCTCTCCCCTAAAGATGACACTGTTCTGTACAGTTAGCTCATCTCGCATGGAAAAATACGGCCTCACCTCGAGCTCAACCTGTCCTTTATCCTCTGGCCATCCTTTCAGTATTCTCTGTTTCAGCACCTGGAGAGCCTGGTCCCGTTCCATCTCACCTTGGATTTTCTGTCGTCTCTCCTCTGAAATGGGTAAGTAATTAATCATATTAACAGTTTCAATTTCAGCTTCAACAGAACCCTCAGCTGCATATTCCGGTAGGTATGCTCTGCTCAGTGTATCTGCAACAAGCATCAGCCTGCCTGGAACAAACACTACATCTATGTCATATTTCTGAAGCCTCAATAGCATTCTTTGTAGCCTCTTTGGGGCACTAAGCAAAGGCTTCTGTGTGATGGTTTCGAGTGGTTTATGGTCAGAGTGTACCACTACCTTTCTGCCATATGTGTATTGGTGAAATTTTTCCATACCAAATAGAATGGCGAGGCACTCCTTTTCTATTTGTGCATATCCTCTCTCTGTAGAGGTGAGTGCCCTACTGGCATACGCTATAGGTTGGCCTACCTGCAGAAGTGCTGCGCCCAGCCCAGTTTCGGATGAATCACATTGGAGAGTGAGTTCCTCCGTAGGATTGTAATACTTCAATACTGGTGCTGTGGCTATCATCTCTTTTATTGTCCCAAAGGCAGATTCCTGTATGTCAGTCCATTCCCAGATCACATCCTTGTGTGTCAGTTGCCTCAGGACCTCACAGCTATCCGATAGGTGTGGGCAGAATTTTGCAAGATAGTTCACCATTCCGAGCAATCTCTGTAGGCCCTTGATGTCGGTGGGTCTAGGCATTTCCTGTACGGCGCGTACCTTCTCCGGGTCAATTTTCAAGCCCTGAGATGTCAGCCTGTGACCTATGTACGGCACCTCCTTCTGCCTCAGCTTCAGTTTGTCAAAATTCAGTTTGATGTTGCATGTTCTGCATCGCTCAAGGAGTTTTTTCAGTTTCTCGTCATGGTCTCTTACTGCCATGTCCTGATCTTCTCCTTCGCCAATGATCAGGATATCGTCAGCTATAATGCGTACCCCTGGTAGCCCCTCAAGCGCCTGTGTCAGCCTGTGCTGAAACACCTCAGGAGCTGGGCTGATCCCCATTGGCATTCTCCTCCACCTGAACCTTCCGAATGGCGTCGCAAATGTTGTCATGTAGCTGGAGCGCTCTGTCAGTTTCACATGCCAGAATCCATTTTTTACATCACACACCGTGAATACCCTGGCATTTGCCAGGTCTGGCAGGACATCCTCAATAGTTGGTAGTGGAAAGTGCTGTCTTTTCAGTGCTCTGTTTAGAGGTTTGGGATCAATACAGATCCTCAGCTTTCCTGATGGTTTCCTAACCAGGACCATGTTACTGATCCAATCTGTGCTCTTTTCAACAGGTGTAATTATTTCTCTTGCCACCAGGCTTGTCAGTTCCTGCTTTAGCGGGTTCATCAGAGCCACTGGAACTCTCCGCTTTGGCAGTTTCACTGGTGCTATGTTTGGATCCACTTCGAGCTCATATGTCCCAGACAAACAGCCATCACCCTCAAACACCTGTGGGTATTGCTCCCTGATCTGCTCTTTCTCCAGTGTTTGTCCTTTGCTCTCTGCTTGTTGAACGATGTCATCAATGGCCATGATATTTTCTCTTTGTATCCTCACTAGATCCATGCCCTGCACTGCCCTGTTCCCCAGCAAAGGCACAGATGACTGATCGTCAATCACTATGAATTCAAGTTTGTACAGTTTCCTGTTTCTCGGATTTCTTATTTTAATCCTGCATTTGCCCAAAGGCTTCAGAGTGCTTTTATTGTACATGACAAGGACCTGTTGGGTCTGCTCCAATTTCGTGTCGGGATTCAGCAGATGAATTGGAAGAATATTGCAGCTCGCCCCACAGTCCAATTGAAACTTTACTGACCTATCCCCCAGCAGCATGGTCGCAAACAGTTGTCTCCCCTGCGCGTTCGCCTGTCCCTCTGCGTGAAGGCTCATGATTTCCTCATACTCCTCCTCGGTTTCTGCCACACTGTGTATTCGTTTAGTTTGTGTATCTGACGTTTTGCATTTGGAAGCAAAGTGGTTGTTTTTCTTGCATTTGCTGCAGACTTTCCCATAAGCAGGACAGCTCTCTTTTTTCCACTCATGTTGTTTACCACAGTACCTGCAGTTCTTAATTATTCTCGGCCTCGCCCCCTGCGCTTCAGTCATTTTTTTAACTGCATGCACCTCTTCGCCTACTTGTCCCTCGATTGTTTTCACATTTTCCTTCGATAGATCCGCTGCTCTGCATATTTCGATGCTTCTTTCCAACGTCAGATCTGCCTCGCGCAGCAAGCGCTCTCTCACATGCGAATCGTGGATTCCGCACACAATTTTATCTCTTATCAATGAGTCTTTTGCGGTCCCAAAGTTGCAAGTGTCCGCAAGTTCTCTTAAGTCAGTAACGTACTTGTCAATCGTTTCATTAGCGTTCTGGTTTCTGGAGAAAAACCTGTACCTCTCAACAGTTTCATTTGGTTTAGGATTACAGTGTTTGTCGAACAACGCTATCAACTTGGCTAAAGTTTCCTCCCTTTGCTCTTCCGGTGTGAGTGTAGTCCACAAGGTTTTCCCCAGTTCCCTGCCGGTTTCTCCAATCAAGTATTTGAACACTTTTACCTTTGTCTTGTCGTCTGACTCCGCTAAAGTTATGTCCACATACAATGAAAACTCATCTTTCCACGTCTTCCATGTTTTCGCCAGGCAGGTGGAATGCCAATCCAAAGTGGCGGGAGGTTTCAGACCGAATGCATCCATTGTCTTTTTACGTTCGTTTACGCTCTCCTCCGCTTCTTCTTTCACCTCACCTTCGTCATTCGACATCTGTTAGCGTCTATGAGTTCGCTAACACCGCTGCCACCATGTTTTATGTTAGATATTATATTTAAATGAAGACTCGCACACGGAGGTATGTTCATCAGCTTTACCGAAACTTGAGTGCCTACATTACACATTGGTGCACCTGTCTAACCGCACCGGGTAGAACACATACATTGTAACAGTGAATACTGTCGTAAAACTTGTCAACTTTATACGTGCAAGGGGACTTCAGCACCGTCAGTTCATCGTGTTCCTGGAGGAAACTGATGCAGATCATCAGGACCTACTTTATCCCTCCCGTGTCCGCTGGTTCAGTTTGGGGAAAGTGTTTCAACGAGTGTGGGAGCTCAAAGAGGAGATCGGTGCATTTTTGGAGTTACTGGGAAAGGCCGACGAATTCCCTGAGGAACAAGAAGTGGCTTTGTGACTTTGCGTTTGCTGTGGATATATTTTCACACATGAATGAGCTGCACGTGAAGCTACAGGGGAAGGATCAGTTTGTGTGTGACATGTACACAAACGTGAAAGCCTTCAAATCCAAGCTGGCTTTATTCTCCAGGCACATTTCAAATAAGTCATTCACTCATTTCCCCACACTAGCCACACTAAAAGAAGCCGGCGCAAAGGTGAAGAAATACAGTGAGTCACTGGATGCGCTGCATGGAGAATTCTGCTGTCTCTTTTCTGATTTTGAAAAAAATGACAAGTGACTTGAGTTGGTGGCCTGTCCCCTGTCACAAGAGCCTGAAACAGCAGCAGAGGAGCTGCAGCTGGAACTGATCCACCTTCAGTCTGATCCCGTCTTAAAAGAGAAGTTCAGATCTTTTAAACTGAATGACTTTTATGCTTCACTTAATGAAGCGGTGTTTCCAAACCTCCGGAGGACGGCACAGAAGATGCTGCCGTTGTTCGGCTCATCCTACGTGTGTGAACAGACGTTTAGCATCATGAACATCAACAAAGACAGCCACAGATCCAAGTGAACTGACCAACACCTCAGAGCCATCCTGAGAATCGCCACAACAAAACTGACTCCAGACTTTGATGCTCTGGCTCAAAAGGGAGACCAACAACACTGTTCCCACTGAAATTAAAAGTACGTTTCCCTGCTGTGTTATGTAAAAATGCATTTAAAAATCATTTGTTCAATAAGCCTCACGTGTTACATGTCATTTGTGTTAAGGGGTGCACATAAGTGGTGCGCAGGTGCACGTACGTTCTCAAAATAAACAATGCGCACCAGATCAAATATAATGTGCTCCACATACTGGTGCGCTGTCGCTGTTTCGTCCTTGCGCTGGTTGTTGAGTTTTGGCACTGGGGACGCACATTGAATAGAAGGAGCAGGACATGTAGATCTGCATCTCCTTCTGTTTTTGAAAAAAAGGAGGAGAGTGGTGATGATAAAAACCTGAAGGAGAACAGAACTTTCAGTGCTTTAAAATAGATAGAAAAAAGCTGTATTTATATAATTACATTTTCCGAGTCATTTTAATAAACAGCTAAACACTGTGGAACTTGAAAGATGGACATTTTGTTGTAATGCTTTTGTTTATTTTTAATTGAAATAAAGCACATGTTTTCTACATATCCCGTGTTATGTTTTGCTCTTATGAGGTGCATTATCAAAACACTAAATCCACCTGCTCCTGGTTCTGTCAAATTTTAGAACCCTTTGTGGCCCACGAGTCAAAAAGTTTGCCCAGCCCTGCTCTAGAGTGACATGTATATATGGTTTATGTATTCATGGAAATAAGCCCAGACTGTTCATTGAGTTTAAGAATCAGCTGCTTTTTGCTCCTCCTGGTTTCCCAAGTTAATGTTCAAATCTCCACATAAACCGGGACCAGACTAGGATCAGACCAGGACCAGGACTAAACCAGGACCAGACCAGGACCAGGACTAAACCAGGACCAGACCAGAACCACACCAGGACCAGTACTCAAACAGGATCAGACCAGGACCAGGACTAAACCAGGACCAGACCAGGACCACACCAGGACTAAACCAGGAATAAACCAGGACTAAACCAGGACTAAACCACAGTCTAAAGCAGGACTTAACCAGGGTTTAAACCAGGTCTAAACCAGGACTAAACCAGGACTACACCAGGGTCTAAACCAGGGTCTAAACCAGAATTAAACCAGGACTAAACCAGGTCTAAACCAGGACTAAACCAGGACTAAACCACGGTCTAAACCAGGACTAAACCAGGGTCTAAACCAGGGTCTAAACCAGGGTCTAAACCAGGATCTAAAGCAGGACTAAACCAGGACTAAAATAGGGTCTAAACCAGGACTAAACCAGGGTCTAAACCAGGGTCTAAAGCAGGACTAAACCAGGACTAAAACAGGGTCTAAACCAGGACTAAACCAGGTCTGAACCAGGACTAAACCAGGATCTAAACCAGGAATAAACCACGGTCGAAACCAGGTCTAAACCAGGACTAAACCAGGGTCTAAACCAGGACTAAACCAGGTCTAAACCAGGACTAAACCAGGGTCTAAACCAGGACAAAAGCCAGGTCTAAACCAGGACTAAACCAGGTCTAAACCAGGACTACACCAGGGTCTAAACCAGAATTAAACCAGGACTAAACCAGGTCTAAACCAGGACTAAACCAGGACTAAACCAGGGTCTAAACCAGGACTAAACCACGGTCTAAACCAGGACTTAAACCAGGGTCTAAACCAGGGTCTAAACCAGGGTCTAAAGCAGGACTAAACCAGGACTAAAACAGGGTCTAAACCAGGACTAAACCAGGTCTGAACCAGGACTAAACCAGGATCTAAACCAGGAATAAACCACGGTCGAAACCAGGTCGAAACCAGGACTAAACCAGGGTCTAAACCAGGACTAAACCAGGTCTAAACCAGGACTAAACCAGGGTCTAAACCAGGACAAAAGCCAGGTCTAAACCAGGACTAAACCAGGTCTAAACCAGGGTCTCAACCAGGACTAAACCACGGTCTAAACCACGGTCTAAACCAGGACTAAACCAGGGTCTAAACCAGGGTCTAAACCAGGTCTAAATTAGGACTAAACCAGGGTCTAAACCAGGACTAAACCAGGTCTAAACCAGGACTAAACCAGGGTCTAAACCAGGTCTAAACCAGGACTAAACCAGGGTCTAAACCAGGACTAAACCAGGTCTAAACCAGGACTAAACCAGGGTCTAAACCAGGACTTAACCAGGGTTTAAACCAGGACTAAACCAGGACTACACCAGGGTCTAAACCAGGGTCTAAACCAGAATTAAACCAGGACTAAACCAGGTCTAAACCAGGACTTAACCAGGGTTTAAACCAGGACTAATCCAGGACTACACCAGGGTCTAAACCAGGGTCTAAACCAGAATTAAACCAGGACTAAACCACAGTCTAAACCAGGACTTAACCAGGGTTTAAACCAGGGTCTAAACCAGGACTAAACCACGGTCTAAACCAGGACTAAACCAGGGTCTAAACCAGGGTCTAAACCAGGGTCTAAAGCAGGACTAAACCAGGACTAAAATAGGGTCTAAACCAGGACTAAACCAGGGTCTAAACCAGGGTCTAAACCAGGGTCTAAAGCAGGACTAAACCAGGACTAAAACAGGGTCTAAACCAGGACTAAACCAGGTCTGAACCAGGACTAAACCAGGATCTAAACCAGGAATAAACCACGGTCGAAACCAGGTCTAAACCAGGACTAAACCAGGGTCTAAACCAGGACTAAACCAGATCTAAACCAGGACTAAACCAGGGTCTAAACCAGGACAAAAGCCAGGTCTAAACCAGGACTAAACCAGGTCTAAACCAGGGTCTCAACCAGGACTAAACCACGGTCTAAACCAGGACTAAACCAGGGTCTAAACCAGGGTCTAAACCAGGTCTAAACCAGGACTAAACCAGGACTAAACCACGTCCCGTCCAGGACCACACAGCCACTCACTTTGGCTCCGCCCTGCTGCTTCTCTGGACACTGCGCCCTCTGCTGGAAAGCGCTTGTACTGCTGCCTATAATCTCCCTATAATCGATTTGTTTGATTTAGACTTAGACAGACTTTATTGATCCACAAGGGAAAATGACCAAAGAGCAATAGACCAGTGTCAGATGAGACATAATTATATCCACAAAAATAATGATAATAAATGTATATGTACAAATCAGATTTAAATAGAAAAGTAGTCGTCAAATATCAGATACAACGTCAAATAAGATGTACAATACCAGCTGTATACAGTTGTAGGGAGTATTATAATATCTATTGCACAAGGATGAGTTGTTATACAGTTGTGTGGAGTATGGTTTGAATCATTTGCAAAAATTGTCAAAGGAAATACAGTCAGAGGACGTAGAGGAGCCAAAAGTTGTACTCAAATAACACTGGTCTACAAGCAAAATGCTTCCGGAACAAAAGTAGTGACATTTTTCTTGGTTTAGGTCACTAATAAAGAAAAAGTAAGTCAGAAGTGCTGCTATAGTTTCCAAGATATAGTATTGGGTCAAAATAGGAAATTGATGCAAAATGAGGCAAAAACGGTCGTTTATCAGAAGGTCCAGTGTGTCTACAAGCACCAGTTCTATCTGAAAGTCTGTCTGCACATTCACATTCACTTTAATATGTCGACACTTTTAACAGCAAATATTTTGGATTTCACATAAGAGAGACGCCTCAAAACTGTGTGCACCTGATGTCTTAAGATATTTCCTGTTTATTTCTTGACGGATTAAGAAGTGCAAGTTAAAGATTTTCAAAATATAAATATTATTTTTAAACAAAAATGTCTAAATCTGTTGTATAAACAGATGCGATTTTAATGTAAAACAATATCATTAAATATCTTGAATACATTAGCTAACCAGCACAGTTATCAATTGATTTTCAGTTCATCTTATCAATATAAATGAGATTTAGCCACTTTTATCTCTGAAGCAGATCGAGTCCAAAAATGTGTAGACCAGTGTAACAGTAACGTTATTTTAAAATAATATTATTCAAGGAGAAGTACAAAGTAGTGGTTTAAGAAATGAAAAAGTCCAAAAGTATTGATCGTTTCATTTTTGTAAAGACTGTGCCGTTTTCTCGGGCGGGGCTAAAGAAGAGCTGCGTGAATCTGCACTTTTTAGGAAGTTTGGAGCTGTGGTCCAGTCAGAAGAGTGTGGAGGAGTGGAGGGACACTAAACCAACTGCAGCAGAGTTCAGAGACAAAGAAGCGGCTGGAACACAGGCAAAACTGATTTATTTGACTAGAATTAACCAGAACTTTTGACGTAGTGGACTATCAGCTGTTGGTTGAAGGACTTCCAGAACTTTCTACCACTGCTCCTGTAAGTATCTCCAGGGTCGAACTGGGAACAAAATTTGGCTCTTGCATTTTTCCTTTGTGCGCGACCCCCATCCCCCACCCCGGTCCGTGGGCCGATTTGTGGGGGAAAAGTCCAGGACTAGACCAGGACCAGACCAAGACCAGAACCAGGACCAGACCAGGACCAAACCAGGACCAGACCAAGACCAGCTCTAGACCAGGACCAGGACTACACCAGGACCAGACCAGGACCAGGACCAGGACCAGACCAGGACCAGATCAGGACCAGCTCTAGACCAGGACCAGACCAGGACCAGACCAGGACCAGACCAAGACTAAAACAGAACCAGGACTAGACCAGGACCAGTACTAGAACAGGACCAGACCAGGATTAGACCAGGACTAATTAATAATAATTGAATGAATAAGTTTAATTAATACAAATACATACAAACCAGGACTAAAACAGGGACTAAACCAGGACTAAACCAGGACTGATCCAGGACTGATCCAGGACTGATCCAGGACTGATCCAGGACTGACCCAGGACTGATCCAGGACTGATCCAGGACTGACCCAGGACTGATCCAGGACTGATCCAGGACTGATCCAGTGTAGTGTCTACTTTAACCTTTCAGCTAGTATGTGGGTGTTGGGCAGACTCCTACATTCCACCAAACATCTGGAGTTGATTAACATGAACGTGTGGAAAGTGGTCAGATTTCAGTGGGTTGTCCTAGAAAGCTATAAATATGAGTCAAATTCCTTTGTTCGGGGTGAACTCTTGTGAGTGGTTTCGAGACACCAGGACTTCTGTCTGTAATTGGCTTATACTCTGTTTTTGTATTAAATAGAGAGAGTTCGTCTTTTGAATGGTCCTCAACATCTTCCATCAGCTCAAGAACCGCACAGCAGGTGAGAAAGCTGCTTGTAATTTTAAACTACACCAGGACTAAAGAATAAAACAAGGACAAAACTATCAAACTGCGATTTTTCTGACAAAGATTTGGACTGTGATTAGATTAAAGTTTCCCATTTTAAACACGTCCAGAAAAATCAACAAAAACACTGAAATCTGAACTGACAAACTAAAACAAGAGTAAGATTTTAGAACATGTTTGTAGGACTAAACCAGGACTAAACCAGGACTAAACCAGGACTAAACCAGGGTCTAAACCAGGGTCTAAACCAGGACTAAACCAGGACTAAACCAGGACTAAACCAGGGTCTAAACCAGGGTCTAAACCAGGGTCTAAACCAGGACTAAACCAGGGACTAAACCAGGTCTAAACCAGGTCTAAACCAGGGTCTAAACCAGGACTAAACCAGGACCTAAACCAGGACCTAAACCAGGTCTAAACCAGGACTAAACCAGGTCTAAACCAGGACTAAACCAGGTCTAAACCAGGGACTAAACCAGGGACTAAACCAGGTCTAAACCAGGTCTAAACCAGGGTCTAAACCAGGGACTAAACCAGGGACTAAACCAGGACTAAACCAGGACTAAACCAGGGTCTAAACCAGGACTAAACCAGGACTAAACCAGGACCTAAACCAGTCAAATCACAGTTCTGCTTCAGGCCAGAAGCACAAAAACAGGAAGAGAGTACAATTCTATCTCTGATGATTAAATCACCAAGAGCCCTGCATCTCCTCATCCCACAATGCACTTGGTTATAAGGAATCTACTGTTACAATATACTTGAATCTAAAGAATATACTTGGATATATAGAATAATTCCCACAGTCATGTCCGTGGGACAGTCTCGTGTCTGTCTTTGTCTTGTGGGACAGTCTCATGTCCGTCTTTGTCTCGTGGGACAGTCTCATGTCCGTCTTTGTCTCGTGGGACAGTCTCATGTCTGTCTTTGTCTTGTGGGACAGTCTCATGTCCGTCTTTGTCTCGTGGGACAGTCTCATGTCCGTCTTTGTCTTGTGGGACAGTCTCATGTCCGTCTTTGTCTTGTGGGACAGTCTCATGTCTTTGCAGAGCTGCACAAATGCTCCTGATTGGCTGCTGTGGTCCAGTCAAAAGAGTGGGGAGGAGTGGAGGGACACATTGTTGTCCTGCAGCACTTACAGCAGAGAGAGGAGGAGCTCTACAAGGAGCGAGCTCATCTGGAGATCCAAACCTTCTCGTTTCAGTCTGTTCTCTTGTCTGACAATAGTCAAATGGATTCAGCTTTAGGGACACTTATTCAACTGCAGCAGAGTTCAGAGACAAAGAAGGGACAGTGACTGGACACAGAAAAAACTTTATTTGCCAAGAATTAACCAGAACTTTTGACGGAGTGGACTATCAGCTGTTGGTTGAAGGACTTCCAGAACTTTCTACCACTGCTCCTGTAAGTATCTCCAGGGTCGGACTGGGAACAAAATTCGGCTCTTGCATTTTTCCTTTGTGCGCGACCCCCATCCCCCACCCCGGTCCGTGGGCCGATTTGTGGTCCCACCGGACTCAGGGTTTTTGTATAACTTTAACTTTTGTATAACCAACAGACTGTTCCCGAGCGCTGTTACACTTTAAATGCCCGTCGATTTGAGATTATGTTGTAGCATCTAGTCGAATTTAGAAGGCCAGAACTGATGGTTAAATGACTTTTAATTTTTACAGAATGGTTAAGAAGTGACTTTATTGATCTCACACTGGAGAAATTCATCTCTACATTTAACCCATCCTGTTATTAGGAGCAGTGGGCAGCACATTACTGCGCCCGGGGTTTCATAGAACCAACGTAAGAGGAGACAAGAACAAAATAACAGAAATTACCACATGATCACCGTATTACGAGCTCATTACATTGATTAACTGTTATCCATATTTTAACATTCATTGAGTACAAATTACAAGTTGCTCAAATACACATTCACAAATAAAACAAACCGTGTTCCTCTGTCGACTGTTGCTATCTTAGGGTTTTTGTATAACTTTTCACCGTTGGGTTTTGTTTTTCACCGTTAACTGTTGTTGTTTTTACTTTGCGTCTTTTTGTATGTCAAGCTAACGTTTTTCACCGTCACTTCCGCTCAAACAGGAAGTCACCAAAATAAAAGCGTAACCTTACTATCAAATGCCATGGACTGTATGTTAATGTATATAAGAGCTAACTTGACCTTTACATATGTGGTCATAGTCATAGTCATAGTTTGCTTTATTGTCGAAAAACAATCATGTACATGTACACAGAGTGAATTCGAAATTTGGTTTCCCCACTAACCAGGCAGGACAGTGATAGAGTGGGCTAGGGGAGGGGCCGCTGCGCATGCGCGCGATGTGGTGTATGTATATGTGTTTGTTATAATGCGTGAAGAATCCCTCAGTCGTCCAGGTAGAATCCATGATAAAAGGAGAAATTCAATTTGTCAACGGGCAAAGTTTATTTGGTCGAAAACGTTTTCCAGCTCATCCGCGCTGCTTCGTCAGTTCTGGTTTGAGTGCTGGTTAGACACTGCTTATATCTAGCTGCAGGGAGGAGCTAACTATACTGAAATTATTCTGAAACTATCAACTATTTGTTTTTGAGTTTCTGTCTTTTGTTTTTCCAATTTCTCTGGTGTCTAGTTTAGCATACCTATTCAACCCCTAACGACTGTTTTCACACCTCTGGCCCTGACCTGGCTGCCCTATTGTAGAAGGATTCTCTTTTTTGACAAAAATTGCCTCTTTAACTTCCCTCTCAAACCAGTTCTTTTCCCTGGCTAAGATCTGAACCTCACTGTCCTCAAATGAATGGCCTGTGGCTTCTAGGTGGAGATGTACAGCAGATGACGGTCCACTCTGGCACGCCCGCCTGTGTTGGTACATCCTCTTGTGAAGTGGCTGTTAACAGCCGTATGTATAATTCCATTCTCAAACCAAAGTCAAAACAGACAAAGGAAACAATAGGGCAGCAGGTCAGGGCCAGAGGTGTGAAAACAGTCGTTAGGGGTTGAATAGGTATGCTAAACTAGACACCAGAGAAATTGGAAAAACAAAAGACAGAAACTCAAAAACAAATAGTTGAGTTAGTTTCAGAATAATTTCAGTATAGTTAGCTCCTCCCTGCAGCTAGATATAAGCAGTGTCTAACCAGCACTCGAACCTGCGAAACATTTTCGACCAAATAAACTTTGTCCAGTTGACAAATTGAATTTCTCCTTTTATCATGTTTGTTTCTTCTGTTGTCCCTTTTTCTGTCCTCCTCCATTGTTATTGTTGCTATATAAATAAAACTGAATTGCATGTATTTGTCCCGTCTTCAATGTCCCCAGTATCACAAAGGTGAGGTGTGCGCCCTCTAGTGGAGCCATTATTTGGGAGAAGATACAGTCAAGATTTGCCTCCTCTACCCATATTTATATAAATGAGTAAATAATGGTGATTCTACAGTGGGAGCATTATTCAAAGGCTAAACTGGCCTGTCGATATGTGCTACCTTTAGTCACAGCCCTATTTGAGAGCATAATATGACTGTCGAAATGAACTACCGACGTGTATTCATAGAAATGAGTTGAAATCTGACATAACTAAACTAAAGTGTGATCACCGTGTGAAAACGGCATCAAACCTGCCGTCTCTAATCCAAAGAAATATGTAGTAAAACTGGGGAGGTTCGCTTTGTTGGATCTGTACATCTGTAAAGAGAAAAACGTAAGGTCGCTTATTTTGACGGGGTACCGTGAATTGATAGATTCCAAGGTCGATTTAGGCTGCTGGGAGCTCATTTCGATGGGGCAGCCCATTTCGACTGGACACCCGCCCAGTACAAAGTACAGATTGCCAGTTCGAACCTTAGTATATCATATCTGTGGTCCATATGGGATTCACAGCAAAAGATTGTTAAATATCTCTGTATTTGTGACCATAATTTGATATTATGTGGCTATAGATTGAAAAAGTGCATGTTCTTCCTGTGTCTGGGTGGGTTTCCTCAAGGGGCTCCGATTTCCCCCATCAACCCAAAAACATGCTCTATAGGTAAAAATCCTCCAGCTGAAATGCAATTTGACCCCTTTCAGTTTCCCTACAGGGATAAATAAAGGATAAATAAAAAATAAAAAAAATTCGGGAAACTTAATGTAACGTGCTTGTAGAACCCACATTTGAAACATTCTTACACATAAATCAGTATGTTATTTTATGTATATTTAGTTATTTTACTTGAGACTTTCCTTTTGTTTTATTGCAGAGCTACAGGATCCACCAACAAAATGGCGTTCACATGTGACCAGTGTGGAAAGGTGTGGCCAACAGCTTCCAAACTGAAAGTACACTACATAACTCACACAGGAGAAAGACCATACGAGTGTGACCAGTGTGGGAAGGAATTTAGACGCTCCGATGCCCTCCGTACACACATGAGAATCCACACAGGAGAGAAGCCATACGAGTGTGACCAGTGTGGGAAGGAATTTAGACAGTCCAATGCCCTCCGTACACACATGAGAATCCACAGAGGAGAGAAGCCATACGAGTGTAACCAGTGTGGGAAGGAATTTAGATGCTCCGATGCCCTCCGTACACACATGAGAATCCACACAGGAGAGAAGCCATACAGATGTGATGTTTGTGAAAAGGCATTTTCACAGTCAGGCAACCTAGAAAAACATATGAGAATCCACACAGGAGAAAAGCCATACAGATGTGATGTTTGTGAAAAGACATTTTCACAGTCAAGCTCCCTAAAATCACATATGAGAGTTCACACAGGAGAGAAGCCATACGAGTGTGACCAGTGTGGGATGGAATTTAGGAAGTCCGGTGCCCTCCGTCAACATATGAGAATCCACACAGGAGAGAAGCCATACGAGTGTGACCAGTGTGGGATGGAATTTAGGAAGTCCGGTGCCCTCCGTAAACATATGAGAATCCACACAGGAGAGAAGCCATACAAATGTGATCAGTGTGGGAAGGATTTTAGACACTCCAGTGCCCTCCGTCAACATATGAGGATCCACACAGGAGAGAAGCCATATGAGTGTGACCAGTGTGGGAAGGAATTTAGACAGTCTGGTGCCCTCCATCAACATATGAGAATCCACACAGGAGAGAAGCCATACAGATGTGATTTTTGTGAAAAGGCATTTTCATGGTCAGACTCCCTAGAATCACATATGACAGTGCACACTGGAGAGAAGCCATACAAGTGTGATGTTTGTGAAAAGGCATTTTCACGATCAAGCACCCTAGAAAAACATATGAGAATCCACACTGGAGAGAAGCCATACGAGTGTGGCCAGTGTGGGAAAGCTTTCTCTCAATCATCCAATCTCAATACACACATGAGAATTCACTTCAGATACTAACTATATGAGTGGCCTGTGTGAAAAGGCTTTTAGAACATTCCAGCAACTCTCCCGTCACTATCAATCAATCAATAAAACTTTATTTCTATAGCTCCTTTCAACAACCAAAGTGCTGTACAACATTAAAAACAAGATAAAAAACAACATCATACAAATAGGTCAACAAAGCACATTACACCATTAAAATAAAAGTGTCACAGGGCCACTAAGTGTTAAAAGCCGTTCTAAATAAGTAGGTTTTAAGTTTGGCTTTGAACAGAGGCAGGTCAGTGATGGAACGTAAGTCAGTGGGCAAAGAGATCCAGAGTTTTGGACCGGCCACTGCAAAAGAACGATCACCCTACTGTTTGCTCCAGGACCGAGGGACCTCCAGCAGATGTTGCCCAGCAGATCGTAGAGCTCTGCTGGGTTGGTGAGGGGTCAAAATCTCACACAAGTAGGAAGGTGTAAGACCTGCATTAAAAAACAAACATCAACATTTTAAAATGAATTCTGAACTGGACAGGGAGCCAGTGCGAGGACAGGACAGGGGTGATGTGGTCATGTTTCCGACTGTTAGTGAGCAGGCGAGCTGCAGCATTTTATCTTAATTATTATTTTTTTTAACATTAAGAATCAATCCATTTGAATCAAACCAATATTTTACTTTTTTAGCTCTTCGTTTACTCTATTTGTGACTCTTTTATATATTTTCTGTGGTAAAATAATGTTGTATCATCAGCAAATAGAATTTTCCCAAGTTCAGATACTTTAACAAAATCATTCATATATAAAATAAATAATTTGGGCCCAAGAATCGAGCCTTGGGGCACACCCCATTTGATATCATACCTTTCTGATTCTGTGTCATTGATTTGTACATATTGTTTTGTGTTTTCTAAATAACTCGCTCTCCATTGACGAGCCGCCCCTCGAATGCCAGACTTGTTCATTTTCTTAAGTAATCTTGAATGATTTATTACATCGAAAATCAATGAATAAACTTAAGAAATAATTCCCATTGTCAATTTCAGTTGCTTTTTTTCAGTTGGTTCCATTATTGCCGTTGCGGTTGAATGTTCTGTCCTAAATCCATACTGGTTATCATTCAAGATTATTTGTTTTTGTAAAAACTATCAAGCCTTATTGCAAACACCTTTTCCAATATTTTTGAAAACTGTGGAAGCAGTGAGACTGGCCTATAGTTTGAGAAGTTGTGTTTATCACCATTTTTATAAAGAGGTTCTATTTTCTCTAATTTCATTTTGTCAGGGAAAGCTCCCGTTGTTATTGATAAATTGCATGTCTGTAAAAGGATCAATAACAGATTCAATTATATTTTTCACAATCACCATGTCCAATCCCTCACAGTCAGTTGATCATTTGTTTCCACAGTTTTTAACAATTTTTCTTATTTCATCTTTTTCCACCTTGTCCAGAAAAATCCTGTTCACATTGTCAATGATTATCAATGATTATCAATGATTATATTTCCATCAAACTTTTTAGAGGGATTACCTGCAAGGCTGCACCTCACATTAGCAAAATATTCACAAAACTCATTTGAAATGTGTTTTTCATCATATGTCAGTATTTTTCTGTACAAAGTCGTGTGGATAAGGATGTTTCACTTTCTTATCACTCTATTTATTATTCCCCAAGTCGACTTCATGTTATTTTTGTTTTTATTTAGTTGTTCACTGTAATATTCTTTTTTCTTTTCCTGATAATCCATACTCATTTGTTTTTATATTTTCTATACTTGTCTTCTGCCTCTCCTGTTTGTGTTTTCAAAAAACATGTATACAGATATTCTTTTTCTTTTTACGTGCATTTTTTATTCCTTTGGTCCATGGTTTATCTTCCCTTTTCTGTCGGGAGGTTAATAAAGGGCAACATTTATGACACAGTTTTATCAGTGTATCAATAAAAGATTTGTTTGCTTGATTGACGTCATTGACATAAACTGCATCCCGTCTTTGTGCTTTAATATCTTCATTAAGTGTCTTTAGGGCTTTCATTGATCTGTTCCTTGACAATTTTACACTCACACAGACACTTTTGTGTTTGTATTTACAAGCTGTAAATAAAAGTCAAGTCAAAGTCAAAGTCGACTTTATTGTCAATTCTGCCATATGTGTTCGACAGTGAATCAAAATTCTGTTTCTCTCTGGCCAAGCAGTGCAAAAAGACAGTGTACAAAATACAATATAAAGACAACACAAAAACTATCCAAGACAAAATCTAAAAAGTAGTGCAAAGAATAAATAAACACCTATTTACAGATTTAACAACAACAGTACAGTACAACAGTTTTACAACAGTAGATCTTAGCGGGAGTTTTTAAAGTGTCTAGAGCAGGCATGGGCAAACTATGGCCCCGGGGCCATATGCGGCCCCTTAAGCTTGAAGAAATTATATTAATAAACCTTGTTAACATTTTAATTTCCCTGCAATTCTGGCCTTTTCCAATAGATGGCGCACTAGATACATTGACCTCTGTAAAGGTCTGAAACCTCTTCGACCAAATAAACTTTGTCCAGTTGACAAATTGAATTTCTCCTTATACCACGACAGGGTTGGGAGGGTTACTTTAGAAATGTAATCCGGTACAGTTACTAGTTACTCCTTAAAATATGTATTCAGTAACGTAATCCCGGTACTATAATATTAAAGTAATGTAACTTGATTACTTTCAGTTACTTTTAGATTACTTTAACACCAAATATCCTATAACAACAAGAAAACAAGAAAATTACAATACAATTAAGTTTTTAGGAGGACAAATACAGTTCTATGTGTAGTTTTAACAACTGTTCTCACTATAAGCCAAGTCACTAGTAAACAAGGTCACTCACTAAACCAAACACCTAAACACCTATGACTTCAACCAAATTATATTTTCAGTTAAAGTTTTAGTTTTAGCGGGACAGTCATCTTGCCCGATCTCCGCAGCTGGACAGGATGTTCGTCCAGCTTGCGTGCTGGCCTACATCTAACGACAGCTTTGCTCGGAATTGTCTAAAGGGTCTTCATGGATCAGTTAACATGACTATGTTGCCTAGATAATGTTTAAATATTGTAATATCGTTCTACAAATGCACAAAGTGTACTTGTGACCGTACTTGTGCTTCTGAATTCCCCAGAAAAGAACACTTTACCTGGATATACTAAAAAATAGCCCAAAACACTCACAAACAGTTGCTTTATAAATAATATATTTATTAATATAAGCAATCTTAAGGCTGACACTTACATCTTAGTTAAGAAAAAATAAAAAATAAAAATAAAAAGAGAGTTAGCCTATTCTTCAATGTTCAGTAAGCCCATTCTTCAAAATAATGTGTCTAATGGCTAATGAAAAAAAATGTACAAATAATGCCTCAAGTCAACAGTCCTTTTTTCCTTCTTTTTCCTTTTCTTCAGTCTTCCTTGCCTTCCTCCTCTCCCTGGTCATTCTGCCTCCCATTCTGTGGGGGGGGGGGGGGCGGGGGGTGTGGAGCGTGGCGCGCTTGTTTGTAAATGAATGAATACACGTTCCGGGGTTCCGCCTCTCAGAGCGCGTTTCCAAGGGAATCAAAAACCCGGACATTTGAAGGATTTTATAAACTCCGGCCGGACAGCCCGGACAGCCTCTGTAAAGAGGACATGTCCGGGCAAAAGAGGACGTATGGTCACCCTAACGTTAGCTAGCTTGCTAATAGTTTGCTAGTCGATAGCTAACTCGAAACTGGCTCCTACCAATGAATCAAGACAAAGAAATGACTCATATTCACACATAACATGACTGAAGCAGGACATTTAGGGCCTGTCAGTATCAAAGCGTTAATATTAGCGATCTTACCTGTAAATGTTTCTTGAGATTGGAAGTAGAATCCTTGGACATTGACAGGTGTTTAACCGCTGGAAGGCACAATTTGCACTGCACTGTTGTTCCCTTTGTCTTCTTCAAAAATAAAATTCTCCCTAAATTTCCACCCGCTAAATGCGTTTTTTGAAACCATGCCCGCTGCAAGTTTAGTCCGTAGTGCGCGACCTGCGTGAAGTTCAGTGCGCGCCGCTGCAAGTTTGTTTCACAGAGCGCGCTCTGAGTCTGTACGTTCTGTTTTCCCTACATATGACCTCCGGCTTTAAAAGAAAAAATGAAATAACATAAAATGCTTTCAAATTGTAATCCTACTAAGTAATCCCCATTTTCACAAAATGTACCTGTAATCTGATTACGTCTTTTTCTTTGTAACTGTAGGGGAATACAGTTACCTTTTTTGTATCCTTTTACTTAACGCCGTTCCATGTAATCCGTTACTCCCCAAGCCTGTACCACGACCTCTGTGAAGATGAGCAGAGCTAAGAAAAGAAAAGTGGACAGAGAATGTCAAGTGTTTAAAAAGGAGTGGACAAGTAAATATTTTTTCACCGAATACTTATCAACTCCTGTATGCCTGATATGCCAAGAGACTGTAGCGGTTTTTAAAGAATATAATATCAGCCGTCACTTTGCCACAAAACATGCTAACTGTGCTAGCAAGCATAGTTAACATGAACGGGAATCTACGGTTCAGAGGTCGGCAGTGAAGAAATATTGAATGAATCAAGTTTTTTCTTTAGATACATACATATTCTTATCATTGTATTATCACTTATCATATTCCTATATCACACAACATATAAACTTTTATATGTGTATTATTTGAATGAGCAGTGAAACATATAACTCTTTTGTATCATGGGGGTTGTTCTCTGGAATGTGCAGGCACCAGGACGGAGATATCTCCGAAGGGGACGAGGAATGTGGTCTGGTGTGGTCTGGTGTGAGCTGGGAAGAGCAGCAGAAACCTGATAGGAAACTTGATACATCATTTGCATATTCATGAATGTATGTGTTATCTGGGGTTGAGCGATAAGGGGAGGTGTCATTCTTTACGCATCTGGGTAAGGCTTACATACCATAAGCACTGGAGTGCACATTTTGACCCAGAGCTCTACATTAGAAATATTGTTACGGAAATAAACGTTTGGCTAATTGAACTTTTTGAATCTTGGTCGTCTCTGATAGAACACGCATTATACAACAGAAGCTAATTTACAGGCTCAACAAAACTTTTTTCACCGTCAAACTGCCATTCAAGAGCCAAGTACCAAGAGAGTTTTATGTTGGCATTCAAACTGGCAAAGGCCAGCGAGCCTCTGTCTGAAGGGGAGTTTTTAAAAGAATGTATGGTGGAGACAGCAGGTGTCTTGTGTCCGGAGAGAAAAGAGAAATTTGAAAAAATCAGTTTATCACGCAGGACAGTAACTCACCGTGTGGAACTGATAGATCAGGGGTCTCAAACTCAATTTACCTAGGGGCCGCATGGGGTAGAATCTGAATGAGGCTGGGCCGCATCAGGATTTTCGAGGACGGGGGGGGGGCGTGTTGAGAGCCCTATTAGTCTAAAGAGCAAACTTAAACAACAAAGCAACTAATGAGAGTTATATCATATAAATGAAGTGATTACCTGATGGTTCTCAGTTTGTTTTATCATCACCGCACTTTGTCAGTGCGCTGAGAGGGGCGGGGAGGAGGGACCGGGGCGGGGAGGAGCGGGACATTTTTAACGGATTCATGTAAGAGTCTGGTTAATGCACCGGGCCCGCGTCTCACCGCGGCTCACCATGGGCAGTTCGACTCTGGGCCGCACGTATTCCGCGCGTAAGCCGTCGGGGGGACATGTTACGCACAGACGGAGACACTGGGACCGGAGTCGGTGCGTCTCAGAGGAGACGTGGCCCCGGGACTGAGGCTCAGGACCGTGCGCCCGGAGCAGGGGGAGTTTTTTTGGCTGAAAACGCGTGGAGCCTGCATAAACTAAGCCACACAGACCGATTTTCTGGGCACAAAAAAAAAAAAAATAAATAAATAAAAGAAATCAGCGTGAGAAATGCCATGTGTGGCGTGTGAGCGTGTGAACACGTCGAATTGCGTGTGTCACACTCTCAATGCGTGAGACTTGAGAGCCCTGAATAAATCATTCCAATGTTCTCAAATATATTTATTTTTAATACAAATGAAATAATGGTGATGGTCACTCTCACCATTACTGACATTAATATTTATGTTTAAGTAGATTTCATGCTGGAAGTACTCGACTTTTCTTAAATATACATAATGCATTAAGATTTAATGCATATGTCCATGGTTCACATTATAAGTAACTATATTATACCAGACACTTATTAATCTAATATACTGTTCAAATGCTGAGTAAAGATAAGAACAAATAAGCACATTTTCTCTATGGCCAAGTTCGTATGAGACTCCCTGTCTTATCTTTGGTACCTGGTTCAGTCCTGGTTTAGTCCTGGTTTAGTCCTGGTTCAGTCCTGGTTCAGTCCTGGTTTAGTCCTGGTTTAGTCCTGGTTTTAGACCTGGTTCAGTCCTGGTTCAGTCCTGGTTCAGTCCTGGTCTAGTCAATATATGGATTATCGCAGTATCGCCCGGGTCTCACGCGCGCGCACATCAAACAACACGTAGCGCGAGTGAGGCCGTGACACTATCTGCACGTGTGGGAACAGGGCCGCCCGCCGCCTCTCCACAGATCTGACAGGCTCTGAATGGAGTCAGAGACGGACGAAGACGCGTCCCTGTGCTCCGCCGGAGCACAGCTCGGGCGAGAGAGGAGCGAGAGGAGCGAGCGAGCGAGCACTCTGTGAAGAAGGGACACACAAATGCACCTGCCTCCCTCGTGTCTAAGAAATGGATCAATCACTGTCCCTGTCTGATGTCTGCCTGCCGCAACCCCAAACACACAAGCACACACAAGCACACAAGCACTAAAAGCTCTAAGCACTGGGACCTCACCCTAGCCCCGCCCACATTTAGAGAAAATAAGCACGACCGATGTCCCGCCCTCCAGAGCCATATACCACATCGTGATTGGTTCATTCTGCGTCGCACACAAGAAATGAAATTCATATTAATCTTGCGGGCCTCACTTATATTAATCTTTCATATTAAGACGAGGGCCGCAAATCATCGTCCCAGGGGCCGCAGTTGGCCCGCGGGCCGCGTGCCTGAGACCATTGTGATAGATGAAGATATAACCAGCAACTTAAATAAAAAGGCGGAGTCGTTCACACTTTATTCATTAGCACTGGATGAAAGCAACAATGTCAAAGACACTGCTCAGCTCCTCATTTTTATCCGAGGAATTAACGACACTTTTGAAATAAGGAGGAGTTTTTGACAATGGAGTCTCTGAAAGGAAAAACACGGGGAGAGGACTTGTATGACCGGGTGTCTGCTGTCATCGAAAATATGAAGCTCCCTTGGAGTAAACTTATCGACATCACCACAGATGGATCTCCAGATTTAACGGGGAAAAATGTTGGCCTGCTGAGGAGAATCCAGGATAAAGTGAAAGATGAAAATCCTGATCAGGATGTTATTTTCCTTCACTGCATTATCCACCAGGAATCTCTGTGTAAATCGGTATTACAGCTGAATCATGTTGTGAATACTGTCGTAAAACTTGTCAACTTTATACGTGCAAGGGCACTTCAGCACCGTCAGTTCATCGTGTTCCTGGAGGAAACTGATGCAGATCATCAGGACCTACTTTATCACTCCCGTGTCCGCTGGTTCAGTTTGGGGAAAGTGTTTCAACGAGTGTGGGAGCTCAAAGAGGAGATCGGTGCATTTTTGGACTTACTGGGAAAGGCCGACGAATTCCCTGAGCAACAAGAAGTGGCTTTGTGACTTTGCGTTTGCTGTGGATATAGCAGAAGCCATTCATTTACAAATGTGATTGCACTTTAGTTTACATATTTAAATGTTCAGATATTAAGATGTGATAGACAGTTTTTGCATGGTTTGAATGAGGCAAAATAACATGCTTTTTCTCTCGAATATATTGTTTTAATCATTTGTTTCAGATGTACTGTAATTATTTTCTGTATAAAATTTAAATTTGGTGTTCAAAAAGTCTTTTTTCAAACTTGAGTCTTGAAAAAGAGGGGGTCGTCTTATATTGGGGCCAATACGGTAGTTGAATAATTATAGTATAAAAATTTAAGAAAACACACTTTACTAATAAATTTCAACAATTAAATGAAATAATAACAAAAATTGTATTGTGTATATAGTAATTAATGTATTTATTTATTTAATATAATTTATCATGAAGTTTTGTTTAGTGGATTTTAGCACCATCGTGTGGACAAAAGAATGAACTGCACAAATCTCCCCCATCCAATTGCAATACAAATATCCATCCATCCATCTTCTTCCGCTTTTCCATTTCTGGGTAGCAGTCCAAGCAGATCTGCTGCCCAGAACACAATACACCAGCCCCCATGGATCCTCCCGCGGGTGGTGGGTCCACAGGAGGACGGCCAAATACACATATACAAATTATATTTCTACTAAATAATTATTAGGATGGTGCATTGTGTTCTGGGCAGCAGAACACTGCTTGGACTGCTGCCCCCGTGACCCAGAAAATGGAAAAAGTGGAAGAAGATGAATGAATGAATTTATTAGTTTAGCTAATCCATGTTTTTTTTTTTTTTTTTGTCAAATTATAACAAATGTCTCCTTTTACACTCTTCATAGAGTAATTAACACAAGAGTCGAATCAGAGTCAGAAAAATCTAAATCTCTTTTCAGTCACAAATTAGGAATATAAAATAAAAATGAAATGTAATTCTAAGGCAATGGTTAAAACTGTCTTGTTTTTCCACCAGGGGGAGCTCCATATGTCATAAAGGAGTTTATAAAAACATTATTTAAACTTCAGTAACGATCCACTGATGGGTTGAGAGAAACATCTGATTCAAAACTAGTCCCTGGTCTTTAGGACATTCCCGCCAAATTCCACTGGGGGGCGCCCTTTCACATCAACGTATTACTCAGTCTTCACTCCAGTAAACTCTACGACAATTAAAAGTATGATGTGAGAATATGCAATTCACGTTACCTTAAAAATACTTAAAGCTGAAAATATTCCGAGGCCTGATGTGCTGTTGTGTGGTTCAGGGGCTCAGGGTCTGTACTGAAGCCCTGAGGTTGTAGTTCAAATCCAGTCTGTGACCAGGCTGAGCGACTGTGTGGGTCAGAGGATGAGACACAGTCACCTTCTGCTTTATTTATTTCAATGTTGAATGTTTTAAGTTTTGATTTTATTCTAAAGTCTTGATCAACTTGAATGGTGTAAAGGGCTCTATAAATAAAGCTTGACGGGGAAAAACATAAAAAACTTGATAGCTGTAACAAACAGAAACAGAAATGCATTGTACTGAGACGTACTGGTACTTAAAAGCTCTTAGAATATTGTACTTGAAGAGCTTTAAAGGACCTTCTAATGATTTCCCTGCATTTGGTGCGTGACCAATTTCAAACCAATTTCCTGAAACATGTCTACTCCAGACCAGTGTTAAAAGGTAGTCACACACACACAAAAACAAACTTATAAACATGAAAATCTGCCACTTGCTTTAGTGTAATGCGGCATGAAGAGGCGGGGCCAGGAGCAGAGAATCAGTCTGAATCAGAATCAGTTTTTCTTGTAGTTCAGGAGAAGGGCCTTTACACCATGCAGTGTGTTGTAAAAGTGTAGAAGCAGCTGCCTGTGACTCTCTCAGAGGGTTGTTTCTCTGTTATGGTTCAAAATCAGATACAAGAGCTGGATCTGGACCAAACATCTTTATTTTGAGTCGTCAGCAGCAAACTTTAGAACACAATTTAGAACAAGAGAATTTCATGAACACAACCAATAATCCCTCAGTCATAGTCATAGTCATAGTTTGATTTATTGTCGAAAACAATCATGTACATGTACATAGAGTGAATTTGAAATTTGGTTTCCCCACTAACCAGGCAGGACAGTGATAGAGCGGGTAGGGGAGGGGCCGCTGCGCATGCGCGCGCCGCCGACTGGGAGATGCAGAGTAGAAAAGATGCAATACATACAATCAGTGACAATTTAACAACATGTAATGACAGAAAAACAATTGGAGATATAACATACGGTGATCTTTTTCTTTGGTAACAGAAGGAAGGGTGTGGGGGATCAGATTGGAAATCAATGAAATTGATTGAACCGAGAGCAGAGATCAGACCTTAACTAAAGACAGGGAACATTTTCTACTCATTCATTTCTAGTGTCAGTGTCAGTGAGTGTGTGCCATGTTTATGTAGAGTCCAGATAACAAACCACATTCTGTGTCCTTGGAAGTGTTCATGCAGGGAGGCAAAGTCAAAACACAGATAACTATTGGAGCCACAGATTTTCACAGGAGAGACATAATTATCCAGAGGGATTAATTAATTTAGCATTGATGAAATACATTTTTAGAGACCCAGGTAAACAATTTAGATTGAGCTTGGGTTTTGCCAGACCCCCATCTTCATATCGCCATGAAGATTCATGAGAGATCTCATTAGTTCCTCTTGGCGCACAGACTGCGCTGCGTTGGCTTTACACAGTTCTGTAAGCATGCCCGTGATGATATCCAAACGTCGAGATGTTTCCTTCGGTTGAAATCCTTCCAAAAGGTCCTCAACCTGACCCACTTTCTGATGTAATCCTTTCACAAGATCCCCCACGGCTTCACAATGGCTCGAAATTGCTGCAGACAGCTTGGGGGACTCTTTGCTTGCTGCCAGCTTACAAATTTTGCGATAGATCATGGACAATCCCAGGCCAATTAACAGATGTCCAGCTATCAGAAATCCGAATACATAAATATCCTCCACATCCTCCAGGCACATTGGTGCCAAACATACGACTTGCCACGCACAATACGAGTCCCTCGCATATCCAGCAGCAAAAGTACCATCCGGACACACCGCTTCTCCCGGAGCAGCACTCCTCCGTGAAAAAAGACTATCAATCGTGCTGAGGGTCCAGCTGATCACATCCATATTTAGGAATTTGGAAAATCTGCTCCAAAAAGCGAGAAAATGACGAAAACAAGAGAGGCACGCAGACAACAGGAGCAATAGATAAGAGAGGAAAGAGAGAGACGTCTGCTCGCTCTGACGGTCAGAATAGAATAGTCACTCTGTTCTGTGAGTTCTCATGTGAGTATTCAAATGATATCGACGTATAAACCCTTTATTACAGATGGAACAGCTGTAGGGTCTTTCCCCTGAGTGTATTCTCTCATGTCTGTTTAGATCACACTTTTTAGAAAATGTCTTCTCACACAGTGAACAGCTGTAGGGTCCTTCCCCTGAGTGCATTCTCTCATGTCTATTTAGATGACTCTTTTTAGAAAATGTCTTCTCACACAGTGAACAGCTGTAGGGTCCTTCCCCTGAGTGCATTCTCTCATGTCTATTTAGATTACTCTTTTTAGCAAATGACTTTTCACATGTTGAACAGCTGTAGGGTCTTTCCCCTGAGTGTATTATCTCATGACTGTTTAGATCACACTTTCTAAAAAATGTCTTCTCACACACTGAACAGCTGTAAGGTCTTTCCCCTGTGTGTATTCTCTCATGTTCATTTAGACCATACTTTTTAAAAAATGTCTTCTCACACACTGAACAGCTGTAAGGTCTTTCCCCTGTGTGTATTCTCTCATGTTCATTTAGACCATACTTTTTAAAAAATGACTTCTCACACACTGAACAGCTGTAAGGTCTTTCCCCTGAGTGTATTAACTCATGTCTATTTAGATCACACTTTTTAGAAAATGACTTTTCACATGTTGAACAGCTGTAGGGTCTCTTAACATGTACAGTTAGATTACCTTTTGTTTTAAATATTCTGTTGCATGTTGAACAGCTGAATGGTTTCTTTGGGTGTATCTTTTCATGTTTATCTCGGGCAAATGTTTTCTCACAGATTGAACAGCTGAATGGAGCGCTCCAGTCTTCATCATCAGTGTCAGAGGAGTGCTCTGTGTCTCCCTCAGTCTCTGAGGGTAAATGTGTCTCTGCGCTGATGTCCTCTCCCTGTGTTTCCTCTCTGAGCTCAGTTTGTCTTTGTTGAAGCAGTGAGGACTCTTCGGTCTTCACACAGACAGCACTGGACTCTGGGACGCCCGCTGAGACCTGGGGTGGGGAAGATTGAAACAAAATAATATTAATATTTCAGAATATTTCTTGATTTCAATCAGAAATGTGCTAAAAGTTTCTTTCATTGTCTTGGTTATGGTTTTATTATACATTTATCAGTCCCAAGATGAAGGGATCACCATGAAGCACACCTTCACCATTGTCACGGTAAAGAACCTAAGAAGGAAATGTTTGGAAGACGCATCCTGATGCCTCCCTACCCCCACCACACCAGACCAGAATTCATGGAGATTCATGGAGTTGAAACTTTGGATTAGACTTCTCTCAAAGAACCACAAAGTTTCTACCAGAACAAAATGAGTGACAATCTCCTTCAGCAAAGAAAGAAGCAATGACCAGGATACAAATAGAAGACACTGCTGTTTGATAAAACAGAGGTCTTTCTCCACAGACGAATGGTGTAAATTTTCCATGCTGTGAATTATGAGCATTTATTGAATATCAATAAATGCTCATAAACCAAAACTTGCTTTGGTGAATAGTGATGTTATTTCCAGCTACTTCCAGATATGGATCAATGATCTGGTACAAGGACGTATGAACCTTCAGAGCACGCACAAAGACCACATGAGTCCCACTTTCAAATTAAACCTAACTGTAATTCCAAATCTTTCCATCAGTTACCCTTTAAACTCACGACATGGTGAAATTTCACATCTCCATTGAACGTCTGGAGCTGCAGTACGCGGTCCACACTCTCCAGAGACACGACTCAGAGCCTGATGATCCCCACACTGTCAATGTGTCCCTTCATGAAATCAATTAATCAGTCCCAAGTGGAGCTCACTACAGATTTACTATATTATTTTACTATTAGAGGGGCCGATGGCGCAGACTGGCAGCCTCGCTTCCATCAGTCTGCCCCAGGGCAGCTGTGGCTACAAAAGTAGCTTACCACCACTGAGTGTGGAGTGAATGAACAATGAACTGTAAAAGAGCTTTGGGCGTCTTGAAAGGTGCTATATAAATGCAATTTTTTTTTTCTGTCATTTTCGTCTACCTCTTCATGTTTCACGTATATGCTGACTTTATTTGATTTTCTGACTTTATTTGATTTTCTGACTTTATTTGATTTTCTGACTTTATTTGATTTTCTGACTTTATTTGATCTTCTGACTTTGATTTTCTGACTTTATTTGATTTTCTGACTTTATTTGATTTTCTGACTTTGATTTTCTGACTTTGATTTTCTGACTTTGATTTTCTGACTTTGATTTTCTGACTTTATTTGATTTTCTGACTTTATTTGATTTTCTTTATTTGATTTTCTTTAATGAGACTGCATTACCTTCTGGGTCAGTTCCTTCTTTGGATATCGGAGCATCTACGACAAACGAATGTTCACGTGTCTGAATGAACGAGTCCTGCGCTGTGTTAATGCTTCTGCATAGAAAGCAGGTCATTTTTTAAACCACCAGATGGCGCTATAGAACACGTCAACACAGTGTGGGAAATGTGTTCCACACACCTTGAGGCCTCATCTACCCATCACTAGCGTTTGCATGTTCTCCCTGTGTCTGAGGTGGTCGGCACACCAGTTTCCCCCGTTAACCCAAACATGAGGCACAGGTTCAATCGAGCGAAGGTCGTCCTGACCAAGACGAGCAGCGACATCACGGACATGGGTCCCTGGATGGTGGTCCTGAGGAGATGCTCCTCGGGCATTGAAGGACGCAGAAGACAAGCTTCCCTACAGAGCCAATAAAACTGTACGTGACGACATTTTTTTATTTTTGAATCATATTTTTCAATAATTACATTTACATAATTTACAGCATATAAACACATTTTTGAACCAAAAAGGAACAGGTTGAAGTAATCCTTATACTAGTATATTACCTGTCCTATTAACTTAACCTTATATTATGAATTTTTTATATCAGTATCTTTAAAAGAAGAAAATAATCATGATAATTGGAAATATATTACTTATTAGCAGGGCTCTCAACTCTCACGCATTGAGAGTGTGACACACGCAATTCGACGTGTTCACACGCTCACACGCCACACATGGCATTTCTCACGCTGAAATTTTTTTAAGCAATTCAAAACTGTAGCCACTGTTCACAGCGCTTCTGTGCCCAGAAAATCGGTAAGTTAATGCAGGCACCGCGTGTTTTCAGTGAAAAAAAAGTCACTCGCACACCAGTACTGGAGTTGAGCGATCAGCTGTGAGGCCGATTGCTCACAGCTGATCGGCGAACAGGCCGATCAGCGAGCCGCGTGAATGTTTACGCAGCATTTCCAAGAGAATAAGAATCCTTAACTTGCTACGTAAGAAGGAACTCTCGTCTCGGGACGCGGGATAAGTTCGGGATATGTCCTTTTCTCCAGAGCTCCGGATTATTAAAGACCGTGACACGTGCATACATGGATACGAGTGACCGCGTTCTTATGGGTGAGTCATATCAGATTATTTCTGCATCTATTTCGGCACTAAACCAGAACTAAACCAGAACTAAACCAGAACTAAACCAGGTCTAAACCAGGTCTAAACCAGGACTAAACCAGGACTAAACCAGGTCTAAACCAGGACTAAACCAGGACTAAACCAGGTCTAAACCAGGACTAAACCAGGTCTAAACCGGGTCTAAACCAGGATTCAACTGGGACTAAACCAGAACTAAACCAGGACTAAACCAAGACTAAACCAGGTCTAAACCGGGTCTAAACCAGGATTCAACTGGGACTAAACCAGGACTAAACCAAGACTAAACCAGGTCTAAACCAGGACTAAACCGGGACTAACCTGGCACTAAACCAGGACTAAACCAGGTCTAAACTAGGACTAAACCAGGTCTAAACCAGGACTAAGCCAAGACTAAACCAGATCTAAACCGGGTCTAAACCAGCACTAAACCAGGTCTAAACTAGGACTAAACCAGGTCTAAACTAGGACTAAACCAGGTCTAAACCAGGACTAAGCCAAGACTAAACCAGATCTAAACCAGGTCTAAACCAGGACTAAACCGGGACTAAACCAAAACTATACCAGGTCTAAACCAAGACTAAGCCAGGACTAAACCAAGACAAAACCAAGACTGTGTGTGATAACATATTATCCTGTGCATTATTGAATGATAATATGGACTTTTAGTTATAAAAGCATTTCCATATTAACAAAGTACCTTCTAATTCTGCCCTGCCCTTCCACCATCCCCCCTGGTTTCATTTTATAACTCGACTACTGCTCGCACCCTCAGGAAAAGCCCGATTATATTTAGTCAGTAACGCTCGACCTCGAGCACAAGCTCGGGCTCCTTCCCCCCAGCGAGGGGACATTCCATGTCCCCAGAGCTCGTCTCCATGTCAGGAGACCCGGTCGCCTTCCGACACCTGCCCAGATCTCGAGTCTATTCCTTATGGATGATGGAGATCGGGAAGTGCATCCAAGTACACTTCGCACCCTCATATATCCCAGCATTCACCACACGGCGGCAGAGAGATGTTCGAAAACACGGAGTGAAAACACAAAGCAAAAAGACCGTCCAGAGAGCAGAGAAAACATGTGAGTACACACTTTTAACTTTAGGAAATCACTAACACAACTGTAAACATAAATTACGGCCATAAACCACAAAACTATCAAATACATTTGTTTTAAACTGTGTGACTCTCGGAGCTTTGAGCTAAAAGTTTCACTAATAATCTGCAGCTAACGTGATGAAAAGTCCACTCAAACCTTCGTATTTGGACAGATTTACATCAAACACTAATAATGTTTTTACTGTCAGGGGAAAAGAAGACCACGGAGGATTACTGAAGCTACGAGGAGGACGTTTCCATGGAAACACGTAAACACTTGGCCGTTGTAGCTCTGAGGTAAGATAAAAACTAGGGCTGTCAGTCTAACGCGTTAATTAGATTAAATAATTACACTGCAAATTAACGCATTATAAAAATTAACGCAATTAATTATGAGTGACAATTCAATGCGCGCACATTTTAAATTTGGCGTGCGGCGAGTAAATAGCTGCCTTTGAACGGCAAGTTTATTTATAAAAAGAACGAAGACGGGACGATCAACAAGAACGCCGTGATTTGGAGCTTTTATTAAAAAGAATTTTCCGATCACCGAAGCTGCTCCAGCCTGACGGATCAATTGAACGATAAACACGTCCGGACAAGTTCCATCGTTACTGGTGATAGAGCGCACTTCACCAAACCACCAAACCACCAAACTAGGGCTGGGCATCGAAATTCGGTTCCTCCATGGCACCGACCGAAATGCTTAGGTTCTTCTGCAGGGCTCTCAAGTCTCACGCATAGAGAGTGTGACACACGCAATTCGACGTGTTCACACGCTCACACGCCACACGTGGCATTTCTCACGCTGAATTTTTTTTAAAAAAATGTTGTGCCCAGAAAATCGGTCTGTGTGGCTCAGTTTATGCAGGCACTGCGCGTTTTCAGCTAAAAAAAACTCCCCCCTCCTCCCCGCCCCGCGGAAAACAATCTCAGTTTCAGCCAATCAGAAAATAGATCTGTTCTGTTGTTGGGCAGACTAGTTTCAGCTGCTAAGCGCACACAGCGACCGACGGTGATGATAAAACAAACTGAGAACCATCAGGTAATAACTTCATTTATATAACTCTCATTAGTTGCTTTGTAGTTTAAGTTTGCTCTTTAGACAAATTCAACGCAATTCGACGTGTTCACACGCTCACACGGCATTTCTCACGCAATTCAAGCGTGCAGTTCGTTGCTAATCTTGCAATTCAGTGTTACAAAGTCGACCGGCTTTTCGTGTGTGTGAGGCTGTGTGTGTGTGTGTGTGTGTGTGTGTGTGTGTGTGTGTGTGTGTGTGTGAGGCTGTGTGTGTGTGTGTGTGGCTGTGTGTGTGTGTGTGTGTGTGTGTGTGTGTGTGTGTGTGTGTGTGAGGCTGTGTGTGTGTGTGTGTGAGAGAGAGATAATGTGATGTGTGCAGTTGTGTTCTTGTTCATTTACTTCAATAACTTGAATAACATTAATAATAAACTCCAGTATGTGGAATAGAATGTGGAATGAAATACATTTTTTCCTAGAATTAATATAAAATAGGAACCGAAAAATAGCCTGGGAATTCCCAGGCCGCTTCCGTTCGTTTCGAACTGGAAGGCGGCCTGGCAGCTCGTCCAAGCGAGAGTCCCAGATTTAGGGCCCCAAACAGAGAGCGGGGAGGGGTGGCAAGACGGTGACGCGTACTACATGACAAACGGAAGCTTGTAGTTTGAACTGACAACTGACATGATTGGCTATGGACTTATGTATACGCTCAATGATTGACATTCATAACGCCCAATAAACGGCCGTTGGCAATCGCTAACCACACCTCCGCTACGGGATTTTTCGAAGCGAGTTTCCAGACCCATATCTCACTTGTGATATGGTCAGGTGTTAACCAGACTAACCGAAAAATGTACTGGTTAGGAATCGGTATCGAAATGAAGGTATCGATATTGGTATCGGCATCGGAACATTTTGATCGATACCCAGCCCTACACCAAACCACCAAAACCACCAAAACCACCAAACCAAACCACCAAACCACCAAACCACCAAACAACCAAACCACGCTCGCACACAAAGCCACACAAAGTGGGTTTGTTCGCTCATTCACTCTCAATCTCGCTCTCAAAATGTGATTAATTAGTTTAATTACAAATCCTATAATTAATTAGATTATTTTTTTAATCGCCTGACAGCAGTAATGAAAACACATTATTTCATACATTAAACTTAAAAGACACAGTTTGACTAGATCAAATGTATATTTACTTGTAAATCACGTAATATGAGCCTCCATCGTCTGCATTTAAATGTGGGAAAACATGATGTAGTTTTTACAGTCTGTGCATGTTTGTAAAGTGAAGAGTAAATCACAGTGGACAGGTCAGATTTCAGATGGACATTAGGCTCATTAAACAGGTGCAGACACTGGTGTAGATACTAGACTCTGTGTCTGTTATGTCCATCACATCTAATATAACAACGAGAAAAGTGTCTGAAATGTTTTATATGAATGTTCTGTTCTCATCTGCAGCCTCCACTGCTGGGGCCACACAACTGTTGGCTGAGGAGATGCTCATGGGTCATGAAATGGGTCAAATGCAGATGACAAAGTAAATGTATCACTGCGCTGGAGCGGTGCTGACCCAGACTCCTGCCCCTGATCGATCATCATGAATAACTTGGTCTCAAAATGTGACACTTTGATTACCCGTGTGTAATCTTTGTTATTGATCCGTGTGCGTAATTTGCCTGGTGCGTGTTTTTAGCATTAGCGTTAGCATTAGTGGCAGTTCGAGGGCTGCAGCCTTTGCCCCGTCCGGAGTGTGCAGCCCTCGAATTGGGACACGGCTTATTGTTAAGTCCCTCCCAAGGACTGGAGATGAAAATGAGACCTTCTGTGGTCCGTTTGACCGAACTTCATCCGAGACAATAATGTGGATGGAGCTCACCTGTACCAGGAGCGTATGTTCCTCCTGTTTGACGCTCGGCTCCTCTGGCTCCTCTTTAATCCGTGGAGTCTGTGGAGGGTCCTGGTTCAGACCGGGGCCAGGACTCTCTGAGGGGCTCAGTACCGAGTCCAGGAGCTCCTGTTTCCTCTGGTTCTCCTCTTTGTAGCGACACACTTCCTCCTCATACTCCGCTATCGTTCTTTCAAACAGCGCAAAGATGTCTTCAGCAGCCGCAGTCAGCCGCTCATTCACCAAAGCTCTCAGTGTTTGGCTTTTGGACATTTTAACCAACTGTTTTTAGCTTTAGCTCCGAGCTAACCGCACACGAGGCTCGGCGGTCTGCTTCCTGCTTTGTGCAGCAGAGTAGACACGGTCAGTGCATTACTGCCCCCACTGGTCAGGCGGTGAAACTCCTAAAATGCTCACCATAGACACTCCTGCTGTTGAGGCAGTGTTTTTTATGGATCTGGACATGATGAGGGGGGACGGGCTTTTGATTAACCCTACAACACTTTTGCTATAAAAAGTAACACCAGCAATTTTCACCCAATATAATATATCAAACAAAAAGTACTTGTCATGAAAAATAGATCAAAATATGACAATGCGTGATAAATTAGAGTGGTTTTCTTTTATTTTCACTGTGGTATGTGTAACAAAATGGGAAAAATCATAGGACTACCCTAAAAACATGCTCCAAAATTACTGAAAAAAAATTGAGAACAAAAAGTAAAAAAAATAAAAATAAAAAAATAATGATGATACTGGAAAGTTGGTGTTTGGTGCACCCATTCCTGGGCCATGTGAGACTTCCCTGGTGAAGCACAGACTCACGACACACGAACAGTTGCAGGAGAGGAACAAAAAATAGTATTTTTTTCAGTGGGTAAAAATGACCAGTTGACTAAAATATTGTTTTCATCATAAGAATTCCATTTGAAATCACCACTTTGTGATATTTATTCATAACCACTGCACTAAATAAGGAGAGATACACTTTCCAGGACCATTCTTACCTATTCCTTACATCCTCTTACATTAAATTCATTACATTCTTACATTCCTCTTTCACTGTTGCCAGGTGAAAATCACCCGAAAGTCTGTAGGAAAAAGTGGGCTTTGGGGAAACACCTACACCTTCAAAGATGTGAAAAACATTGGTGAAGTCCAGGGACCCATGACACTCAGAAAAATGCAACATATTCAGGTGAAAATAATAATAATAATAATAATAATAATAATAATAATAATAATAATAATAATAATAATAATAATAATAATTACACATTAATAAACTAAACTGCAGTTCATTGTTTTGTCCACACGATGGGGCCAAACTCCGCTAAAGAAAAAACTTCAGGACAAATTATATAGACCCCTTTACTGTTAGTAAACAAACGTGACGTCACTGGCATGCGCGCGCATGCCCGACTCAGAAGCAACTATGGTGGACCATAGCGGAGTATCTGAACTATAGGGAAAGCTACATTCAAGAGCTCACGTTGAGCAACGGGGTTCGACTACCAGATCCTTATGCGATCACGGAGTGGCAGTACGACCGCAGAAAGTGGCCAGATTTACAGTGGCCAGACGTCCACTGTTATTTAGTGGAGAAAGTGCACGCATACAAATCCATGGATGCCTACCAGTTTGCCGTGTGTGGCCATGTACAGGAGGTAAAATACCACCATATCGATGGGGAGTTTCTCCGTAGTATCTTCCTTCCTACTACCGGCTTTCCCAGTCGGCTTCTCCGCCGCAGCCTGGGGCCACGTGGGGGCTGACATCGCGCCGTCCGCCCAGGGGTGAGCAAAGCTCGCGGGGAAAAGAGAAAGCACCCCCCCCCCTCAGCCGGGATACCGGGAGGAAAAAGCCAAAATAATCTAAAAAGTTCCAAAAAAAACTTTGCATGAGCAAATGCGTACATGCATAATCAAGACATAACATTTGACATAATCAAATGTTAACAAAAACAGGTCAGCTCAAGGCTGGCTCCTTTACGGCAAAACAACAAGTGAAAAACAGATTTGAAGGCCAGCGTAGTCTACCACACGTGTACACGGCCCAAAGCCTTAGCTAGATTTTAGTGACAAGATAGACAACCTTACTTTATTAAGAATCATCAAAACCAACTTAAACATTACATATATATCTGATTATATGCATGATTATTGTAAGATTTCCATTACATGTTCATCAAAATCAGATTATTATGTTATACTAGAACGGGACGTCCCACTGAGCTAATGATAGTATGGTCACCAGCAGCGGGACCCGTGACAGTTTTCCACTGATTAAGTCGTATGAATTTGGCAACAGATTTAGCTGCTGCTGGTTTTTCGCTCTCACGTTTATAGCTAAGAAGTTAGGTAACTAATTGATTGTCATTAATAGCGGGACTTTAGTCTGGAAGGGGGGAATATGTGGTATCTGGCGTTCACCGTCTGAGGCTTGGGAGCTTATAGCCCCCTTTAAGGTCTTAATGCTCAGAGGTGGTGCAATGACAGCTGAAGGTCTAAGGCACTGCAGCCTTTGTGATTTGTGTTTTGTGTTTTGATTCAAACTGTGATTTGGATTTGATTGCGATTAATTGTGCGGCTGTGTTTATAATAAAGAAAAGACTTCTATGGAGACAGGTTAGTGTCTTTATTATCAAATAAATATCACGCCGTTCACAAATACACTTCTTGGTCCAGAAACAAATGTAACGACATTCACAAATATAATTCATGACTTACAAATAAATGTAAAAACGTTCACAAAAGCGTTTCTCCACTCAGAAGAAAATGTGACGCGATTCACAAACGTCAGCGCAGTTACGTTTATTTGCAAACGGATGAAGCTGCGTTTACAAACCGCCGTACAGATTTGTGACCTCTGCAGTTATTTGTGGATTTTTGAGACCTTCCTGACAGCGTTCGAGGCACAAATGTGTTTTTTTAAACGGCCGATCACATCAGCTGAAGTTGGAGCGTTTGGTTTATGTTGGAGACACTGATCTTCTACTGCAGAGTCGTAGTCGTTTGGTCCAGAGGTTCCAGATCATTTTCAGGTTGGCTGGAGAAAATGTCGGGGGAAGGAGGTTCATCTGTAAGTAGAACTTGTTTATCTCCTCCTAATTTAACTCGCTGATGTGAAAAAACACACATTTGTGCATCGAACTCTGAGCCGTTTCTATGACAACAGAGACAGACCCAACCTGCAGGACCAAACCAGGACCAGACCAGGACCAGACCAGGACCAGGACTAAACCAAGACCAGGAATAAAACTGGACCAGGACTAAAACAGGACCAGAACCAGACCAGGACTAGATCAGGACTAATTAATAATTGAATGAATTAAGTTTAATTAACACAAGTTTGGAGCTGACCCAAAATAGAGAATAAGAAGGAGAAACATTTGTGGATCAGAAGTTTGGAGAGTTTCTTTAAAAAACGAAGAATCTCCCAGAGTCACACAGGCCCCGCCCTCCATCTGACTTTAGAACAATTCTGCTTCAACCAGCTTCAGAATCCAAACACATTTTTTTGAGTCTGGATTTGAAAAGAGCAAGAGAGTGAATAAGACAGGAATAAGACAGGACTAAAACAGGGACTAAAACAGGACTAAAGCAGGGACTAAGAAAGGACTAAAGCAGGATTAAAACTGGACTAAGACAGGACTAAAGAAGGACTAAGTAAGAACTAAACCAGGTTCTAAACAACGCCTAATCCACGACTAAACCAGGACTAAACCTGGAGCGAGCTCATCTGGAGATCCAAACTAGTGACGGTGAGATGAACCTCATGAGGCTTTGAACCTCTTGAGCCAATTGGTTCGAGAAAGGGTTCATTTCTGGAAGCTTCATGTGCGCACGAAACCACCTACTGGCCAAGTGTGTAATCACAGGCAGCTGTATCTGAACCACAGAATGTGTTTTTGTGTTTTTGTGTCTGTTGGGAATGACTGAATTACAAAACATGTATGACCAAATCATTTCTGTACATATATTATCTCATATGTGTATAATAAATGTTGTATGTATTCTGTGTGTGTAAATTTTCCCAAAATGATCATATATGACAGGTTAAGCTGTTTTTCTGAAAATGGCAAAGGCGTAATCAGGCAGAGGACAGTGAGAGTGTTTGTGGAACTAGGAAAAGGACACAGATTGTGCTTGTGTAACTTGGACAATGATGTACAGAACAGGGGACATTTTATTCATTTTGATTCAGAAACAAGAGTTTCTCAACAGTTTTTGGTTTTCAGATCCCACAGTGTTCCCACACAGGGGAAACCTCCTCTTCCTCACTGGCTCCATCCTATCACCTCTCCTACTCTCCTAAATCTCTCTCCCTAAACTCTCCAAACTCTCTACAAAATATCTCCAAACTATAAAAACGAAACAAATCCTCATTTTGGCTCCTCCCCCAAATGAAGCCTCGGCACGTCTCATAACATCACTAATCCAAACCTTCTTGCTTCAATCTGTTCTCTTGTCTGACAATAGTCAAGTGGATTCAGCTTTGCTAAACTTTCTCCGCCGCTCCGGCCTCTATCTGACAATTTAATGTTTTTTAATGACGGTGGAGGGCAGCACTGCGCACTGTAGCGTGTACCTGCCGGAAGAAGAGGGACACATATTCAACTGCAGCAGAGTTCAGAGGGCCGTTTCCCAATTCAGCGACGGCACGCTTGTGAGTGTGCACTCGGTCTGTCGTCGAGACGGAGCACACTCGCTCTGTACTTAGTGCACTACGTTTCTCACATGGGCGTCTGCGAAATGGAACAGGTCTCGCCTAGTAATACTTGAACATCCTAACAACATTATCTAATTATGTAGGGCGTCTGGCATCTGGTCACTGGCTTCAGCTACACATGATTTGTGCCCTGTCAGAAGTTCATTGAGTTTAACTTAGACTTGACCAGGCCAGAAGCACAAAAACAGGAAGAGAGTACAATTCTATCTCTGATGATTAAATCACCAAGAGCCCTGCATCTCCTCATCCCACAATGCACTTGGTTATAAGGAATCTACTGTTACAATATACTTGAATATAAAGAATATACTTGGATATATAGAATAATTCCCACAGTCATGTCCGTGGGACAGTCTCATGTCCGTCTTTGTCTTGTGGGACAGTCTCGTGTCTGTCTTTGTCTTGTGGGACAGTCTCATGTCTGTCTTTGTCTTGTGGGACAGTCTCATGTCTGTCTTTGTCTTGTGGGACAGTCTCATGTCTGTCTTTGTCTTGTGGGACAGTCTCATGTCTGTCTTTGTCTTGTGGGACAGTCTCATGTCTGTCTTTGTCTTGTGGGACAGTCTCATGTCTGTCTTTGTCTTGTGGGACAGTCTCATGTCCGTCTTTGTCTTGTGGGACAGTCTCATGTCTGTCTTTGTCTCATGGGACAGTCTCATGTCCGTTGTGGATGTTACTTTCAGATGACCTCGTAGTAAGAGTCTGAGAGACTGAGATTGTTCAGAATTGGCACTTTTAATGTTCAGCACAGGCAGAATACACAGGATGATCTATTTCTGATTCCAACAAGCGTCTCACCCCGAGAACTGGGCTGCTGTCATTTTTACTAAACAGAATAGTTAATTATGAACTTATTATCAGAACTAAGAGAACTGGTCTTCAGCGGTCCACATGTCTACAGAGGCACATCAGAGTTAAACTAACACAGTCAAGGTCAGAGCGTACCACCCCTGTTTACTTTATTGATCCTCCCCTTAGCTTTAGCTCCCACAAACAGGGTACATGTCTGGTTTAGTCTGGTTTAGCAGTCAAGTCACAGGTCACAGAAGTCATCATACACATAATGAAAATATAACTGAGAATATATGACATATAGCAGGTATATTTTCCCACACCGTCTTTGTCTCGTGGGACAGTCTCATGTCTGTCTTTGTCTCGTGGGACAGTCTCATGTCCGTCTTTGTCTCGTGGGACAGTCTCATGTCTGTCTTTGTCTCGTGGGACAGTCTCATGTCCGTCTTTGTCTCGTGGGACAGTCTCATGTCTTTGCAGAGCTGCACAAATGCTCCTGATTGGCTGCTGTGGTCCAGTCAAAAGAGTGGGGAGGAGTGGAGGGACACATTGTTGTCCTGCAGCACTTACAGCAGAGAGAGGAGGAGCTCTACAAGGAGCGAGCTCATCTGGAGATCCAAACCTTCTCGCTTCAGTCTGTTCTCTTGTCTGACAATAGTCAAATAGATTCAGCTTTAGGGACACTTATTCAACTGCAGCAGAGTTCAGAGACAAAGAAGGGACAGTGACTGGACACAGAAAAAACTGCTTTATTTGCCAAGAATTAACCAGAACTTTTGACGGAGTGGACTATCAGCTGTTGGTTGAAGGACTTCCAGAACTTTCTGCTCCTGTAAGTATCTCCAGGGTCGAACTGGGAACAAAATTCGGCTCTTGCATTTTTCCTCAGTTTAAATGTCCGTCGATTTGAGATTTTTCCCTCTAATTAGCAGAACAAAAATAACCACCAAGTCTTCAACTTTGGTAGACAATATCCTGACTAATGCAGTCACTGATGTTTGAAAATCTGGCATTCTTTATAGCCATATTTCAGATCATCTGCCTGTTTTTTAATTCTCTATGCTGCTCAATAACACGATAATGACAAAACAAAAAAATATATCATTTCGAAGGTTCAATGACATAAAAACTAACAACTTTAGAGATACTACTACTTATAATTACTTTTATACCAAGTGTTTCTCTGTTTTTGATCAATGTTTTCCTCTGAATTATGCTGTTGTTAATGATGTTAGAGGGGTTAATGATTAAGAACGTGGAACTGTACTTTGGAGTGTTATTGAACTTTGACACGGCCATTTGTGTGTTTAAACCGTCGAACTCTTATGGGGCGCCGTTTGTAAAGCCAGACCGGGACTAGACCGGGACTAGACCGGGACAAGACCGGGACTAGACCGGGACCAGACCGGGAACAGACCGGGACTAGACCGGGACCAGACCGGGACTAGACCGGGGCTAGACCGGGACTAGACCGGGACTAGACCGGGACCAGACCGGGACCAGACCGGGACTAGACCGGGACCAGACCGGGACTAGACCGGGACCAGACCGGGACTAGACCGGGGCTAGACCGGGACTAGACCGGGACCAGACCGGGACTAGACCGGGGCTAGACCGGGACTAGACCGGGACTAGACCGGGACCAGACCGGGACCAGACCGGGACTAGACCGGGACCAGACCGGGACTAGACCGGGACTAGACCGGGACTAGACCAGAACTAAACCAGGACCAGACCGGGACTAGACCAGAACTAAACCAGGACCAAACCAGGACCAGACCAGGACTAGACCGGGACTAGACCGGGACTAGACCGGGACCAGACCAGGACTAGACCGGGACCAGACCGGGACTAGACCGGGACTAGACCGGGACTAGACCAGGACTAGACCGGGACTAGACCAGGACTAGACCGGGACTAGACCAGAACTAAACCAGGACCAGACCGGGACTAGACCAGAACTAAACCAGGACAAAACCAGGACCAGACCAGGACTAGACCGGGACTAGACCGGAACTAGACCGGGACTAGACCGGGACCAGACCAGGACTAGACCGGGACTAGACCGGGACCAGACCAGGACAAGACACAGAATGTGTTTTTGTGTTTTTGTGTCTGTTGGGAATGACTGAATTACAAAACATGTATGACCAAATCATTTCTGTACATATATTATCTCATATGTGTATAATAAATGTTGTATGTATTCTGTGTGTGTAAATTTTCCCAAAATGATCATATATGACAGGTTAAGCTGTTTTTCTGAAAATGGCAAAGGCGTAATCAGGCAGAGGACAGTGAGAGTGTTTGTGGAACTAGGAAAAGGACACAGATTGTGCTTGTGTAACTTGGACAATGATGTACAGGACAGGGGAAATTTTATTCATTTTGATTCAGAAACAAGAGTTTCTCAACAGTTTTTGGTTTTCAGATCCCTCAGTGTTCCCACACAGGGGAAACCTCCTCTTCCTCGCTGGCTCCATCCTATCACCTCTCCTACTCTCCTAAATCTCTCTCCCTAAACTCTCCAAACTCTCTACAAAATATCTCCAAACTATAAAAACGAAACAAATCCTCATTTTGGCTCCTCCCCCAAATGAAGCCTCGGCACGTCTCGTAACATCACTAATCCAAACCTTCTCGCTTCAGTCTGTTCTCTTGTCTGACAATAGTCAAATGGATTCAGCTTTAGGGACACTTATTCAACTGCAGCAGAGTTCAGAGACAAAGAAGGGACAGTGACTGGACACAGAAAAAACTGCTTTATTTGCCAAGAATTAACCATAACTTTTGACGGAGTGGACTATCAGCTGTTGGTTGAAGGATTTCCAGAACTTTCTACAACTGCTCCTGTAAGTATCTCCAGGGTCGGACTGGGAACAAAATTCGGCTCTTGCATTTTTCCTCAGTTTAAATGTCCGTCGATTTGAGATTTTTCCCTCTAATTAGCAGAACAAAAATAACCACCAAGTCTTCAACTTTGGTAGACAATATCCTGACTAATGCAGTCACTGATGTGTGAAAATCTGGCATTCTTTATAGCCATATTTCAGATCATCTGCCTGTTTTCAATTCTCTATGCTGCTCAATAATACGATAATGACAAAACAAAAAAATATATCATTTCGAAGGTTCAATGACATAAAAACTAGCAACTTTAGAGATACTACTACTTATAATTACTTTTATACCAAGTGTTTCTCTGTTTTTGATCAATGTTTTCCTCTGAATTATGCTGTTGTTAATGATGTTAGAGGGGTTAATGATTAAGAACGTGGAACTGTACTTTGGAGTGTTATTGAACTTTGACACGGCCATTTGTGTGTTTAAACCTAACGAACTCTTATGGGGCGCCGTTTGTAAAGCCAGACCGGGACTAGACCGGGACTAGACCGGGACTAGACCAGGATCAGACCTGGACCAGACTGGGACTAGACCAGGATTAAACCAAGACTAGACCAGTTACATGAACACATCAATCTATGTACATCTGCTCAGAGACTTAAAACCTGCATAAGAAAAGAGAAGAAGAGAACAGAATGCATTTTATTGTCACTGTTCACATGTACAGTTTACATCATAAGAACTCACAATGAGACTGAAAACATCTCACTTCAGTGCAGACATTTAAGTACAATATTTACAACACAGCAGGATATTTACAACACAGCAGGATATTTACAACACAGTATAGAAAAAAACAGTTCAAAAAGATGAAAACAGAATTGTGAAAAAAAAGGAAAAAAAAATATATAAATAATATATATATATATATATATATATATAAATAATATAAAATATATATATATAAATAATATATATATATATATATATATATATATATATTAGGGCTGTCAAGCGATTAAAATATTTAATCGCGATTAATCGCACGACGCTCATAGTTAACTCGCGATTAATCGCATTTTAATCGCAGATTTTTGTCACATGAAAAACCATTGTAATTCTCTTACATAGAAAAGTGAATGGGCTGGCTTTGTACAAATATTTTTTTTTATTATTGCAAAGCATAACATCACAGCGACTGAATATCTTCCGTATTAGATGACAAAAAATAAAGCCCCTGAAAAGAGGCTATTGCAAAATAAAGTGCATATTACTGTTACATATTAGTTTAGTCATTAGTTAGCTTATTCAACACAGGCTCAACACAGTCATACCGACCTCTGCTAGTCAACATAGGCTTAAGCTTATCAACCCTGCCACTGATATCTGCCATAGAAAGAAATAAAAAATAAATAAATATTTTTTAAAAATTCAACAAAGAATCCAGCCTCTTGAATACTGAACATGAACATAATGTAAATGGTAATACGTAACAGGTGAACAAACCTAACCAAACTTTTTGTCTTTGAGCCAGTTACTCAAACAGACAAGCCTGTTGACATTTTCAGACAACAGGGAAGCTCGTTTTTTATGAACAACATGTCCAGACAGTGAAAACAATCGTTCACATGGTACTGACGTGGCAGGCGTTGCTAAGTATTTGCGTGCAAGGGAGGCCATCTCACTGTGTGATGCTTCATGTGTGGACCACCATTCCTGAGGAGAGTCCTCAATGCCAATCATAGGTTCTGCCTTGTAGTGCTCAATACACTGCTCCACATTGTCCTGCTCTTCATTTGAGGAAGATTCTTGTGCAAACATGAGAGCTGGCTTCTTCTTCTCTGGCTCAGGCGTGCTTTGGTTATCCAGTTCTGCTGGACTCCCCTTCTCCTGCTGCTGGAGCAAGGCGCGGATGGAATCCCACACGACAACCCGGTCAGGTGTACTCAGACACTTGAGGTCCTTAAACCTTGAAATGAATCGATATAAAATATCAACTTTATTGTCATGCAAGCAAAGGCATTGGTAAAACAAAAAAATAACCTAATCTCTATTCCAGATTCAAAACCAAAAACTTTAAATGGATGTTAGAGAAGCAACCTCACAAAACAAAGCAGTGCTTAAGACAAACAAAATACTGAGAAGAATGTAGCATGAATATCTTACCTTGGGTCGAGTGCTGTAGCAGCCCTGAGCCTCTCTTCTGTCTTCATAATAGTCAAAGCATGGGACTGAAGTTCCCACTGCGGGGTGAAATAATGTGCAGTGACTCCGAGGTAGTTCTCGTTACTGAGTGACGTCCAGTAATCTCCTGTTAGCGCGACTACGTCTGTCTGTCCCAATGCCTGTTGTAACTGGGACTTCTCACTTTCAAACAAAGTTTCTATGCGGCTCGTGATAGTAGCTCTGGAAGGAGTTTCGTAGGTCCAGTCGTTGGATGCGATGCGAATTATCTCCGTCAGACCCTCATCATCCATAATGCTAACGGGCCTGCATGCTGTAGCCACCCATTTAGCTATGGCTGCAGTTAGCTTGTTTTTAGTTCTAGCATCCATGTGCCGCTGTCGGAACCCATCCATAGTTGTTTGGTTGTGACGCAGGGGAGGCGTAGAATCTGGATCACTGGTGTGTTTGGCCATCAAATGGTATTTCAAACTGGATGTGCTCCGATGGTAACTAAGTTCACATTGACAGTAAGTACAGATAACTTTAGTTTTATCTATCGAACCATCCTTTCGTGTTTTAAATCGAAACTTACCGTTCAGAAGTGTTCCTTTTCCTGCCATTTCAAGTTGGCGCAGTCTTGGCTGGTGCTGCTCTAGTTGGGTTCTTCTTTGTTTGATATTTGGAAACATATCGCTCCGTACCGCCACCATGTGTACGGGCGCGATATTACAGTCTGTAGTTTTTCTAACGTTCCTGGCAGTTTAAAAATCTTATGGAAAAACTACATCAGGTCACACAGCGTTAATCAGCGTTAAAAAAATTATCGCCGTTAAAATTAGCTTGAGTTAACGCGATAATAACGCAATATTTTTGACAGCACTAATATATATATATATATATACACATACACACACCCCTCCTTGAGCTGCCACCTTAATGTGGTGGAGGGGTTTGAGTGCCCGAATGATCCTGGGAGCTATGTTGTCGGGGGCTTTATGCCCCTGGTAGGGTCACCGAAGGCAAACAGGTCCTGTGGGATTAAGAGCGGTTCAGAAGCCCTTATGTTGAGTTTCACATCGAGGTCAGATACGTCGCCCGGACTGGTGCCCGGGGCCCGGCCGAGTGAAGCCCGAAGGAGCGACGTAGGGCCGTCCTCCTGTGGACCCCCCCACCCACAGCAGGATCCATAAGGGCTGGGTGCAAAGAGATCTGGGCGGCAGTCGAAGGCAGGGGCCTCGACCGCCGGATCTCCGGGCATGGAAACTAGCTCTGGGGACATGGAATGTCACCTCGCTGGGGGGGGAAGGAGCCTGAGCTCGTGCGGGATGTTGAGCGTTACCGACTAGATATAGTCAGCCTCACATCCACGCACAGCTTAGGCTCTGGAACCCAACTCCTTGAGGGGGGCTGGACCCTCCATTTCTCTGGCGTTGCCCGCAGGGAATGGTGGCAGGCTGGTGTGGGCCTGCTCATTGCCCCACAGCTCAGCCGCCGTGTGTTAGAGTTCACCCCGGTGAACGAAAGGGTCGCGTCCCTGCGCCTTCGGGTCGGGGACAGGTCTCTCACTGTTGTGTCGGCCTACGGGCCAAACAGCAGTGCAGAGTACCCGGCCTTCTTGGAGTGCCTGGGAGGGGTACTGGATAGTGCACTGACCAGGGACTCCATTGTTCTACTGGGGGACCTCAAAGCCCATGTGGGCAACGACAGTAACATCTGTAGAGGGGTGATTGGGAGGAACGGCCTCCCTGATCTGAACCCTAGCGGTGTTCTGTTACTGGACTTCTCAAAGTTCAAAAGTTCAAAGTCAGCTTTATTGTCAATTCTGCCATATGTGTTCAACATACAGTGAATCGAAATTTTGTTTCTCTCTGGCCAGGTAGTGCAAAAGACAGTGCACAAAATACAATATGAAGACAAAACACAACAAAAAACTATCTAAGACAGAGATCTAAAGTTAAAACTAAAGTCTACGATCTAAAATCTTAAAACAGTGCAACATAATAAATAAACTATACTATATACAGATTTCCAAAGTGTGCAGTGTGCATCAAAAATGTGCAATGGAAGATACAGCAGTGACTTGGTCATGTGCAGTAGAATGTGCATAGGAGTTAAGATAAAATAAAAATAAATGTGCAACAGTAGTAATTCTAGTGCAGTAACAGGAGTAAACAACAGTACTAAAATTCCAGTAGTCAATGTGCAATAACAGTAGTAAACAACAGTGCAACGGGGGTAAAATTCAATAACAGGAGTAAACAACAGTACTAAAAATTCCAGTAGTAAGTGTAAGTGTGCAATAACAGTAGTAAACAACAGTGCAACAGGAGTAAAATCCAGTAGTAAATGTAAATGTGCAACAGTGCAACAGTAGTCCTTAGCAGCAGTTTTTTAAAGGGTCTAGAGTGATATGTCTTTTATGGAATACAGGTTATGCCAATATGGGGGTTGGGGGGTGGGAGATGGGTAAGGTGGGAGTTCGGGTGTGAGTTCGGGTGTGAGTTCAGCCTCCTGACAGCCTGGTGGATGAAGCTGTTTGAAAGCCTGGTGGAGTGGGCCCGGAGACTCCGGTACCTTCTCCCCGAGGGCAGGAGGCTGAACAGGCTATGTGCGGGGTGGCTCGGGTCACCCACAATGCTGGACGCTCTGCGGGTGAGCCGGGTGTTAAAAATGTCTAGGAGGGAGGGGAGAGAGACACCAGCGATCCTCCCAGCTGCATTCACTATGCGCTGCAGAGCTTTCCTGTTCTGTTCAGTGCAGCTCCCGTACCACACAGTGATGCAGCTGGTCAGGACGCTCTCAATGGTGCCTCGGTAGAAGGTGGTCATAATGGGTGGAGGGGCTCCAGCTCTCCTCAGTTTGCGGAGGAAATAGAGGCGCTTCTGAGCCCTCTTTGCCAGTGATACAGTATTCACTGTCCAGGAGAGGTCCTCACTGATGTGCACCCCCAGGAATTTGGTGCTGCTCACCCTCTCTACAGCAGCACCATTGATGGACAGTGGGGGGTGCTGGGTGGGGCCTCTCCGGAAGTCAACAACAATCTCCTTGGTCTTTTCAACATTAAGAAGGAGATTGTTATTGCTGCACCACTGGGTCAGAAGGCTCACCTCACTCCTGTAGTTTGTCTCATCGTTATTAGAGATGAGACCCACCACAGTCGTATCGTCCGCAAACTTCACTATGTGATTGGTGCTGAACGCTGGTGAGCAGTCGTGGGTCAGCAGAGTGAAGAGCATCGGACTGAGCACACAGCCCTGGGGGGGATCCTGTGCTCAGTCTAATGCAGCTTGAGGTGTTTCTGCCGACCCGCACTGCCTGTGGCCTCTCACTGAGGAAGTCCAGCAGCCAATTACAGAGTGAGGTCTGAAGCCCCAGGTGGTCTAGTTTGATAATGAGCTGCTGTGGGATTATAGTGTTGAATGCTGAACTGAAATCTATGAACAGCATTCTCACATATGAGTCTTTATTGTCTAAGTGGGTGAGAGCCGGGTGAAGTGCAGAACAGATTGCATCCTCGGTAGAGCGGTTGGCCCGGTATGCAAACTGGTATGGGTCTAGGGTGGGGGGGAGGATGGATTTGATGTGTGCCATGACTAGCCGTTCAAAGCACTTCATGATGATGGGGGTCAGTGCAACAGGGCGATAGTCATTAAAAGTGGCCGGAGTGGGCTTCTTTGGCACGGGAACGATGGTAGTGGTTTTGAAGCAGGAGGGAACGACAGCCTGGCTCAGAGAAGCATTAAAGATGTCTGTGAAGACATCCTTGAGCTCCTCTGCACAGTCTTTCAACACACGACCAGGAATGTTGTCCGGGCCTGCAGCCTTGCGGGTGTTGATCCTGGAGAGTGTCCTCTTCACGCTGGCTGCAGACACACACAGGGGCTGGTCGTGGGGAGGTGGTTGAGTTTTTTGGGGCCGGGTGTCATTTCCTGCCTCAAACCGTGCAAAGAAGCTGTTGAGGTCATTGAGCAGGGTGATATTATTGTCACAGGTCTGTGGCAAGGGTTTGTAATCCGTGATGTTCTGGATGCCCTGCCACAGACTCTGTGTGTCCCTGCTATCTCTAAAGTGTCCGGTTATTTTCTGTGTGTATTTGTGTTTGGCTTTCCTGATTCCACGGGACAGGTTGGCTCTTGCTGCCCTCAGATGGGGGACATCCCCAGCTCTGAAGGCAGCGTTCCTGGCTCTCAACAGCCTGTGAACCTCCCCTGTCAGCCATGGCTTCTGGTTAGCCCTGGTGGTGATGGTTTTTGTGTGTGTGACATCACCAATGCATTTGGTGATGTAGGAGGTCACAGTGTCTGCGTACTCCTCAATGTCAGTGTGATTGTTGTATGTGGCGGCCTGTTTGAACACTGCCCAGTCTGTTGTACCGAGGCAGTGCTGTAGTGCAGACGAGGCCCCCTCTGGCCACACCTGGATCCGCTTCAGAGCCGGCCTAGAGACCCTTACACGGGGTCTGTATGCCGGTCTGAGCACAACAGAGATGTGGTCAGAGAGGCCTATGTGGGGGAGGGGGTAAGCCTTGTATGCTCCCTTGTGTGTAGTGTAAACCATGTCCAAAATGTTGTTTCCCCTGGTTGGGAAATCAACATGCTGATGCATTTGTGGCATGACAGTTTTGAGGTCTGCATGATTGAAATCCCCGGCAAGGATAAAAAATCCGTCCGGGTGAGCAGTCTGTTGCTCGCTAATAGAGTTATACAACTCATACAGTGCCTCTCTTCTATCAGCGCTGTTCGGTGATGGGGGGACGTAAACAACCACTAGCAATATTGCCGTGATTTCACGCGGGAGATAAAAAGGCCGGCACTTCAGAATCATAAACTCCACTAGGGGTGAACAGTGTCTACATACCACCACAGCGTCCCGACAATAAGTGTCCCGAAGAAAAATTATTAAACCCCCTCCGCGGGATTTAACTCCGGGGACACCGCTAGCTCGGTCCGAGCGGTAGCATGTTAGCTCGTCCAGGCGCACCGCTGAGTCCGGGATGTTGTCATGGAGCCATGTTTCCGTAAAAACAAAAACACAGCACTCCCTCACGTCGCGCTGGGCAGCCCTCAGTCTGATGTAGTCCATTTTATTGTCCAGAGACTGCACGTTGGCGAGGAGAATGGATGGAATGGCCGGCCGGTGCGGGCTAGCCGTTAGCCTAGCTCTGATACCGCCGCGCTTGCCTCGCTTCTGACTCCTCTCACACCGCTTGCGGCGTCTCCTCTCCGGGCGGGGGCGGCAGGCGAGTCCGGTGTAGCAGCGTTAGCAGCATTAGCAGCAGGCCGGCGGAGTAGTCCGAAGCGCGCCAGCTTCTCCTCTAGTACAGTGTCCAGGGAGTTGTGCTGGCCAGTTCTGCCTATGTCCAGCAAGAACTGCCTACTGTACTTGTTAGAAAACACTGAAGACGAACAAGATAGACTAGACAAAGACGGTGAAAACACTACGCTATCGGCCGGACGAGGGGCCGCTGCGTCTTCACGCGCCGCCATCTTGGTTAACTCGATGATCGATTTGTTGTTGTGTCATCTGACCTCCGGCCGCGTGTCTTGGACACTCGGGTGGAGAGAGGGGCAGAGCTGTCAACCAATCACCACCTAGTTGTGAGTTGGGTCCGCTGGCGGATGTAATCGGACGGTGGAGGGAACACTTTGAGGATCTCCTCAATCCCGCCGTCATGGGATTGAGGGGCAGATGTTATAAGTTTATACTTCTTTCTGCTCCTTTTCATTCACATGGTTAAATGTTACAGAACTATTTTGTATTCATCTTTTATGAATGAAACAAATAAAGAAATGAAAATGAAATGAAATGTCTTCCGAGGAGGAAGCAGAGTCTAGGGGCTCGGAGGCGGACTCATTCATCACCCTGGCTGAAGTTACTGAGGTGGTTGGAAAGCTCCTCTGTGGCAAAGCCCCGGGGGTGGATGACATCCGTCCTGAGTATCTTAAGTCTCTGGATGTTGTAGGGCTGTCTTGGCTGACACGTCTCTGTAACATCGCGTGGCGGTCGGGGACAGTACATCTGGACTGGCAGACCGGGGTGGTGTTCCCTCTGTTTAAGAAGGGGGACCGGAGGGTGTGTTCCAATTATCTGGGAATCACACTCCTCAGCCTTCCCAGTAAGGTCTATTCCAAGGTGCTGGAGAGGAGAATTCGGCTGATAGTCGAACCTCGGATTCAGGAGGAGCAGTGTGGTTTTCGTCCCGGCCGGGGAACACTGGACCAGCTCTATACTCTCCATCGGGTGCTCGAGGGTGCATGGGAGTTTGCCCAACCAGTCCACATGTGCTTTGTGGATCTGGAGAAGGCATTCGACCGTGTCTCTCGTGGGGTCCTGTGGAGAGTGCTCTGGGAGTACGGGGTTCAGGACCCTTTGCTAAGGGCTGTTCGGCCCCTGGATGACCGGAGCAGGAGCTGTGTTCACATTACCGGTAGTAAGTCGGACCCGTTTCCGGTGCATGTTGGACTCCAGGGCTGCCCTTTGTCACCGGTTCTATTCATTATATTTATGGACAGAATTTCTAGGCGCAGTCAGGGGCTGGAGGGGATCCGGTTTGGGAACCACAGGATCTCATCTCTGCTGTTTGCAGATGATGTTGTCGTGATGGTTTTATCGAACCGGGACCTCCAGCGTGCATTGGGGCGGTTTGCAGCCGAGTGTGAAGCGGCTGCGATGAGGATCAGCTCTTCCAAATCCGAGGCCATGTTTCTCGACCGGAAAAAGGTGGCTTACCCTCTCCAGGTGGGTGGGGAGTCCTTGCCTCAAGTGGAGGAGTTCAAGTATCTCAGGGTCTTGTTCTTGATGGAGCGCGAGATTGACAGGCGGATCAGTGCAGCGTCGGCAGTGATGCAGTTGCTGTACCGGACCGTTGTGGTGAAAAGGGAGCTGAGCCAAGAGGCGAAGCTCTCAATTTACAGGTCAATCTACGCTCCTACCCTCACCTATGGTCATGAGCTCTGGGTAATGACCGAAAGGACGAGATCGCGGATACAAGTGGCCGAAATGAGTTTCCTCCGCAGAGTGGCTGGAGACTCCCTTAGAGATAGGGTGAGGAGCTCAGTCACACGGGAAGAGCTCGGAGTAGAGCCGCTGCTTCTCCACGTCGAGAGGAGCCAGCTGAGGTGGGTCGGGCATTCGTTCCAGACGCCTCCTGGACGCTTCCCTCGGGAGATGTTCCGGGCATGTCCCACTGGGAGGAGGCCCCGGGGAAGACCCAGGACACGCTGGAGGGACTAAGTCTCCCGGTTGGCCTGGGAACACTTTGGGGTACCCCCCCGGAGGAGCTGGAGGAAGTGTCCGGGGTCATACACACACACACACACACACACACACACACACACATATACACACATATATACACACACATATATACACACACATATATACACATATATACACACACACACACACACACACACACACACATATACACACATATATACAGACATATTTACACACACATATACACACATATATACACACACATATATACACACACATATATATACACACACATATATACACACATATACACACACACACACACACACACATATACACACACATATACAGACATATTTACACACACATATACACACATATATACACACACATATATACACACATATATACACACATATATACACACACATACACACACACACACACACACACACATACACACACACATATATACACACACGCATATACACACATACACATAAGTGCAGGGTGTAAGATGCTGCAGGGACCAACCACCGTGGAAGGCGAAGAACACTTTTTAAAATTACTTTTATTACTTTATTTTTATTTATATATACATACACATACATACATGTGGTGTGTGTAAGTGTTTTTTATGTTTCTTCTGTTGTCCCTTTTCTGTCCTCATCCATTGTTACTGGCGCTATATAAATAAAATAGAATTTCATGTATTTGCCCCGTCTTCAATGTCCCCAGTATCACAAAGGTGAGGTGTGCGCCCTCTAGTGGAGCCATTATTTGGGAGAAGATACAGTCAAGATTTGCCACCTCTACCCATATTTATATAAATGAGTAAATAATGGTGATTCTACAGTGATTCTACAGTGAGCATTATTCATTGGCTAAACTGGCCTGTTGATATGTGCTACCTTTAGTCACAGCCCTATTTGAGAGCATAATATGACTGTCGAAATGAACTACAGACGTGTATTCATAGAAATGAGTTGAAATCTGACATAACTAAACTAAAGTGTGATCACCGTGTGGAAACAGCATCAAACCTGCCGTCTCTAATCTAAAGAAATATGTAGTAAAACTGGGGAGGTTCGCTTTATTGGATCTGTAAAACTGTAAAGAGAAAAACATTAGGTTGCTTATTTCGAGGGGTAGTGTGAATTGATAAATGTCATTGACGATTTAGGCTGCTGGAAGCTCATTTCGATGGGGCAGCCCATTTCGACTGGACACCCGCCCAGTACAGAGTACAGATTGCCAGTTCGAACCTGAGTATATCATATCTGTCCATATGGGATTCATAGCAAAAGATTGTTAAATATCTGTATTTGTGAACATAATTTGATATTATGTGGCTATAGATTGAAAAAGTGCATGTTCTTCCTATGTCTGGGTGGGTTTCCTCCAGGGGCTCCGATTTCCCCCATCAACCCAAAAACATGGTCTATAGGTACAAATCCTCCAGCTGAAATGCAATTTGACCCTTTCAATTTCCCTACAGGGATAAATAAAGGATTAAAAAAAAAAAAAAAAATGGATTCGGGCAACTTAATGTAACGTGCTTGTAGAACCCACATTGAAACATTCTTACACATAAATCAGTATGTTATTTTATGTACATTTAGTTATTTTACTTGAGACTTTCCTTTGTTTTATTGCAGAGCTACAGGATCCACCAACAAAATGGCGTTCACATGTGACCAGTGTGGAAAGGTGTGGCCAACAGCTTCCAAACTAAAAGTACATCACAGAACTCACACAGGAGAAAGACCATACGAGTGTGACCAGTGTGGGATGGAATTTAGAGACTCCGGTGCCCTCCGTCAACATATGAGAATCCACACAGGAGAGAAGCCATACGAGTGTGACCAGTGTGGGAAGGAATTTAGACACTCCACTGCCTTCCATCAACATATGAGAATCCACACAGGAGAGAAGCCATATGAGTGTGACCAGTGTGGGAAGGAATTTAGACACTCCAGTACCCTCCATCAACATATGAGAATCCACACAGGAGACAAGCCATACGAGTGTGACCAGTGTGGGAAGGAATTTAGACACTCCACTGCCTTCCATCAACATATGAGAATCCACACAGGAGAGAAGCCATACAGATGTGATGTTTGTGAAAAGACATTTTCACAGTCAAGCCACCTAGAATCTCATATGAGAGTTCACACAGGAGAGAAGCCATACAGATGTGATGTTTGTGAAAAGGCATTTTCACAGTCAGGTCACCTAGAATCACATATGAGAATCCACAGAGGAGAAAAGCCATACAGATGTGATGTTTGTGAAAAGACATTTTCACAGTCACACACCCTAGAATTACATATGAGAATCCACAGAGGAGAGAAGCCATACAAATGTGACCAGTGTGGGAAGGATTTTAGACACTCCAGTGCCCTCCGTCAACATATGGGAATCCACACAGGAGAGAAGCCATACAGATGTGATGTTTGTGAAAAAGCATTTTCACAGTCAGGCAACCTAGAATCACATATGAGAATCCACACAGGAGAGAAGCCATACAGATGTGATGTTTGTGAAAAGACATTTTCACGGTCAGGCCACCTAAAGTCACACATGAGAACCCACACAGGGGAGAAGCCATACGAATGTGATCAGTGTGGGAAAGCTTTCTCTACATCATCCAATGTCAATGCACACATGAGAATTCACTTCAGACATAGACTATATGAGTGACCAGTGTGAAAAAGGCTTTTAGAACATTTCAGTCACTCTCCAGTCACTAGCAAACGCACACAGGAGATGAACCAGACGACTGTGAATAAAGAAGGAAGGGTTTGAGGTCTATGAGGACCCGTCTGAAACATGTCCAAATCTTCCAGATTGAAGAGAAAAGCTGCAGTTCTGACCAGTGTGGGAGAACTTTGAGAAAACCTCCTCATCTGAAGGTGCACCGCCTTGAACTCTCCAAAGTTGAAAGAGCTGCTGAGGCTGGATCAAGTGAGCCTAAAGTCAGACTCAGAGATCAGGCTTCAGAGACTCAGGACTGTGGAGTTCAGCTCTGTGGCAAAATATCATCATTTTTAAGCTTGTATTTTTTTTTTATTCCTTTTTTTTAATTACAAAAAGGTTTTAGCTGAGGTTTTTCCATCTTGTTCCTCATTGTCTTTATTTGTTGTTTTGAATTTTTAATCCAGATTCACTGCAGTTCCCTAATCAGAGATGTGCATGAAGTTGTATTTTGTTTTTTAAATTTCTGCTTGCTGAGTATTGATTCTTGTTAGAAACCCACAACAGAGGGTTATTCTTTTCATGGACGCTGTGGTAAAAAAAAAAATAAATAAATAAAGTGAAATAATATCAAGAAAATAAAGTCTACCAGTGTTTTTGTTTTGTTTATTTCATTCTTAAAGTATAAAAAGACATCAACAGTGTGAGAACATGACAAAAATTGAATGAAAGGAGCAGAAAGAAGAGTAATCTTATGTTATCTGCCCCTCTTCCCTTTTCCAGACAATAAAACCGATAGTGACGATAAAACATTTCATCAATACATTTTCACTCACAATTATTAATCAATTGTAAACAGAAAGCTTCATGTTTATTCACAACTTAGTTTTCTTTTTCATACATACACATTACACAGGATTTTATGTATTTTTAAAATGTCATTATTGTACTTGATCCTTTGATTTGTTTGTCAAGACTTTTCCATAAATGAACTCCTTTCACAGCGACGCTTCGATCCATAACCTCGGTTCTGAATCAGTTTTTTTTTTAAACATTTAGGTTCCTTTTAAATTGTAGTTCTTGTTCTCATCTCAAACAGTCTTTGAATATTTACAGGAAACACTCTGCACTTTGCTTTATACATGACTTCAACAATATCAGACATTTTCAACACTTTAAGTTGAACAGATGATGGGTTGGATGCTCTGACTAAACCAGGTCTAAACCAGGGCTGAACCAGGTCTAAACCGGAACTTAACCAGGTCCAAACCAGGACTAAACCAGACTAAACTGGGTCTAAACCAGGTCCATGGGTGTATTCTCTTGTTCTGATCAGGTCCAGATCGTTCTAAACTTTCAGGAAAAGTTTTTAGTATTGATAACTGTGAAAAACGACGATCTGGTTTCGATACCGGCTTTTTGATACTTTACACATAAATAAATTCCATTATTATTAACAATAATTTAGAGGCACCGGTCCAGCCACATTCTTTCCTTCCTGCATCACGGAGGTATGCGCCTGCAAAAGTATCGACGATCAGACGCTCATTGATCCTAAATCGAGCATCAAAACTAGATCCTCATGTTCCTCAGGTCTGGATCCAGGACAGAACCTCCTGAAAGTTTAGAACGATCTGGACCCGATCAGAACAAGAGACTAGAATACACCCATGGACCTTGTTTAGTCCTGGTTCAGTCCTGGCTTAGTCCTGGTTTAGACCTGCTTTAGTCCTGGTATAGACCTGGTTTAGTCCTGGTTTAGACTTGGTTTAGACTTGGTTTAGTCCTGGTTTAGACCTGGTTTAGCCCTGGTTTAGACCTGGTTTAGTCCTGGTTTAGACCTGGCGAGGCGTTCTGGGACAGTGCGTAACTTCCTGTGTCTGTTGCCATGGTTACAGCGGCTCCTAAAGTGCAGATCTACACTCGGGACCCGGGGCACTACGACTCGCCCAACATCCTCATCTGCCACGTGAGCGGGTTCTACCCCCCGAACTCGACCTCGAGCTCCTCCTTAACAACGTGCCCATCGAAGACGCCAAGCAGACCGACCTGGTGTTCGAGGAGGACTGGTACTTCCACCTGACCAAACACGCCTACTTCAACCCGAAGTAGGGCGACAAGTACGCCTGCACCGTCACACACCTGGGCAAGACCACGCACCACCACTGGGGTAAAGACCAGGACTAGACTAGGACTGAACAAGGACTGAACCAGGACTGATTTAGACCAAAGTTTACGTTTTAATAAGACGTGTTTACGTACTTTTATGGCAACGTCCAAAGTCCAAACTACGCAGTTTATTTTATTTAAGTTCTTTTTTTTTTTTTTTTTCATTGCATTTATATAGCGCCTTTCATGACATGCCTTTTCAAAGCGCTCCACAGTTCACCGTTCATTCACTCCACACTTGGTGGTGGTAAGCTACTTTCTGTAGCCACAGCTGCCCTGGGGCAGGCTGACGGAAGCGAGGCTGCCAATCTGCGCCATCGGCCCCTCCGACCACCTCCAACACTCAACTTTCATACTAGGCAAATGCGCCCCCCTGTGGCACCTGGAATTCCCAGCGGTCTCCCATCCAAGTACTAACCAGGCCCTGCCTTGCTTAGCTTCTGAGATCTGACGGGATCAGGCTTTGACAGGCAGGTATGGCCACAAGTTCATCTATGGTTCAGACCTGGTTTAGACTTGGTTTAGTCCTGGTTCAGACCTGGTTTAGACCTGGTTCAGACCTGGTTTAGACCTGGTTTAGACCTGGTTTAGACTTGGTTTAGTCCTGGTTCAGACCTGGTTTAGACCTGGTTTAGACCTGGTTTATTAAGTGAGCTCACGTGAATCTACATTTAGTGACGTTATAAATAAAACCAAACAAAACGATTGACGTTTAGTTCAACTTAAAGGTCCCATTGCATGAAATTTTCACTTTCTGAGGTTTTTGAACGTTAATGTGAGCTCCCCTACCCTGTTTAGGGCCCCCCACATGGCTAAAAGTAGCGAAATGTGTAAACTGAGCATTTGTGATCCTTTTCTGCGTTTGAAAAAAAGACAGCTCAAACGGGCGATTTTGAACAAGGAAACTATGTGACGTCACACTGAAGCAAAAATGCAAATGCAGTTCCACCGCCCGTCTGGATATCTACCCACTGTCACGGCCAGAGTTTTGACCGCGAACGAGCTACGCAATGCGAGATGCGTTTTTTTATTTGCCTGGAGACACGTGAGAGTGTTTCCAGGCTCGGATGTCTGAACCTCTGAAACAGCAGTGGTTTCATTTTATTTTCTGTGGAAATGTGTTTATTTTTTTTCAATGGAACGCTTCTCATCTCTTCCTCCGCGCATAAACGCAGAAGTGGAGCCAGCGCTCATCGCACCGCTAAAGAGGAAAAAGCAGAGAGTTTGGCCACGCCCCCACCTGCTGCACTGGCCTGTCTCTGTCCTCATTTGCATTCAATTAACAACGCCCAGAATGGAGTGTTCCAGAGAGATATTTATGACTCTGCCTGTGTTCATGAGGCTTTCTCATGCACTGAGTCTTGATTTTGAAGAAGGATTCATTTACAGTATTAGGGAACCATTAAGGCGCCATATAAAAGCATCAAGAAGTACCATGTCATGGGATCTTTAACGTCAGATAAAACCAGGACTAAACCAGGACTAAACCAGGTCTAAACCAGGTCTAAACCAGGACTAAACCAGGACTAAACCAGGTCTAAACCAGGTCTAAACCAGGACTGAACCAGGACTGAACCAGGACTGGACCAGGACTGAACCAGGACTGAACCAGGACTGAACCAGGACTGGACCAGGAATGAACCAGAACTGGACCAGGACTGGACCAGGACTGAACGAGGACTAGACCTAAATCAGTTTAACCTGTAAAACTAATAAAACTCTTTTCTTTGTTCCAGAAGCGGACGTAGTAGTAGTAGTAGTAGTACTGCTACTACTACTACTACTACTACTACTACTACTACTACTACTACTACTACTACTACTACTACTACTACTACTACTATGACTAAAACATCACATATACCCATAGCAAAAGTAGAACTACTACTGCTACTACTACTACTACTACTATTACTACTACTACTACTACTACTACTGCTACAACTACTACTACTACTACTACTACTATGAGTAAAACATCACATATACTCATAGCAAAAGTACAACTACTACTACTACTACTACTACTACTACTACTACTACTACTACTACGACTACTCCTATGACTAAAACATCACATATACCCATAGCAAAAGTAGAACTACTACTGCTACAACTACTACTACTGCTACAACTACTACTACTGCTACAACTACTACTACTACTACTGCTACAACTACTACAACTACTACTACTACAACTACTACTACTACTACTACTACTACTACTACTACTACTACTACTATGACTAAAACATCACATATACCCATAGCAAAAGTAGAACTACTACTGCTGCTACTACTACTACTACTACTACTACTACTACTACTATGACTAAAACATCACATATACCCGTAGCAAAAGTACAAAAGGCTTGTGTATAATACAAATAAGTAAAACACACAATGTGGAGCGGAATAAAGCTCAAATGTGTCATTTAAGCAGCACTGTCAGGGTCATTTAAGCAGCAGTGTCAGGGTCATTTAAGCAGCAGTGTCAGGGTCATTTAAGCAGCAGTTTCATTGGGGGAGTATTTGTAGTACTTTTCTCAGCTTCATTCAGTCGGGTGAGTAATAGTACTATAGTAGTAGTAAAAATATAATAGTAGTATTTGTAGTAGTAGTAGTAGTAGTAGTAGTAGTAGTAGTAAAAGTAATAGTAAAAGTATAATAGTTGTAGTAGTAGTAGTAGTAGTAAAAGTAGTAGTAGTAGTAGTAAAAGTAGTAGTAAAAGTATAATAGTAGTAGTAGTTGTAGTATTGTAGTAAAAGTAGTAGTAGTAGTAGTAAAAGTATAATAGTAGTATTTGTAGTAGTAGTATTTGTAGTAGTAGTAGTAAAAGTAGTAGTAAAAGTATAATAGTAGTAGTAGTAGTAGTAAAAGTATAATAGTAGTAGTAGTAGTAGTAAAAGTATAATAGTAGTAGCAGTAGTAGTAGTAAAAGTATAATAGTAGTAGTAGTAGTAGTAAAAGTATAATAGTAGTATTTGTAGTAGTGGTAAAAGTATAATAGTAGTAGTAGTAGTAGTAGTAAAAGTATAATAGTAGTAGTAGTAGTAGTAGTAAAAGTATAATAGTAGTAGTAGTAGTAGTAGTAAAAGTATAATAGTAGTAGTAGTAAAAGTATAATAGTAGTAGTAGTAGTAGTAGTAAAAGTATAATAGTAGTAGTAGTAAAAGTATAATAGTAGTAGTAGTAGTAGTAGTAGTAGTAAAAGTATAATAGTAGTAGTAGTAGTAGTAAAAGTATAATAGTAGTAGTAGTAGTAGTAAAAGTATAATAGTAGTAGTAGTAGTAGTAAAAGTATAATAGTAGTATTTGTAGTAGTGGTAAAAGTATAATAGTAGTAGTAGTAGTAGTAAAAGTATAATAGTAGTAGTAGTAGTAGTAAAAGTATAATAGTAGTAGTAGTAGTAGTAAAAGTATAATAGTAGTATTTGTAGTAGTGGTAAAAGTATAATAGTAGTAGTAGTAGTAGTAAAAGTATAATAGTAGAATTTGTAGTATTAGTAAAAGTATAATAATAGTAGTAGTAGTAGTAGTAAAAGTATAATAGTAGTAGTAGTAGTAGTAGTAAAAGTATAATAGTAGTAGATTCAAGATTCAAGATTCAAGATTGTTTATTTGTCATATGCAGAATCAACACAAGGTCAACAATGCAATGAAATGCTTAGGATCAGAAGAACCGTTGACTCGCTAAGATAGTCAAGAAGTACTAATAACATGCAATAATAGTACATGGTAAAAAAGGGTTGTAAAGTGCAGGGGAAGAGGTAAACAATATAATAAACAATATAATAAACAATATGATAAAATATGTAATAAAAAAACAAGGTACAAGGTGCAGGTAGGATTAAATCAAGATCAAATAAGGTGTAAGTATTTCACAGATTGCACATAATATGGTGTGGTGTAGGTGTTGCATGTGGATTTCGTATTGCACATAGTGTGGTATAAATATTGCACATAGTGTGGTATAAATATTGCACATAGGTTATTGCACTGATTATTGCACATGTAACAGTAATTTACAGTGAGGTAGTGACAAACATGATATATTCATACAGAGCAGCAGCAGTAAACATAATTATGCATAATGAAAGGTAGTTTAGTGCAGTATTATTGAGAGTTCAGTATTATTTAGAGTATTACCCAGAGTTCAGTAGTCTGACAGCTTGGGGGTAATATCTGTCTTTGAGTCTTTTTGTGCGTGCTGGCAGGCTCCTGTATCGTCTACCAGAGGGTAGCAGACGGAAGAGTCCTTGTGCCGGATGAGTATGGTCCTTAGTGATGCTGCGTGCCTTACGCAGACCCCTGCTGTGGTAAATGTCCTGGATGGAGGGGAGACTGCTGCCAGTGATGTCCTCTGCCGCTCGCACCACCCTCTGTAGTGCTTTGCGGCTCTGAGCGGTGCAGTTCCCATACCACACTGTGATGCAGCCCATCAGCAGGCTCTCGATGGTGCACCTGTAGAAGTTTGTGAGGATGCTGGTGTTCATACCAAACTTCCTCAACTTCCTCAGGAAGTAGAGTCTTTGTCGGGCTTTCTTAACCACAGTGTCTGTATGTAGTGTCCAGGACAGATCCTCAGTGATGTGTACCCCAAGGAACTTAAAACTGCTGACCTGCTCCACCTCAGCGTTGTTGATGGAGATGGGGGGATGCTGGTCTACACGCTGTCTCCTGAAGTCCACGATCATTTCCTTAGTTTTGCTGACATTCAGAGAGAGGTTATTTTCCTGACACCAGCTGGTCAGTGATTTCACCTCGTCTCTGTAGGCGCTCTCGTTGTTTTTGGTGATGAGGCCTAGGATGGTGGTGTCGTCAGCAAACTTGAGGATGTTGTTGGACCTGTGCCTGGCGGTACAGTCATAGGTGAACAGGGAGTACAGGAGAGGGCTGAGAACACAGCCCTGGGGTGCCCCAGTGCTGAGGACACATGTGGAGGAGACGTGGCTGCCGATCCTCACCGCCTGTGGCCTGTTGGTGAGGAAGTCCCATATCCAGCAGCAGATGGACGTCCCCAGGCCCAGGGCGGTGAGCTTAGAGACCAGTTTGGAGGGGATTATGGTGTTGAATGCCGAGCTGTAGTCGATGAAGAGCATTCTCACATATGTGTTTCCTCTCTCCAGGTGACTGAGAGAGGTGTGGACTGCTAGAGCAATAGCGTCGTCTGTAGACCTCTTTGCTCTATATGCAAACTGCAGGGGGGTCCAAGGTGTCGGGGAGGGAGTCACAGATGTGTCTCTTAATGATTCGTTCAAAGCACTTCATGATGACAGATGTGAGTGGGCCGATAGTCATTAGGACAGGATGCTGTGGGGGTCTTTGGGATGGGGACTACAGTGGAGGTCTTGAAGATGGTGGGCACGATAGAGGCTCAGAGACAGGTTGAAGATGTTGGTGAACACCCCGGCGAGTTGGTCAGCACAAGCCCTCAGCACCCGTCCGGGGATGCTGTCGGGTCCTGGTGCTTTGCGGGGATTCACTCTCTTGAACGCCCGTCTCATTGTAGCAGTGTCTAGTAGTAATAGTAGTAGTAGTAAAAGTAGTAGTAGTATTAGTAAAAGTATAATAGTAGTAGTAGTAGTAGTAAAAGTATAACAGT
>JAVJIX010000093.1:1090000-1125000 GCA_036785185.1 Paratrypauchen microcephalus
TGTATGATTACCACAATCTTGACACACATTATTAACCCTCTTAATAATAATAATAATAATACATTTTATTTGTTAGGCGCCTTTCAAGGCTCTCAAGGTCGCCGTACATCAAGCAATTAAATACATTAATTAAATAATACAGTACATAAAAACAAGATAAAACAAAATAAAAACAGTGTAGAAATACATTTTAAAAACAGATACAGATTAAAAGACAGTGCAGTTATGGTCAGAGTGGTCAGAGTGAGAAGGCCTCTCTAAACAGATGAGTTTTGAGTTGAGATTTGAAGTGTGAGAGTGAGTGTGTGTCGCGGAGAGCATGGGGGAGGGAGTTCCAGAGCTGGGGAGCAGAGCGGCTGAAGGCTCTGCTTCCCATAGTGACGAGACGGGCAGGAGGGACAGTGAGGTGCAGGGAGGAGGAGGAGCGGAGGGAGCGGGCAGGTGTGGAGATGTGGATGAGGTTCGACAGGTATGGAGGGGCGAGGTTGTGGATGGCTTTGTAGGTGAGGAGTATGATTTTGTAGTGAATGCGGTGTGTGATGGGGAGCCAGTGGAGCTGTTGCAGGACAGGTGTGATGTGGTGATGGGAGGGTGTGTGTGTGATAATGCGGGCGGGTGAGTTTTGGACCAGTTGGAGTTTATGGAGTGATTTTTGTGGGAGACCGAACAGGAGAGAGTTACAGTAGTCTAAACGGGAAGTGACCAGGCTATGGATGAGGATGGCGGTGGTGTGTGGGGTGAGTGAGGGACGGAGGCGGCGGATGTTGCATATATTGTCCCCGTCCTCCTTGCTGTTGCATTCTTAAAAAGTCTTGGCTACATGCAACTGCGAAAAGACCCATATGTTGTAGGCCCTTATGGACTTTTACAACCAATTGCAGATGGTGTAAAACCTTTTATTAAACAACCAGTACACCCTTCCACATCCTCCCCTTTCCTATTTTTACTTGCCCCCATATTAGCCCTCACACCCCCCCTGCCCCTACCACACCCTGTAGCTGATTTAAACTTAACGTAAACTAAACGTCTCTTCCTCCTAGCTGTCATGAGGAGCAGACGCACTTTTCTCTTCCTCCTTCATTTTTGCTCTGTCTGATGTTCTCGTCTCGTCTCTTTTTTTTTTTTTCTCCTGTTGGATCAGATTTTTCAAATCCTAAATTATTAATTGGATAAAGCTGGTCCCTACGCTATGAAGTGGGGACCTGACAGAAACCAGAGTTCTGGCAAATTGTCTGTTCGCCTGGGTTCTAAAATGTATCGATTATGTTAAATTCCCCTTTGTAATCAATTCTCCTGAAAAATGTGATTGAACCGGACTCTTTGCTTTGACTGCTTCTTCTGCACAAACACGTCCAAGGCCACCAGCTGCCGCTTATTAAGTAATGCTGCCCTGTCTATTTTTAGGATGTCTGCTTCTTTTTCAGTTTTCAATCAATTTCATTGATTTCTGATCTTTTCCCTTGCCCCACACCCTTCCCTCTTGTCACCAAAGAAAAAGACACCGTATGTTATCTATCCAATTATTTTCTGTCATTACATGTTGTGTATAATTGTATTGCATCTTTTCTGCTCTGCATCTCCGAGTCGGCGGCGCGCGCAAGTGCAGCGGCCCCTCCCCTCCCCACTCTATACTGTCCTGCCTGGTTAGTGGGGAAACTAAATTTCGAATTCATTCTATGTACATGTACATGATTGTTTTTGACAATAAAGCAACTATGACCTATGACCTTAAGCATCCTATTTGCCCTTTCTAGCCTTGTTGTCTACTCCATCCTAGGGGCTGGCTGAGCTTCTAACTCTAAATATGCACTTATTGGGGCACTACGAGCTGTTGCACAAACAATTTCATATGAAGTAAGCCTTGGACTAATTTTATTAAGCACCATCATTTTTACTGGAGGATTTGCCCTCCAAACATTTAATACAGCACAAGAAAGCATCTGACTAATTTTTCCAGCATGACCCCTGGCTGCAATATGATATATTTCCACACTAGCAGAGACAAACCGAGCTCCCTTTGACCTCACAGAAGGTGAGTCTGAACTTGTTTCAGGGTTTAATGTAGAGTATGCAGGAGGCCCCTTTGCATTATTTTTCCTTGCAGAATATGCTAACATCCTCCTAATAAATACACTTTCTGCCACACTTTTCCTTGGGGCCTCTCACTTTCCATACTACCCAGAACTCACAACAATTAACCTAATAGCCAAAGCAGCCTTCTTATCCATTGTTTTTTTGTGAGTCCGAGCCTCCTACCCCCGCTTCCGCTATGATCAGCTAATACTATCTATCTATATACAAAGGCTGTGTCCCACCATAGTGGGGTAGCCTAGACAGGGCATACATTTTTGTTCCTTTCCCTCCTTCCTTCCTTTCCCCAAACCCTCCTTCCGTGACTTTTTTTTTTTTTTTTTTCCCTCGTTTGTACCAGCGTCCTTTCCTCATCACCATCACCACTCTCTTCCCACACTGGCGTCCACCCACCCCCCATCCATGCACTGGACAACCGAAAAGGCAGCCAGCGAACCCGAGCGGAAAAACCCCCAGAACCCGCCCCAGGCGGCACAAAGGGATGACCGGCCAGACCCAGAGCGCAAACCGGACCACCGCACCTAGAGAGGGACGAGCACCCAAGCACACCTTCCGTCCATCACCATCACCGCTGTCGCCCCACTTTAAAATCCACTTCTCCCCCCTCTCCGAACATTTCTTCATATCCTATGTTGCCCTATATTGTGTATAATGTGTATGCTATTTATATTGTGTCTAAATGCATTAAAAGAAGGAGGACATTGTCCTGCAAACCTAAGTGTAGGTGTTCAGCCCTCACTAAGAAATGATGCATTAAAAGAAGGAGGACATTGTCCTGAAGCCTAGGTGTAGGTATTCAGCTTGCCCTGACTAAGAAATGATGCATTAAAAACAATCCAAAACATTGGGAGAGGGTCCAGGTCCAGACCATCCGCAATCATCCCACTACAACAGCAGTAACAGTAATAACTAAAGGTGCACCTAGATAACGTCGCCCCCCTCCAGGTGCCCCCGTCCACCATACAAAACCCCAAAGAACCCCGGACCCAGGCGGCCATCCGGACCACACCCCTAAGCACCAGCCAGCCGCCCCCTCGGCACCCCGAAACCAGACCTGGTGATACCACCCAAGCCCGCCAGCAACCCCCCAAACAACCCAGCACTCAGAACAAACCAGCACTCAGACGCCAGCACCACCCAAACGTCACCGGAGAGGCATGATGATGTTGGGGAAAAGGACACCTTGGTTTAAGGTCTAAGGACCGATCTAAACCACACCACACTGCACCAGGGTCAGCTGCACAGCCCAGTGTGGGCACTTCCACAGCAGGGCCTCAGCCAAAGCTGGTTTCCCCCTGCCGCTTCATATCAAGACCCGTCCTCTACCACACCCATACATTCATTCATACACAAACTCTCTCCATTCATCCCTGTCCTGAGCAGCCTCTCTCCCTTGCACCACAGTCATCCTTCTTGCATTCAACGCTCTTCTTACACCCTCTGTCCATCCCATTCGCGGTCTTCCTCTCATTCTCACTCCACTCACATCAGATTCATACACCTTTTTCACCAATCGCTCCCTTTCCATCCTCTCAACATGTCCAAACCATCCCAATGCCTTTTGCTCTGCTCTCGCAGCCAACTCTCGCAACACACCAGTTCTCTCTCGGATATCTTCATTTCTCACACAATCCATGCGCGTCACACCACACATACTCCTCAGACATCTCATCTCAACTACATTCAACTTCCTCTTCTCCGCAACTTTCAAACTCCACGTTTCAGCCCCATACAACGCAGCAGGCACCACCACACCCTCATACAATCTCCTTTTCGCAACCATTCCCAGTGACCTACATTCAAACACTCTCTTCATTCCCCCCCATATCTTACGTACTTCATTCATTCTAAATTCTACCTCACCCCCTATTCCACCATCCACACCAACATGCGACCCCAAATACTGAAAACACTCTACCTCTTCCAACAACTCCCCATTTAATGCCACATTCAACCTACGTTCATCCTTTGACCTCGTGCACCTCATCACCTTACTCTTATTCACATTCACTCTCAGCTTCCTTCTGTCACACACCCTTCCAAACTCCTCAACCAAACGTGCCAAGCTCTCCTCTGAATCAGCCACTAGTGCAGTATCATCTGCAAACAACAACTGATTCATGCTCCATTCGCTGCCATCAACATTCACCATGCTCACACCCTTACCTGACACTCTTGCATTCACCTCTTTTACCACACCATCCATATACACATTAAACAACCACGGAGACATCACACATCCCTGACGCAAACCAACCCTCACAGGAAACCACTCACTCGTGCTATTTCCCACTCTCACACACGCTCTACTGTTTCTATAAAAACTCTTCACACCTTCCAACAATCTACCATCGATACCATACAAACTCAACACAACCCACAACGCCTCTCTATCAATCCTGTCATACGCCTTCTCTAAATCCATAAACGCCCAAAACACCTCCCTCCTCTTAGCCAAATACTTTTCACACACCTGTCTCACAGCAAACACCTGGTCCACACATCCTCTACCTCTCCTGAAACCACACTGCTCTTCACCAATCATACACTCAGTCCCCTCCACTACCCTGTTAATCAGCACTCTTCCATACACCTTGCCTACAACACTCAACAGGCTAATACCCCTATAACTACTACATTCATACTTATCACCCTTACCCTTGTACAGTGGAACCACACACGCACTCGTCCAGTCAAGTGGCACCTGCCCACTTACAAAACACACATTCAACAATCTCACACACCACTCGGTGACACTCGCTCCACCACACTTCAAACATTCCACAGTACACCCATCCACACCTGCAGCCTTTCCTGCTTTCAACTTTCCCACAGCTTGCTCAACTTCCTCTCTCGTAATCAACGCTTCATTCAACTCTCCCAGTACATTCAATCTGCTTTCCCTTCCATCCATCACAATCACAGCATCCCGATCTTCCTCCACATTCAACAGCCTCTCAAAATACTCCGCCCACCTCTTTAACTAACTAATGCACCTAATTTGAAAAAACTTCCTTCCTCTTACTTTAGCTCTTGTTATCTGACACTTATCCCTCCCCCTAGCACTTGCAGGCCTCCCTCCCCAACTCTAACACAGGAGCCGTGCCTGAAACAAAGGGCCACTTTGATAGAGTGAAATATGGGGGTTAAAGTCCCCCCGTCTCCTTAGGAAGAAGGGACTTGAACCCAATCTGAAGAGATCAAAACTCTTAGTGCTTCCACTACACCACTTCCTAGTAAAGTCAGCTAAATAAGCTTTTGGGCCCATACCCCAAACATGTTGGTTAAAATCCTTCCTTTACTAATGAACCCCTACATTATAGCCCTCCTTATCTTTGGGTTAGTCCTAGGCACTAGCATTACTGCCTCCAGTTCCCACTGACTCCTTGCATGGATAGGCCTAGAAATTAATACCCTAGCCCAGAGTCCTGCACGGGTCAAATTTTCGCAGACCGCACCCACCCAAATCCGTCATACTTCATTACGCACCGAACCGTTTCCCGACAGAATTTAAATTTTGGTTCTGCACCCGAGCCGAACTGCTATAAATAGACCCGTGACCCGAACCGTACCCGCATGAAACTGTCTGACACATATCCAAAATACTTCCAAAGATCTGATTTCAGTTTTGTGGAATTATTAGCAACGACTTTGTACTGTCCGTTGACTAACTTCTTTTTCAGCTCTTCCATAGTCATTTTCAAATGCAGTGCAGGACATCGCGTGACTTGAAAACAGTGCGCGAGTACAGACAAAAACAAACCAAAAAAAAATCAGATTTTACTGTTTATCTTGGAAATGGTGTTTGCATTTCACTACAACATAGGCCTTTATATTTGTATAATATTTAGTTTTTGTAGGCGCATTTTGTAAACCGCAGATAGACCCGCACTCTGGTTCTTCCGACCCGACCCGAGCTGGCATCCGACACAGCGCAACATTTTTCACCCGTTTTATAAAAGTTAACGGTTCACCCGCGGTTCACCTGCGGGTACCCGAACCTGTGCAGGTCTCTGCTCTAGCCACCATCCCCCTTATAGCCCAAAATCACCACCCACGAGCAATTGAGGCCACCACTAAATATTTCCTAGCCCAAGCAACAGCTGCAGCCACTCTTCTATTTGCCAGTGTTACAAATGCATGACTCACAGGCCAATGAGATATTTCACTCATAACACACCCCATTCCCACAGCAATAATTATTCTTGCCCTATCCCTAAAACTTGGTTTAGCCCCCCTACACACATGACTCCCAGAGGTCCTTCAAGGGCTCGACTTAACTACAGGCCTTATTCTCTCTACATGACAAAAACTAGCCCCATTCATTCTTCTAATCCAAATCCCCTGCCCAAATCATGAGCTCCTAATCATTCTTGGTCTAGTATCCACCCTGGTAGGAGGCTGAGGGGGATTAAATCAAACACAACTCCGAAAAATCCTAGCCTATTCTTCCATTGCCCACCTAGGATGAATACTGCTTATTATTCAATTTGCCCCAACTTTAACCCTACTTGCCTTAATAACATACTTAGTTATAACAACTGCAACCTTTTTAACCCTTAAAAACAGTAAAGCAACAAATATCAACACCCTGGCCACATCATGAGCTAAAGCCCCCCTTCTTACAGCCATAACTCCTCTCCTCCTTTTATCTCTTGGGGGACTCCCCCCTATAACAGGATTCCTGCCCAAATGACTCATCCTTCAAGAATTAACAAAACAGCAACTCCCTATAACAGCTGTTCTAGCAGCCCTCACTGCCCTATTAAGCCTTTACTTCTATCTCCGCCTATGTTATGCAATGACTCTAACTCAGGACTCAGAACAATGACTCAGAACTGACGAAGCAGCTCGGATGAGCTGCAAAACGTTTTCGACCAAATAAACTTTGTCCAGTTGACAAATTGAATTTCTCCTTTTATCATGGACTCTAACAATGCCTCCAAAACAGAGACTGCAGCGCTTTGTGCGCTCTGCCGAGAAGGTGATTGGCTGCTTCCATCTATCCAGGACCTGTACGTCTCCAGGACTCGGGGGCGAGCAGGCCGGATACCAGCCGACACTTCTCACTCTGGACATGAACTATTTGAGCCACTTCCCTCTGGCAGGAGGCTACGGTCCATCAGGACCAGAACCTCCCGTCACAAGAACAGTTTCTTTCCCTCTGCTGTTGGACTCATGAACAATTCATAACATCTGCACAAAGCTGGACACTTTATATCACGAGTCACTTTAATTAAGCCATGTTTGCACTACTGTTCTGATGCTGCTCATCTGAACCTTTTTGTTATTTGGATTGTTTATTATTTTTTACTATATTATAGCTATATTTTAGTTATTTTAGTTATTATTATTGAGTGTCTATATTCTAGTTATCACTGTTATTATTCAGCAGGGCTCTCAACTTTCGAGCGGGGTCGTGCGTGTGACTGCGTAATTTCCGGGGGGAGGGGTTGCGAGTGACTATTTTTTTTCTGCGAGGAGCGGGGGGTGGGAGTGTGGGGGACGAATGGCGCTGAAACCGCGTGGTGCCTGAGCCGATTTCTGGGCACAGAAGCGCTGCACTTGAATTGCATAACTAAATTTCAGCGTGAGAAATACCATGTGTTGCGTGTGAACACGTCAAATTGCGTGTGTCACACTCTCAATGCATGAGACTTGAGAGCCCTGTTATTCAGTGTTTTATGTTTGCACCTTATCACCGAGACAAGTCCCTATTTTTGTGAATTCTGTTCACTTGGCAATGGCAATAAAAGTCTTTCTGATGCTGATTCTGATTCTGAAATAGTTTGGCAAACACAAGCCTATGGCGACTTGTCTTAGGCACAAAGTGGAACCAATCAGGCAGTTTGTTTTAGCATTAGCAGCTTCACATTTCAGACTTTTGCTCAGGTTTTCTGTTCTAAAGTGAAAATAAACCACTGAGACTCTCCTTGAACACGGCCATACATGCACACGAGTACCCGAAGTGCACTCCGACCGCTGCCATTGCGCCAAAGTGGAGCTTAAACCGGTGTTTGCACAAAAAGCATGCTCCCGATCCGTGCCCACAGCGGTGTCACAGCTGCCCGACCAGGAACACACAGCCGCTCACTTTGGTTCCGCCCTACTGCTTCTCTGGACAGTCTCATGTCTGTTGTTGTCTCGTGGGACAGTCTCATGTCCGTCTTTGTCTCGTGGGACAGTCTCATGTCCGTCTTTGTCTCGTGGGACAGTCTCATGTCCGTCTTTGTCTCGTGGGACAGTCTCATGTCCGTCTTTGTCTCGTGGGACAGTCTCATGTCCGTCTTTGTCTCGTGGGACAGTCTCATGTCCGTCTTTGTCTCGTGGGACAGTCTCATGTCCGTCTTTGTCTCGTGGGACAGTCTCATGTCCGTCTTTGTCTCGTGGGACAGTCTCATGTCCGTCTTTGTCTCGTGGGACAGTCTCATGTCTTTGCAGAGCTGCACAAATGCTCCTGATTGGCTGCTGTGGTCCAGTCAAAAGAGTGGGGAGGAGTGGAGGGACACATTGTTGTCCTGCAGCACTTACAGCAGAGAGAGGAGGAGCTCTACAAGGAGCGAGCTCATCTGGAGATCCAAACCTTCTCGCTTCAGTCTGTTCTCTTGTCTGACAATAGTCAAATGGATTCAGCTTTAGGGACACTTATTCAACTGCAGCAGAGTTCAGAGACAAAGAAGGGACAGTGACTGGACACAGAAAAAACTGCTTTATTTGCTGAGAATTAACCATAACTTTTGACGGAGTGGACTATCAGCTGTTGGTTGAAGGACTTCCAGAACTTTCTAACACTGCTCCTGTAAGTATCTCCAGGGTCGGACTGGGAACAAAATTCGGCTCTTGCATTTTTCCTCAGTTTAAATGCCCGTCGATTTGAGATTTTTCTCTCTAATTAGCAGAACAACAATAACCACCAATAACACGTTAATGACAAAACAAAAAAAAAATATCATTTCGAAGGTTCAATGACATAAAAACTAACAACTTTAGAGATAGTTTGGGAAAATTGTCCTGGGAAGAAATGTCTGAGGCGCCCAATGTAAAGACGACTTATAATTACTTTTATACCAAGTGTTTCTCTGTTTTTGATCAATGTTTCCCTCTTATTACTTGCTCTAATACAAGAAAAGCTCATTTGAATAAACCATGGTTTACGTTTGAACTTTGAAAATCAGCTCTAAAAAAGAATAAATTCTATTAAAAAAAATACCTTCAAAATCCTCCTCCTCTGAACGGTGCTGCATTCAAGAGATACAGGAATAAATACAATCATCTTCTTAGAAATGCAGAGTATTACAGTAATCAATTTACTAGATCTGCAAATAATATTAAATCCACATGGAACACTTTGAAAGAACTACTTAATACTAGACAATCTGCTACTCCTTCCTCCCCCCAGTTTCAGGAGGGTGTGGGAATTATTCTTTTATATTCAAGTGTATTCTCTGTATCTAGTATATTCCTGTATTTAAGTATACTGTGGAAACTGTGTGACTTTAATGTTAAGGGGTTTTAGTGATATAATCAGCAACCAAGATGGGATCGTATTCACCACCTGTTCCCATCCTTCGGCTGTAGGCAGTGTTTGTGTGTAACTCAATAGACCCCTGACAGGGCAGTAAAACTATATGTAGTTGAACTCAGTGACCGCATACCAGACCCCTGAATAGAAGCAGCTGTTGTACTCAGTTCGGGGAAGACGAGTAAGATGTGTCCTTGTGTAATCATATGTCCTGCATTTCGCTTGAGTCAGATTAAAATTCCCGTATTTTAAATTTCGCCAAAGTCTCCTGGACTCGTTATTGAGGTCTTTTTGGAATCACTAACAATGGTGTAAGAATTATTCTCTGTAACTGAATTATTCTGTTGTTAATGATGTTAGAGGGGTTAATGATTAAGAAGCCAACGTGGAACTGTACTTATTGAAGTGTTATTGAACTTTGACACGGCCATTTGTGTGTTTAAACCTAACGCACTCTTATGGGGCGCCGTTTGTAATGTGCCTCATTCTGAAATAAACTCCAACATTTTTGTCACATTTAGCTTTAAATAATGTCAAAAAACAGGTGTGATTTTTTTCAGTTACAGTTTTGCAAATTTAAAGCAATATTTGTCAACTTAAAGAAATGTTAAATAGTTAAATATAAATATTAAATACTACACATAAATATTTAATGTTAAATGCAAATGTTAAATCTAAATCTAAATGGTAAAAGGAGAAATCCAATTTGTCAACTGGACAAAGTTTATTTGGTCGAAGACGTTTCGCAGCTCATCCGAGCTGCTTCGTCAGTTCTGGTGAGAGTGCTGATGGACACTGCTTATATCTAGCTGCAGGGAGGAGCTAACTACACTGAAATTATTATGAAACTATCCCACCTCTTTGTTTTGAGTTTCTGCATTTTGTTTTTCCAGTTTCTCTCTGGCGTCTAGTTTAGCATACCCATTCAAACCCTAATGGCTGTTTTCACACCTCTGGCCCTGACCTGGCTGCCCTATTGTTTCCTTTTTTATTTTCATTTCGGTTTGAGAATGGAATTATATATGAGAGACAAATTATGTCTGACTCCCCCATTCCTGTTTAAAGAAGGATTCTCTTTTTTTGACAAAAATAGCCTCTTTAACTCCCCAAACCAGTTCTTTTCCCTGGCTAAGATCTGGACCTCACTGTCCTCAAATGAGTGGCCTGTGGCTTCTAGGTGGAGATGTACGGCAGACTGAGGTCCTTTTAGGTGGAGATGTACGGCAGACTGAGGTTCTTTTAGGTGGAGATGTATGGCAGACTGAGGTCCACTCTGGCACGCCCGTCTGTGTTGGTACATCCTCTTGTGAAGTGGCTGTTTTGTTTCTCCAGTGTAGCGCTCACTGCAGTCTTCACTACACTGAATGGAGTAGACCACATTGCTTTGTTTGTGGCTCGGTGTTTTGTTCTTTGGGTGGACTAGTTTTTGTCTTAAAGTGTTTGTGGGTTTGAAATAAACTGGGACTTCATATTGTCTGAAAATCCTCTGTAGTTTTTCGGAAACACCGGCCAGGTAAGGAATCGCTACCCCTTTCCTCCTGGGTTCTGATTCTCTGTTGTCTTGTTTCTTTAACTTGTCTGTCTTAGTTTTGTTGAAAGCCCATTTAGGATATCCACTAACAAAGAGGGCTTTCTCCACATGTTGTTCTTCTTTCTCCTTACCCTCTGTGCTTGTAGGAACCACTTGGGCCCTGTGTTGTAATGTCTGAATAACTCCCAGTTTGTGCTGCAGTGGGTGGTGTGAATCAAAAAGCAGGTATTGGTCCGTGTGTGTGGGCTTCCTGAAGACCTCTACTTGGAGTCGCTGGTCTTCTCCTATCGTTAATGCACAATCTAATAAAGCCAATGTGTTGTCACGAGTGAATTTGATGTTCGGATATACAGAATTGATATGTGCAGTAAAAGGTTCCAAATCTTGAATTTTGATTTTTGAGAAATGATCATCCACATAACGATACCAATGTGTGTGGGTGGAGAGCCTGGATTTGAGGCCAAAGCACTCTGTTCAAATTGTTCCATGTATAAGGGAGACCGGTGAGCCGCACAGCCGTGGATTTGCCTGTAGAAGTTTCCTCTGAACTGGAAATAGGTGGTATTTAAACAAATTTGGTTGGGTGAAAGTTTGGTTCTCTCTTCTCGGTATCCTGCAGTATAGTCTCTTTTTTGCTGCCTCCACCGCTACCGATGTGGAGATACAAGTGAAAAGAGAGGTCACATCAAAGGAAACCACTGTCTCATCCCGGTCAAACTGGAGATACTTGACTTTGTTCACAAATCCGGCTGTGTTCTCGATGTGGTGCTCCCCACCAGAGGAGCCAGGATGGTTTTTAGGTGTTTGGCCACATTGTGGTGGAGTCTGTGCTACATACAATGGGTCTGAGTGGTACTCCTTGTTTGTGAATCTTTGGGAGGCCATAGATGCAAGGGGTACAGGGCACAGTCTGTAATACAGCTGTCGATCAATGACTTCTTCCTTCTCCAGCTTCTGCAAGTAATGAATGATCTTCTTTTTGTACCCATTGGTGGGGTTTTGTTTTAGTAATTCGTATGTTGTGGTGTCACTGAGTAGGCTGTTCACCTTAGCCTCATAATCAGCTGAGTTCAGGATGACTGTGCATCTCCCTTTGTCCGCAGGCAGGATGTTGATGCTGTGGTCCTTCTCTAGAGCAACGATGGCCTTCCTTTCCTCTGGTGTTACGTTGGAGGGTGGAGGTTTGGCATTGCTCAGTGCAGCTGTTAATTTCAGTATAAGGTCTCCAGCTTCTGTCTCTGTGAGCTTGTTGTTTCTAATGGCAGTTTCTGCTGCTGTGATGTAGTCCAACATGGGGATGAGGTTAGAAGTTACAGAGAAATTCAGTCCTTTGGAAAGTACTTCTTTCTCTGTCTGAGTGAGCACCCAGTAGGAAAGATTTTTCACCCAGTGTTTTTTGTGCACTGATTGGCTAGGTTTATCCTCCTTCCTTTTGTCACCTAAGAGCCACGGGCCACTCCTTTGAGGACAGTGAGGTCCGGATCTTGGCCAGAGAAAAGAACTGGTTTTAGAGGGGAGTTAAAGAGGCTATTTTTGTCAAGAAAGAGAATCCTTCTTTGAACAGAAATGCAGAATTCAGACATCTTTTGTCTCCATCTATAACTCTATCTTAAATCTAAATCAAAACAAACAAAGAAAACAATAGGGCAGCAGGTCAGGTCCAGAGGTGTGAAAACACCATTATGGTCCTGAATGTTTCTGCTAACAAGACCCACACTCCACTCCCACTGCAGATCTAATAGGCCCACCTAACTAACAGAAACTTCCTATAACTGTATATAGCTGGGACTGTACATATTATTTGATGTTGCATTTTATATTTGATTATTTCTTTTATTTCTTTTATTCTTTATTTAATAGGGACAGTGCATATTAATGAACATCTGCAGCATTGCAGTGTAAATATGCCAGATTATAGCAAGAATGCTAATTTCCATCTGTAGTCCCTGGGCAGGTGACACCACAGCAAAAACAATAAAAACAATGACAACTGACAATAACACCAACATTAAAACATTAAAACATTAAACATTAAAACATTAAGCATTAAAACATTAAAACATTAAAAATGTCCACAAGTCTGGTTTTCCGTTAGCCACTGTTACAAGTGTGATTTGAAAGTGTCCAGTGTTGGAGTCTCTCTTATTGTTAATGGGAGTGTGTTCCAGAACTTAGAGCCTCTGACTGAGAGCACAGTTTGTCCAAATGTAGAGTGTCTGTGTGGGACCTCACAGTTCCCCTGGGCCGTGGCCCTTGTTCCCATCCCACTGACAGTCTTTGTTTTAATAAAATCCCGACATTGACATTTAAGAAACTACCTGTACAGTTCTGGCAAGTGTATAAATTACAGCATCATCAGCAAACAGCTGGACATTGACATTTGGACAAAATTCTGGGAAATCATTCATATAAATACTAAATAAAATTGGTCCTAAAATACTATCCTGGGGGACCCCTGTTGGACAGTGAAGGTAGGGCGACAGGGAGACACATTGTTGTCTGTGAGACAAGTAAGATTCAAACCAGAGCAAAGCCTCTTTAGTTAGATTAAAATGGGATAATTTAGTTTAAAGAATCTGGTGATTTACCGTGTCAAAAGCTTTTTTAAAAATCTATGAATACTGCACCTACAAATGCATGTTTATCAAGAAGGCTTTTGACATTTTCAACAAAAAAACAGTTTGCAGACTCTGTGGAGTGGTGACTGCGAAAACCGAACTGCATTGGATGCAAAGGTGTAGTATTTGTGGAGAGATGTTCGTTTAATTGTTCGGCCACCCATCTCTCAGCAGTTTTGGAGATGGCAGGGAGGATACTGATGGGGCGATAATTAGCCATCTCAGTTTTACTGCCACTTTTAAAAAAGGGAGAAACCACCGCCATCTTCCAAGCTGAAGGCACAACACTTTGTCTGAAGGACAGATTCAACAGATGTTTCATTGGTGTAATTAATGCATCTTTGTGCAGTTTTAAAAAGTGTGTGTCCAGTTTCATGTGCATCTTTTGCTTTGGAGGAATTAAGAGAGTTAATAATTTGAAGCACATCTCCATCTGATATTTCTTTAATTTTAAAAACTGAGTCACTAGAACCCATAGAGGGATACTTGGGAATTTCTGTTGGTGCAAACTGCTGGGCTATTTCATGTACAGATTTAATAAAATAATGGTTCATCTCGGTAGCAATAGTAAGTGGATTTTGGATGAGGATGTTGTTTATTTTAATTTCAATATTATGATTCTCATTTTTATGTTGTTTGCCAGTTAGTTTATTAATATTTTTCCAGATAACTTTGTTATTTCCTTTTGCTTCATGAATAATTTTTATGAAAAAATTGGCTTTGGCTTTGCGTATTTTGCTTAGTACTTTGTTTCTAGTTACAGTGAAGGCCTGTCTGTCTGTTGCTAGACCAGATTTCAATGCTTTTTTAAGCAATGTCTCTTTCTTTCATTATTTTTATACACTCCGTGTTTATCCAAGGTAGAGCATTCTTTGTTTTTTTGGATTGTTTTCCCGTTCTCCTGAATGGTGCTATAATTTCATCAAGTTTTGAACAAAAAATGGGCTGTAATGGTGCACCCATTTTCTACCTTTTGGTTATTTAGAATTTCGCACCAGTCAGTGTCTTTAAGGGCGACCTCAAGATTTTGTGTTTGATTTGCAGGTATGAAATCATGACTATTTTTGACTGTATATAGATTCTGAAATCTCACTTTAGATCATTTTCGTGAGAACAAAATTATATTACGATCAGACATTCCTGTGATTAGATTATAGGTTTTAATAATCCTATCAGGATAATTTTTAACAATAGGTCTATTCTAGTTGAAGAGTTTGCAGTAACTCTGGTGGGCCTATCAATGATTTGTTTAAAATTAAGATGATCAATTATGTGTTTAAGGTTTTTTCTCCTTTTTTCTCATCCCACCAATGATAATTAATTCTTTGTTTAAATCACAACATCCCAGAAGACGTTTCAATTGGTCATAAAAGTCTACATTTGCTGATGGCTTACGATAAATGCAGATTAATGTAAATGACATTTCAGATGAGAGAGAGATAGTTACACAAATACATTCAAGTTGAAGATCACTTGGGAGTTCCATTTGATCACATTTGTAACTATCCCTGATGTACAACATGACACCTCCACCCCTGCCCTTACCCCTGTCTTTTCTGAAGGTTTTATACCCAGGCATACTTATGTGTGAGGCGCAGTCATTTTTCTTTTGAAGATACTGATGTCTTGTAGATAGTACCAAAATAGTGGACACATAAAACACAGAAAATCAGCTGAGGGAAAGTTGTTTGGATGGTTTTGTGCGAGGGCACACAGCACCTGCCAGTCCGTGTGCGCACTCCGCGGCCATCTTGGTCAAGTCTTGATCAACATTTAATTGTAAGTCGATTAATTGTTGACATCCCTAGTACACACCCTGGAGCTTATTTACAAAACACATGGTTCAACGCTGCTTCTATACTGTGGGTGTCTAGAACATGATTTGTTGATCCATGTTTGAAACGATGATGAGTTAGGCTTCCATTTTATATTTAAATCTGATTTTGTACATATACATTTATTATCATTACTTATTTGTAAACAAAATATGTCTCACCTGACACTGCCTTGTTGCTCTTTTGGTTGTGATTTCCATCTATTTTTTTTTTACCCTATATTATATATTATATTTGATGAGTGAGCTACTGTATCCAAAACAATTTCCCTTGCGGTTCAATAAAGTTTGTCTAAGTCTAAGAAACTGTAAACAAATAGGTGTGATAGTTTCATAGTAATTTAATTGTAGTTAGCTCCTCCCTGCAGCACTCTGGCCAGAATTGAAGAAGCAGCTTGGATGAGCTGTGAAAGGTATTCAACCAAATAAACTTTTGTCCAGTTGACAAATTAAATTTCTCCTATCTTAGCGAGTCAACGTTTCTTCTGATCCTAAGCATTTCATTGCATTGTTGACCTTGTGTTGATTCTGCATATGACAAATAAACAATCTTGAATCTTAAATCTTGAATTTTTGCCATGGATTCTACCTGGACAACTGAGGGATTCTACAAACGTTCGTTTGTTTTATTGCAGAGCTACTGGACCCACCAACAGAATGGCGTTCACATGTGATCAGTGTGGAAAGGTGTGGCCAACAGCTTCCAGACTGAAAGTACACTACAGAACTCACACAGGAGGAAGATCATACAGCTGTGACCAGTGTGGGCACGAATTTAGACACTCCAGTGGTCTCCGTCAACATATGAGAATCCACACAGGAGAGAAGCCGTACGAGTGTGACCAGTGTGGGATGGAATTTAGACACTCCAGTGCCCTCCATCAACATATGAGAATCCACACAGGAGAGAAGCCGTACAGATGTGATGTTTGTGAAAAAGCATTTTCACAATCAGGCGCCCTAGAATCACATATGAGAATCCACACAGGAGAGAAGCCATACGAGTGTGACCAGTGTGGGAGGGAATTTAGACACTCCAGTACCTTCCATAACCATATGAGAATCCACACTGGAGAGAGGCCATACAGATGTGATGTTTGTGAGAAGGGATTTTCACATTCAAGCAACCTAGAATCACATATGAGAGTTCACACAGGAGAGAAGCCATACAAGTGTGACCAGTGTGGGAAGGAATTTAGAAATTCTAGTGCCTTCCTTTTTCATATGAGAATCCACACAGGAGAGAAGCCATACAGGTGTGATGTTTGTGAAAAAGCATTTTCACACTCAAGCCACCTAGAATCACATATGAGAGTTCACACTGGAGAGAAGCCATACAGATGTGATGTTTGTGAAAAGACATTTTCACAGTCAAGCCACCTAGAATCACATATGAGAGTTCACACTGGGGAGAAGCCATACGAGTGTGACCAGTGTGGGAAAGCTTTCTCTACATCATCCAATCTCAATAGACACATGAGAATTCACTTCAGACAGACTACGAGTGACCAGTGTGAAAGGGCTTTTAGAACATTCCAGTAACTCTCCAGTCACTACCAAACACACACAGGAGACGAAGCAGACCCTAACCCTAACCTCATTTCATTGATGTTGGTGATTCTGGACTTGGAGCTGTACATTTGACATGTGAACTCCTGTAAGGCTGCATACAACTCAGGTGTCATTGTCCAATCTGCCCCAACCTTCTGAAAGGTCTCACAGAACTTTTAGGGCAATGGTGGTCTAGAGTGGACCAAGATGGTGACTTGTACCTCTCCATAGACTGGTTCAATGTCTCCATTGGTCCACAAGCAGTACTTGAGGCTGAAAGTGGACTTGAGGCTGGTTAGCTTGACTGGTAAGTCACTGACTTTACCCCTGGGGGTTGTGGGTTCAAATCCCCCGTGGCAATGAGCTAACCAGTGTGGGTCCTTGGGCAAGACCCTTCACGGTACTGCCCCCCAGGCGCCGAAAGATGGCTGCTCACTGCTCCTGAAAAAGGATGGGTCAAATGCAGAAGTCAAATTTCTCCTGTGTGTCACTGTGTGTCATTGTGTGTGAGACCAATAAAGGCTTTATCTAATCTAATCTAATCTAATCTTGAGTTTCTGTCCTGCTCATGCAAGAGGGATTGTGTTACTCCATCATGTCAGTGTGTTGCCAACAACTTGGCCTGCACTGACCTATGCCATGCAAGACAGTGCAAAAACCAGAAGGATGACTTTTCTGATGAAGAACAATCCTATTCCTCTGATGAGGATTCCGACGAGGAATTTGATTAGTGTCGTGGCCTTGAATGATGCAATGTTTGCGAAAATGTCACAAAATTCTTATTATTATTATTTCCTTTATTTGTCATAGAGGGACATTGTACATTAATGGACATTTTACAAATAAAATGTAAATGCACCCAATTATAGCCAAAAGGCTAATTTCCATTGGTAGTCCCCCTGCCAAAAGAAGTATGGTACCTTTTAATTAAAACAAAGTTATACACAAAAAAGTAAAACTACAATATATAAAACAGATACATTACATGTCTGTCTGTAAACCCCCACCCCCTCCCCCACACAACACACATGCGCACACACACTCCCACCCAAACACACACACACACAAACACACACGCCCACACACATACACATTACATGTCTATCTGTAACCCCCCCTCCCACACACAGACACACCCACACCCAAACATACACTCACAAGAAAGAATGTCATTGACCATGGCTAAAGCTCATGGCCTTGACCTTTTACAGTAATGGCAATGTCATAATTGGGGTTACCACACCTTAAAACATAGGAATCCATGTCTCATTTGTTATTTGTTACACCGTTTTTAGATTTTCAGCTATGTCAATGTTCTGCGTAATTTATAAGCATTATTTTCTCAAACGCCATGTCTGATATAAGACCGAAAATCACCCCCTCCAAATCAGATAATATGGGTAAATGATACATTTTCTGAATCGTTAGGGTCATGCCAGTATTTCAGTATTTGGATTTTGTTTCTCTGATGCTCCCTGGTGCCACAGGATTAAAAGACAAAAGATGACTTAGGCGGAAATGGCAGGAAAATGTGTGTGATTAAAAGTTTGAAGAGCTCCAGGTTTGGCTGTACTTAACCAAAATGTTCACAAAATGCTTTAAATGAAAGCCAAGAGTCTCATGTTTAAAATGATACCAAACATAACAAAATAAAATATTCCAATATGTCCAATATAGATCTTCAGCTATGTCAGTGTTCTGCTTGATTTATACGCATTATTTTCTCTACCTTTGTTTACATTATGTGTGATAACTCAAAACAGCTACTCTTTTCAGATGGCCATCATCCATCATTGAAAAGCTGAGATTCCAGGCTTTCAGAAAAGGTATGGTAGCCTTTGCCACTTTTTCGGTAACGACCAACCCCTCTGGCTCACGGACTAAAGTGTTTAGGCCCTGTTCGCACGACAACGCTCCTGTTTTTTTTTGTTTTTTTATGCGGGGTGAAAAAAAGTCGCGTCCACACACGTGTTGGATCAGTAAATATTCGCGTCCGGATGAGCTCGGAGCGCTGAGTGAAAACGATGTAGTACATATGTCACACCGATAAGTGGCGCTGTAAACAGGAAACAGCCAGAGCCCCCAGACACGCAATACTACAAAGAGCGCATGCGCATAAAGTCCTTTCTCTTTCGTAAACAAGCAAACACGTGTAATTTAGGGACCGTCAACAAACGTGAAATTATTTCGTCCCCCTGCTCCACCAATGTAGCAGTGACTCCCTCCATTAATGTGAAGATCATTTGTTGATTGTCCCTAACATATACAGACGCCACAGAACAAAGGTTTGAGCTGCGTGAGCAGAGTTTTTGCCTATAAATCGATAGTTAGTACTACATGCTATCGTTTTATTAGATAGACATTAACAAGTAGAACTCTCGTTAACCTTGGTCATGTTATAGAGTTGGGTGAATTTGTGTAAAGAAACAGAAATGCTGTTTATATTTTTGTGATGCTGCATGTGCCTGTTTGTAAAAGGTAAATTTTCATTTAATAAAAAAGACAAGAAATGGTTGCTCTTTTCTTTATTTACAACACACAACACCCTCAACTTGGTATGGGCTCCTCATTGTCCACTTTCTGCCTTTTCATTGATGGGATCTTTCCAGTTTTGAAATACGCATTTACCTTTGAATTGGCAAACACTTGTGTGTCGTGCGTACTGCCAGGCCATGACGTGCGTAATTGTGCATGCGTCTCCGCTGGGGTTGCACTGCATAGTAGATCAAGAGGTTTTGGCGAAAATTTGCAAATAAACTTAGAAATGTCTGCATAACAAACTCAACTCCATTGTCCGCCATGGTTGTTGTTATCTAGTCGTTACCGGCCGAATGCGCAAGGTTACCTTATGGTCACTGGTCACGTGATGTCATGTTTTCCCAAAAGTCGTGTTTTGCCCGCCAACACGACAACGCGACCCCCAGTGTTCTCCGACTTCTCCACTCTGGAACCCGTTTTTAAAAAACACCGTTTACACCCCCCAAAAACGCCGGCGCAGTGTGGACGACAGGCCCAAATGAACACAAACTTCCCTGTTTCCACCAAAAACGTTGTCGTGCAGACAGGGCCTAAGTCCAGTGATTCTTGGCTTCTTGGGGACAGGAACAATGGTTGAGGTTTTGAAGAAGGCAGGCACATGACAAGCCTGCAGTGAAGAGTTGAAGATGCCAGGAAATACTGGGGCCAGCTCGTTAGCACAGTGTCTCAGGGTGAAAGGAGAGACACCGTCTGGGCCAGATGCCTTCCGGGCATTCGTCATTTTGAACTGCTTCTTCACATCTGCCTCATGAATGTGAAGGGGTGGAGATGGCTCTGGTGAAGGGGAAGCGGGGGCGGTGGGGGGATAAGTGTCCAGGTAGTCTCTATTGTTGGGATGGTTGGAGGTGTGAGAGCTGCTTGATGGCTCATCAAAATGACAGTAGAAGTCGTTTAGACTGTTGGCTAGGGGCAGATAATCTGTGGAGTGTGGAGTTTTAGGTTTGTAGTTCATAATTTTCCTAAAACTCCTCCACACAGAAGCCGAGTCGTCCTGTGAGATCTGCTGCTGCATATTGTCCGAGAACTGGCGTCTAGCAGTGCCCACTTCTCTGCTAAACCTGTACTTGGCATCTTTGTAGAGGTCTCTATCTCCACTTCTGAAAACCTGCCTTTTTTGTAGCCACAGCCGTTTGAGTTTGGGAGTAAACCAGGGTTTGTCATTATTATAACTCACCCAGGTGCGTGATGGCACAATGCTGTCCTCACAGAAGTGGATATATGAGGTGACAGTGTCTGTGTACTCATCCAAACTGTCAGAAGCAGCTCTCATAGCGTCCCAGTCTGTAGTTTCCAAGCACGTACGCAGCTCCTCCATAGCCTCGCTACTCCACCTTTTTGTAGTCCTCACGACAGGTTTAGAGTGTTTCAGTCTTTGTCTGTACGCGAGGATAAGGTGGATCATTACGTGGTCAGAAAGTCCGAGTGCACCGCGTGATAAGCCCCACTTATCGTGCTGTAACAGTGATCCAGCGTCCTCTCCTCTCTAGTTGGGCATTTGATGTACTGTCTGTATTTGGGAAGTTCCTGGCTTAGATTGGCTTTGTTAAAGTCCCCAAGAACAATCATGAGAGAGTCCGGGTATGTCCGCTCCATACACAGTATTTGTTCTGTGAGCGTGCACTGAGCCGCGTGCACGTTCGCGTCCGGCGGGATGTAAACAGCAGCCAGAATGTTCATGTTCATTTTGATCCAGTGCATTAGTTATTTCTTCTACTGCTTCAGTTATTGCCATAGAAGTGGTTCTTTTGGATCTAAAGCCATATTGGCCTTCATTTAGTATCTGGTGTTTGGTTATGAAGTTTTCAAGTCGAGAAGTGAATAATTTCTCTATGATTTTTGAAAATTGTGGCAGCAATTAAATTGGCCTATAATTAGTGAAACTATGTTTATTTCCACTTTTGAAGAGTGGTATTACTTTTGCTATTTTCATTTTATTTGGGAAACAACCGGACTGGAATGATACGTTACAGATGTGGGTTAATGGTATTACAATAATTTCAGCAGTTGTCTGAACTAGCGACATATCAATATCATGACAGTCAGTGGAATATTTACTTTTACGACCAAGAATAACTTTTTTCACTTCATTTTCATTGGTAGCAGAGAGGAACATTGAAAACGAGTTCCTAAACAGTACAGTACATTGATCTGAGGATTGGTCAGGAATCTCAGCAGAAGCTCTGGGCCAATATTCACAAAGAAACTGCTGAAATTGTTTACAATATTGTTCATGCCGTGAGTGTCTCCATTTATACCATCAAAATAATGAGGATACTCAACTTTAGTAGATCCCGGTTTAATTATACCATTCAGTATCTCCCACGTCTTCTTTATATTGGATTTGTTGGTGTACAGAGTTTGTTTATAGTATAACTGCCGAGCAGTTCTAATCACATCAGCTCATTTATTTTTGTATGTCTTATATCTTTGTTCCGCATCTTTGGTTTCGAGTTTGATAAACAATTTATATAGGCTTTGCTTTTTTTATTTTATTTTTTTTTTACAAGCATTCAATATTCCTTTTGTAAACCAAGACCTTTTCATTGATTTCTGTTTTATCCTGAGTTCTTTAACTGTTTATTATATAAAGAGACAAATATGTTGAGAAAGTTTTCATATGCCTGATCTACATTTGTTTCTGAGATGACTGAGCTCCAGTCCTGTTCATTTAAACTATTTTTAAAAGCATTGATGGTTTCTTCAGTTCTTATTCGTTTATAAATCACCTTTTTCTCCTCTTTGATGTATTTGAGTTTACAGTCACACACAGTAAAAACAGGCAAATGATCTGTAATGTCACAAAGAAACAGACCACTGGTTGGTGGAACCCCCATATAATTAGTAAAGATATTATTGATTATTGTTGCACTGTGTGAAGTTATTCTGCTCGGTTTGGTTATTGTAGGAAAGAGAGACAAGCTGTACATTGTATCAGAAAAATCATCAATTGCTTTCTGTCTGTTTGGATTCAGCAGAAAAGGGGGCGCCAGTCGCAAAAAACTGTCGCTGTGTCCTTAGGCAAGACACTTTACCCACATTTGCCTAGTATGAAAGTGGAGTGTGCGTGGGTGTTGGAGGTGGTCGGAGGGGCCGATGGCGCAGATTGGCAGCCTCGCTTCCGTCAGTCTGCCCCAGGGCAGCTGTGGCTACCGAAAGTAGCTTACCACCACCAAGTGTGGAGTGAATGAACAATGAACTGTAAAGCGCTTTGAGTGTCATGAAAGGCGCTATATAAATCCAATGAATTATTATTATTATTATTATAGAACAATATTGAAGTCACCACAGATGTATAATGCTTTTTGGTTGGAAAGAGAGAATTTTTCTTCCATAATTTTAGTAAAAGTTTCAATATTTGAACTAGGTTATCGATACACACAACTTACAATTATATTTTTCTGTTTACTATTACAAATCTCAATTGTCAGACATTCCATTACCTCATCTATAGTAAAAGACAGATTGGTTAAAATTTTATATGTCACAGATTTATGGATAAATAGAGCTACGCCACCTCCTGATTTCATTTCTCTGCTAATGTATTTTAGCTCATAATCATCAAGACCAAAGTCTATAACTCTGTCGTGATGGATCCAAGTCTCTGAAAGTGCAATAACACTGAAAGGGCAAGTAAACTTGTAATAATAATAATAATAATAATAATAATAATAATAATAATAATAATAATAATAATAATAATAATAATAATAATAATAATAAAGTCTATCCTAAGTTTAGAGATCATTTGAACTCATGTATATTTGATTTTTACTTCAGTCTTTTCTTTGCCCATGGCCCCAGTCCCTGAGCCCCTCACACCTGGCTGAGACTTAAGCACCTTTATTATGGTAATGCTGCTGCCCTTTGTCTTGTGGGACAGTCTCATGTCTGTCTTTGTCTTGTGGGACAGTCTCATGTCTGTCTTTGTCTTGTGGGACAGTCTCATGTCTTTTCAAAGCTGCTCAAATGCTCCTGATTGGCTGCTGTGGTCCAATCAAAAGACTGGGGAGGAGTGGAAGGACACTTATTCAACTGCAGCAGAGTTCAGAGACAAAGAAGGGACAGTGACTGGACACAGAAAAAAACTGCTTTATTTGCCAAGAATTAAGCAGAACTTTTGACGGAGTGGACTATCAGCTGTTGGTTGAAGGACTTCCAGAACTTTCTACCACTGCTCCTGTAAGTATCTCCAGGGTCGGACTGGGAACAAAATTTGGCTCTTACATTTTTCTTTTGTGCGTGACCCCCATCCCCCACCCCGGTCCGTGGGCCGATTTGTGGTCCCACCGGACTCAGGTTTTTTTGTAACTTTAACTTTTGTATAACCAACGGACTGTCCCCGAGCGCTGTTACACTTTAAATGCCCGTCGATTTGAGATTATGTTGTAGCATCTAGTTGAATTTAGAAGGTCAGAACTGATGATTAAATGACTTTAAATTTTTCCAGAATGGTTTAAGAAGTGAGAAAATTCATCTCTGCATTTAACCCATCCTGTTATTAGGAGCAGTGGGCAGCACATTACTGCGCCCGGGGTTTCATAGAACCAACGTAAGAGGAGACAAGAGCAAAATAACAGAAATTACCACATGATCACCGTATTACGAGCTCATTACATTGATTAACTGTTATTCATATTTTAACATTCATTGAGTACAAATTACAAGTTGCTCAAATACACATTCACAAATAAAACAAACCATGTTCCTCTGTCGACTGTTGCTATCTTAGGGTTTTTGTATAACTTTTCACCGTTTGGTTTTGTTTTTCACCGTTAACTGTTGTTGTTTTTACTTTTTGTCTTTTTCTATATCAAGCTAACGTTTTTCACTGTCACTTCCGCTCAAACAGGAAGTCACCAAAATAAAAGCGTAACCTTACTATCAAATGCCATGGACTGTATGTTAATGTATATAAGAGCTAACTTGACCTTTACATATGTGGTCATAGTCATAGTCATAGTTTGCTTTATTGTCGAAAAACAATCATGTACATGTACACAGAGTGAATTCGAAATTTGGTTTCCCCACTAACCAGGCAGGACAGTGATAGAGTGGGCTAGGGGAGGGGCCGCTGCGCATGCGCGCGATGTGGTGTATGTATATGTGTTTGTTATAATGCGTGAAGAATCCCTCAGTCGTCCAGGTAGAATCCATGATAAAAGGAGAAATTCAATTTGTCAACAGGCAAAGTTTATTTGGTCAAACATTTCACAGCTCATCCGCGCTGCTTCGTCAGTTCTGGTTAGAGTGCTGGTTAGACACTGCTTATATCTAGCTGCAGGGAGGAGCTAACTATACTGAAATTATTCTGAAACTATCTCAACTATTTGTTTTTGAGTTTCTGTCTTTTGTTTTTCCAATTTCTCTGGTGTCTAGTTTAGCATACCTATTCAACCCCTAACGACTGTTTTCACACCTCTGGCCCTGACCTGTCTGCCCTATTGTTTCCTTTGTCTGTTTTGACTTCGGTTTGAGAATAGAATTATAGATACGGCTGTTAACAGCCACTTCACAAGAGGATGTACCAACACAGGCGGGCGTGCCAGAGTGGACCGTCATCTGCTGTACATCTCCACCTAGAAGCCACAGGCCATTCATTTGAGGACAGTGAGGTTCAGATCTTAGCCAGGGAAAAGAACTGGTTTGAGAGGGAAGTTAAAGAGGCAATTTTTGTCAAAAAAGAGAATCCTTCTTTAAACAGAAATGGGGGAGTCAGACATAATTTGTCTCCTATATATAATTCCATTCTCAAACCGAAGTCAAAACAGACAAAGGAAACAATAGGGCAACCAGGTCAGGGCCAGAGGTGTGAAAACAGTCGTTAGGGGTTGAATAGGTATGCTAAACTAGACACCAGAGAAATTGGAAAAACAAAAGACAGAAACTCAAAAACAAATAGTTGAGATAGTTTCAGAATAATTTCAGTATAGTTAGCTCCTCCCTGCAGCTAGATATAAGCAGTGTCTAACCATCACTCTAACCAGAACTGACGAAGCAGCTCGGATGAGCTGTGAAACATTTTCGACCAAATAAACTTTGTCCAGTTGACAAATTGAATTTCTCCTTTTATCATGTTTGTTATAATGTTTCTTCTGTTGTCTCTTTTTCTGTCCTCATCCATTGTTATTGGCGCTATATAAATAAAATTGAATTGCATGTATTTGTCCCGTCTTCAATGTCCCCAGTATCACAAAGGTGAGGTGTGCGCCCTCTAGTGTAACCATTATTTGGGAGAAGATACAGTCAAGATTTGCCTCCTCTACCCATATTTATATAAATGAGTAAATTATGGTGATTCTACAGTGGGAGCATTATTCAATGGCTAAACTGGCCTGTCGATATGTGCTACCTTTAGTCACAGCCCTATTAGAGAGCATAATATGACTGTTGAAATGAACTACCGATGTGTATTCATAGGAATGAGTTGAAATCTGACATAACTAAACTAAAGTGTGATCACCGTGTGGAAACAGCATCAAACCTGCCGTCTCTAATCCAAAGAAATATGTAGTAAAACTGGGGAGGTTCGCTTTATTGGGTCTGTCCAACTGTAAACGGAAAAACATAAGGTTGCTTATTTAGACAAGATAGCGTGCATTAATAGATGTCACTGTCGATTTAGGCTGCTGGGAGGTCATTTTGACGGGGCAGCCCATTTTGACTGAACACCCGCCCAGTACAGAGTACAGATTGCCTGTTCGAGCCTGAGTATATCATATCTGTGGTCCATATGGGATTCACAGTAAAAGATTGTTAAATATCTCAGTATTTGTGACCATAATTTGATATTCTGTGGCTATAGACAGAAAAAGTGCATGTTCTTCCTGTGTCTTGGTGGATTTTCCCCATCAAACCAAAAACATTGTCTATAGGTAAAAATCCTCCAGCTGAAATGCAATTTGAGCCTTTTCAATTTCCCTACAGGGATAAATGATGGATAAATAAAAATAATAATAATAATTTGTGCAACTTAATGTAACGTGCTTGTAGAACCCACATTGAAACATTCTTACACATAAATCAGTATGTGTTATTTTATGTGTATTTAGTTATTTGAGACTTGAGACTTTTCTTTGTTTTTTTGCAGAGCTACAAGATCAACAAAATGGCGTTCCGTTGTGACCAGTGTGGAAAGGTGTGGCCAACAGGTTCCAAACTGAAAGTACACTACAGAAGTCACACAGGAGAAAGACCATACAGATGTGATGTTTGTGAAAAAACATTTTCACAGTCAGGCAACCTAGAATCACACATGAGAGTCCACACTGGAGAGAAGCCATACGAGTGTGACCAGTGTGGGATGGAATTTAGACACTCCACTGCCTTCCGTCAACATATGAGAATCCACACAGGAGAGAAGCCATACGAGTGTGACCAGTGTGGGAAGGAATTTAGACACTCCACTGCCTTCCATCAACATATGAGAATCCACACAGGAGAGAAGCCATACAGATGTGATGTTTGTGAAAAGACATTTTCACAGTCAGGCAACCTAGAATCACACATGAGAGTTCACACAGGAGAGAAGCCATACAGATGTGATGTTTGTGAAAAGACATTTTCACAGTCAGGCACCCTAGAATCTCATATGAGAATCCACAGAGGAGAGAAGCCATACAGATGTGATGTGTGTGAAAAGACATTTTCACAGTCAGGCACCCTAGAAAAACATATGAGAATCCACACAGGAGAAAAGCCATACAGATGTGATGTTTGTGAAAAGACATTTTCACGGTCAGGCCACCTAAAATCACATATGAGAACCCACACAGGGGAGAAGCCATACGAATGTGATCAGTGTGGGAAAGCTTTCTCTACATCATCCAATGTCAATGCACACATGAGAATTCACTTCAGACATAGACTATATGAGTGACCAGTGTGAAAAAGGCTTTTAGAACATTTCAGTCACACTCCAGTCACTAGCAAACGCACACAGGAGACGAACCAGACGACTGTGAATAAAGAAGGAAGGCTTTGAGGTCTATGAGGACCTGTCTGAAACATGTCCAAATCTTCCAGATTGAAGAGAAAAGCTGCAGCTCTGACCAGTGTGGTAAGACTTTGAGAAAACCTGCTCATCTGAAGGTGCACTGTCTTGAACTCTCCAAAGGAGAAAAAGCTGCTGAGGCCAGATTAAGTGAGCCTAAAGTCAGACTCAAAAAGCTGGAGATCAGGCTTCAGAGACTCAGGACTGTGGAGTTCAGCTCTGTGGCAAAATATCATAATTTTTAAGCTTGTATTTTTTTTTATTCCTTTTTTATTACAAAAAGGTTTTAGCTGATGTTTTTCCATCTTGTTCTTCATTATCTTTATTTGTTGTTTTGAATTTTTAATCCAGCTTCACTGCAGTTCCCTAATCAGAGATGTGCATGAAGTTGTATTTTGTTTTTTAAATTTCTGCTTGCTGAGTATTGATTCTTGTTAGAAACCCACAACAGAGGGTTATTCTTTTCATGGATGCTGTTTTTAAAAAAAAAAAGTAAAGCGAAATAATATCAAGAAAATAAAGTCTACCAGTGTTTTATTTTGTTTATTTTATTCTTAAAGTATAAAAAGACATCAACAGTGTGAGAACATTACAAAAATTGAATGAAAGGAGCAGAAAGAAGAGTAATCTTATGTTATCTGCCCCTCTTCCCTTTTCCAGACAATAACACCGATCGTGACGATAAAACATTTCATCAATACATTTTCAATCACAATTATTAATCAATTGTAAACAGAAAACTTCATGTTTATTCACAACTTAGTTTTCTTTTTCATAGATACACATTACACAGGATTTTATGTATTTTTAAAATGTCATTATTGTACTTGATCCTTTGATTTGTTTGTCAAGACTTTTCCATAAATGAACTCCTTTCACAGCGACGCTTCGATCCATAACCTCGGTTCTGAATCAGTTTTTTTTTAAACATTTCGGTTCCTTTTAAATTGTAGTTCTTGTTCTCATCTCAAACAGTCTTTGAATATTTACAGGAAACACTCTGCACTTTGCTTTATACATGACTTCAACAATATCAGACATTTTCAACACTTTAAGTTGAACAGATAATGGGTTGGATGCTCTGACTAAACCAGGTCCAAACCAGGACTAAACCAGACTAAACCGGGTCTAAACCAGGTCCATGGGTGTATTCTCTTGTTCTGATCGGGTCCAGATCGTTCTAAACTTTCAGGAAAAGTTTTAAGTATCGATACCTGTGAAAAACGAGGATCTGGTTTCGATACCGGCTTTTTGATACTTTACACATAAATAAATTCCATTATTATTAACAATAATTTAGAGGCAGTGACTTTCTCAAACTGCACCGGTCCAGCCACATTCTTTCCTTCCTGCGTCACGGAGGTATGCGCCTGCAAAAGTATCGACGATCAGACGCTCATTGATCCTAAATCGAGCATCAAAACTAGATCCTCATGTTCCTCAGGTCTGGATCCAGGACAGAACCTCCTGAAAGTTTAGAACGATCTGGACCCGACTAGAATACACCCATGGACCTTGTTTAGTCCTGGTTTAGTCCTCGTTTAGACCTGGTTCAGTCCTGGTTTAGTCCTGGTTTAGACCTGGTTTAGTCCTGGTTTAGACCTGGTTCAGTCCTGGTTTAGTCCTGGTTTAGACCTGCTTTAGTCCTGGTTTAGACCTGGTTTAGTCCTGGTTTAGACCTGGTTCAGTCCTGGTTTAGTCCTGGTTTAGACCTGCTTTAGTCCTGGTTTAGTCCTGGTTTAGTCCTGGTTTAAATCCAAATCCAAATCCACTTTATTTATATAGCACATTTTACAAACGTAGCCGTTTCCAAAGTGCTGCACAGAGATAAAAACATAGAGAATACATAGTATGTGTGTATAAGTAAAATCTAATTAAAACAGCACCATAAAATGACAAAGTAAGCTTAAAAAAATAAAATTAAAATATAATAAATAAATAAATGAAATAAAATAAAATAAATAAATAGATAAATAAATAAAGTAAAATAAAATAAAATCAATAAGAGACACAGAGGACCACACAAACTCACGCAGTGTTAAAAGCCAGAGAATAAAAGTGGGTTTTAAGACGAGACTTAAAACACTCAATAGTCGGGGCAGTTGGGACATGAAGGGGCAGATTGTTCCTCAGCTTTGGGCCGGCTACAGAGAAAGCCTGATCCCCCCTGGTTTTAAGTCTGGACTTAGGCACCACGAGCTGGAGTTGGCCCTCAGACCTCAGCTTGCGCGCAGGGGTGTAGATTTGGATGAGGTCTGAGACATACTGTGGGGCCAGTCCATTTAAAGCTTTAAAAACAAACAATAAAATCTTAAAATCAACTCTAAAACGAACTGGGAGCCAGTGCAATGACGCTAAAATCGGAGTAATGTGCTCACATTTTTTGCTTCCAGTTAAAAGTCGCGCAGCAGAGTTTTGTACTATCTGTAAGCGAGAAAGTGCATGATGGCTAATGCCGGGAAAAAGTGCATTACAGTAATCTAAACGCGAGGAAATAAAAGCATGAATTACTTGTTCAAAAGATTTAAAAGATAAAAAAGATTTAATTTTCGATAAAAGCCGCAAATGATAAAAACCGGATTTAACGACCGCATTTACGTGTTTGTCAAATTTAAAATCACTGTCAATAGTGACGCCAAGGTTGGTGTCAGACTGTTTCACAGACTGTTTAAGAGGGCCCAGGTCAGTGAAAGGGTCGGTGTTGCCAAAGACAATGACCTCAGTCTTTTTCTCATTTAAAATTAAAAGTTGTGGGCCAGCCAATCCTTGACATCACTAAGACAGTGAAGGAGAGGTGTCAGGGGGGGCAGAAGCAAGTTTCTTCAGTGGCAGGTAAATTTGGCAATCATCTGCGTAAAAGTGATATTGAATGCCATGTTTTTTAAAGATTTCACTCAGTGGGAGGAGGTACAAAGCGAAGAGAACAGGAGCCAGTATTGAACCCTGGGGGACACCGCAGTTCAGGGGGGCTGTGGACGAAGTGGAGTCCCCCAGTCTGACGGAGCTACTCCTCCCACTGAGGTAGGACCTGAACCATTTGAGGGCAGTCCCCCTGACACCAACACAGTTTTCCAGGCGATTTAAAAGAGTTGCATGGTCCACTGTGTCAAAAGCAGCCGTCAAGTCTAAAAGCACTAAAATGGCGGTGACACCAGAATCTGTCATTAAGAACAAGTCATTAAAAACCTTTAAAAGTGCAGACTCTGTGCTATGTAGAGCCTTATAACCCGATTGAAAGATGTCAAAAGTGCCATGTGCTTCTAAAAATGACTGGAGCTGCAGAAGGACACATTTCTCTAAAATCTTGGCCATAAAGGGGAGTTTGGATATGGGCCTATAGTTAGAGGGAAGTGATGTGTCCAGATTGGGTTTTTTCAACAGGGGTACAATAACAGCATTTTTACAAAACAAAGGCACAACACCAGAAACAAGGCTGCTATTAATTACCTTGTGAACACTGGAGCCAATAGTGGTCCACACCTCCTTGAAAAGACGAGGCGGGACAGGGTCATTGGGGCAGGATGAAGGTTTAAGTTTCCTGACCACATTTGATAGACACTCCAGTGACACTGGCTCAAAGTTAAAAAACACATCTGAGCAAGTTGGGTCAGGTAGCAGATGTGGACCAGGGGTTACAATATTGGCCCTAATGTTGGCTACTTTTTCATTAAAAAACACAAGAAAGTCGTTGCACGTTACATCAGCAACAGGAGTGGACTGGATGGGGTTAAGAACAGCGTCAATAGTTTTAAAAAGAACCCGGGGATTTTTTATATTACTCGCCACCACGTCGGAAAGATACTTTGTTTTCTCGGTTTTGACAATTCTCTGATACGAGCGCCAACTGTCTTTCAAAATTTCGTAGGACACAACTAAACCATCCGCTTTCCATTTGCGCTCTGCCCTTCTGCAGACGCGCCTCGCTTCACGCGTAGTGTCATTCAGCCACGGCTTCCGACTGGCTCTGGGGCGCACAGCTTTAAGCGGAGCCACAGAATCTAAAACACTGTTACATGTGCCCTGAAACCTATTCATTAAAAACTCTGTATCTTGTTCAGCAGCATCAGTGTCATCGTTCGCACAGGTCAAGAACAGTGAAGAGAAACGGGCTGCTGTATCAGGCTTAATGGAGCGACACAAGCGCACGGGGGGCTCCGGGTTAATACAGTCATTCAACATAAAATCAAATAAAATAAGACTATGATCAGACAGTGCCACATCCCCAACTAAAACATTATCAATGTGCAGACCATGCGACAGGACAAGATCCAGCGTATGGCCATGAATCTGAGTGGCACCAGTAACATGCTGCGTTCTAAAAACTCCCTAAGCTAAGGGTTTGGACGGACAACAGACATGTATGTTAAAATCACCAACAATTAAAATTCTATCATAGTCCATTAAAACAGCAGCAATAAAATCAGAGAATTCGTCCAGAAAGTGTCTATTATATCTGGGTGCCCTGTAGACCACAGCGCACAGCACAGGTTCCTCACGCCTTAGCGTGAAATAGCTCAGTTCAAATGAGGAAAACTGCATCCCTGTCTGCGGCTTAAAGCAGAAACTGTCTTTCAACACCGTTGCAATACCACCACCACCACCGGTGGTTCTTGGCGCGTTTATAAACGTGCAGCCGGAGGGTAAAAGCTCCGAAAAGGCGCTTGACTCACCCGGGGCGACCCAAGTCTCAGTTAAAAAGAGCAGATCCAGGTGCCGCGCGGTGAAACAGTCCTGGAGAATAAATGTCTTGTTCGCCACGGATCTGGCGTTTATGAGTCCACATTTGAAAAGAGAGACGTCCTCTGGCACCGGAGCAGTCCGATTCAGGGGCTTCAGGTTTTCGAGGTTGGCACCGCCAGAGCCTCGATCACGAATGCGGCGAGGGCGCACAAAGCACTCGGCCTGTCCGCACAGGGGGACCAGGGACGTACCCAGAGGAGCCAGGTTACGCCGAGATGCCCAGCGGATAAAACAGGTCCGGAGATAACTAGGAATCCTAGATGGAGTGGACATCAGGGCCGGAGAACGAGCTAGCACGGCCTTCAGCTTAATTAGCCGCCCGCTTCTCACCCCACGACGGCGGCGCTTCCTGGGAGGGAGAGCCGGGATCCTGCGCAAGTGCTCAGGCACCTCCGCCAGGTAAGGGGCGCGCGGGTCTTTAAAGTCCTCACAGTTAAACTGAAATTGTGAATCCACATATTCTTTGATTTTCAATAACTCTGTGCGATCATACACAAGCGTGGAGTTAGTGGTTCTCAAACAGACTGTTAAAACCAAGGTAAAACAAATAAAAGGCAGAGCCAAGCGGCGGCCAAGACACACCGGCGCCATCTTGGAACTACCCATACATGTGGAACAGAGGTTTAGACCTGCTTTAGTCCTGGTTTAGTCCTGGTTTAGTCCTGGTTTAGACTTGGTTTAGACTTGGTTTAGACCTGGTTTAATCCTGGTTTAGTCCTGGTTTAGACCTGGTTTAGACCTGCTTTAGACCTGCTTTAGTCCTGGTTTAGACCTGGTTTAGTCCTGGTTTAGTCCTGGTTTAGTCCTGGTTTAGTCCTGGTTTAGATCTTGTTTAGACCTGGTTTAGACCTGCTTTAGTCCTGGTTTAGTCCTGGTTTAGTCCTGGTTTAGACCTTGTTTAGTCCTGGTTTAGACCTTGTTTAGACCTGCTTCAGTCTTGGTTTAGTCCTGGTTTAGTCCTGGTTTAATCCTTATCTGCCACGTGAGCGGGTTCTACCCCCCCGAACTCGACCTCGAGCTCCTCCTTAACAACGTGCCCATCGAAGACGCCAAGCAGACCGACCTGGTGTTCGAGGAGGACTGGTACTACCACCTGACCAAACACGCCAACTTCAACCCGAAGTAGGGCGACAAGTACGCCTGCGCTGTCACACACCTGGGCAAGACCACGTACCACCACTGGGGTAAAGACCAGGACTGAAACAGGACTGGACCAGGACTGAACCAGGACTAGACCAGGACTGAACCAGGACTGAACCAGGACTGAACCAGGACTGATTTAGACCAAAGTTTACGTTTTAATAAGACGTGTTTACGTACTTTTATGGCAATGTCCAAAGTCCAAACTACGCAGTTTATTTTATTTAAGTTCATCTATGGTTCAGACCTGGTTTAGACTTGGTTTAGTCCTGGTTCAGACCTGGTTTAGACCTGGTTTATTAAGTGAGCTCACGTGAATCTACATTTAGTGACGTTATAAATAAAAACAAAACGATTGACGTTTAGTTCAACTTAAAGGTCCCATTGCATGAAATTTTCACTTTCTGAGGTTTTTGAACGTTAATGTGAGCTCCCCTACCCTGTTTAGGGCCCCCCACATGGCTAAAAGTAGCAAAATGTGTAAACTGAGCATTTGTGATCCTTTTCTGCGTTTGAAAAAAAGACAGCTCAAACGGGCGATTCTGAACAAGGAAACTATGTGATGTCACACTGAAGCAAAAATGCAAATGCAGTTCCACCGCCCGTCTGGATATCTACCCACCGTCACGGCCAGAGTTTTGACCGCGAACGAGCTACGCAATGCGAGATGCGTTTTTTATTTGCCTGGAGACACTTGAGAGTGTTTCCAGGCTCGGATGTCTGAACCTCTGAAACAGCAGTGGTTTAATTTTATTTTCTGTGGAAATGTGTTTATTTTTCAATGGAACGCTTCTCATCTCTTCCTCCACGCATAAAGGCGGAAGTGGAGCCAGCGCACATCGCACCGCTAAAGAGGAAAGAGCGGAGAGTTTGGCCACGCCCCCACCTGCTGCACTGGCCTGTCTCTGTCCTCCTCATTTGTATTCAAGCAACAATGCCCAGAATGGAGTGTTCCAGAGAGATATTTATGACTCTGCCTGTGTTCATGAGGCTTTCTCATGCACTGAGTCTTGATTTTGAAGAAGGATTCATTTACACCAGTGCTTCTCAAATAGTGGGGCGGGCCCCCCCTGGGGGGGCGTGGCGTGATGCCAGGGGGGGCGCGTATGACCCTGGGAAACATGTTTTTTTGCTGTACTGTACTAGAACTAAGTGTAATTGCACATCAACAACAGTAGTTGGCAGTGGCGTTCTCACATGCGATTTACGCACAGTCTCACCATTAACAGAACATCCTCTGTCACAGAAAAAAACACGTATATTCCACTGAGTCGTGTCCTTTAGTCCGACAGAAGCTGACGCATCAGTGGCACAAGGAGAGAGCGTTTTTTTTTTTCAGTGCTTTTAGCTTATGCAAATGAGGTGGTTTTAAGTTTCATTTCTGTAAAACGTAAACAAATGTGCGCAAAGCATTAAAAACACATTAATATTTGAGTCCTCAGTGC
>JAVJIX010000093.1:1130000-1290000 GCA_036785185.1 Paratrypauchen microcephalus
TTTTCATTTTTGTGACTTTATTCCTAAGAGACCTATAAGACTGCCAGTCTGCAGTAGTGCCAGATATTTCAGCAGATTTTTTCAGTTTATCCCTCTCCATCATACATTGCTTCAGTTCATCATCTAACCAAGGGGACTTGATGGATCTCACAGAGACTTTCCTCACTGGTGCATGTTTATCACACACTGCATTAAACAAATTACAAAAGGTAGTAAGAGACTGTTCAGCACCCATGTTCTGTAGCACAGAATTCCACTGAATATTCTCCACATCTCTCGTGAAATACTTATACATTCTCTTATGAATGACTTTAGGTCCTACTCTTGGAACTTTAGTTTTAAAATTCAAAGCAATAATGTTATGATCACTGAAGCCGACTGGTACGGAAATAATATTAGAGCACTTTTCAACACAATTTGTGTAAACGTGATCAATACAAGTTGATGTGGTTAGCCCATCCTTGTTAGTCACAATTCTAGTAGGCATATTTATTATCTGCACTAAATAGCATAAAGTAATGGTGTCACACAGTATTATTAGAGATCCAGTCAATGTTCATATCTGCCAGAATAAACACTTCATTGTTTGTGTCAGTAGCTTTTTGGATCATTGTACAGACATTATTCAAGTATTCTATATTTGAGCCTGGTGGCCAGTATGGGTTTACCATGTGGAAGATACACTTGCAGCCACAATGCTTCTACGCCATTCATGCCAAGGTCTTTTCTTATTTTAACTGGAATATTATTTTGAATATAAAAAGCAGTTCCCCCACCATATTTATTTCTGTCAGACCGGAATATATTGTATCCTTCTATTTCCAAAGACAAATCTTCTATAGTTTCATCCAAGTGTGTCTCTGTAACAGTCATGATGTGAATATTTGTTTCCAACAAAATAGAAGACAATTCACACACTTTGTGTCTTAAGCTACAGATGTTCAAATGAGCAAATCTCACTCCTTTTTTTAGCTGTTTTCAACATCATTATATAAAAATAGAGTACAAAAAAGATCAAACACATTTAGCCAGCGCCCATGTTTGATCTCATTCAAATGTGATTACTGTTAAACCTTTCTAACTGGTCAGGGCTTTTTATACAATAAACCTTAGCTTCTTCAGGTCCACCATTTGTCTTGACATACACTTTACAGTTAGTGGTCCAGGTTGCCTGTATTTTTCTCTGTTTCCTAAGAAACCTTGCTCTTCTGGCTAAATCTGCATTAGATTTTGTAAGGTGCTCATTAATATACACACAATGTGGAGCTCAAATGTGTCATTTAAGCAGCAGTGTCAGTGTCATTTAAGCAGCAGTGTCATTGGGGGAGTATTTGTCGTACTTTTCTCAGCTTCATTCAGTCGGGTGAGTAATAGTACTATAGTAGTAGTAAAAATATAATAGTAGTATTTGTAGTACTAGTAGTAGTAAAAGTAATAGTGCGTGAAAAGTCCCTCAGTCGTCCAGGTAGAATCCATGATCAAAGGAGAAGTTCAATTTGTCAACTGGACAAAGTTTGTTTGGTTGAAAACGTTTCGCCGCTCATCCGAGAGGCTTCGTCAGCTCTGGTTATTGTACTGGTTAGACCCTGCTTATATCTAGCTGCCGGGAGGCGCGTCCTACAATGACAAAGCTCTGAAAACGATCCCCCCTAATCTGTCTCTTTGTTTTTCAAATTACTCTGACGGCTAGTTTCGACCCCCTATTCAACGTCTAACGACCCTCTCCACCCCTCTGCCCTGGCTCTGTTTGACTGGTCTAAGAATCACATTATAAATGGGAGACAAGTTATGTCTAACTCCCCCATTTCTGTTTAATGACGGATTCTCTTTTTCTCTTCTTTTGAGGACAGTGAGGTTCAGATCTTAGCCAGGGAAAAGAACTGGTTTGAGAGGGGAGTTAAAGAGGCTATTTTTGTCAAAAAAGAGAATCCGTATAATAGTAGTAGTAGTAGTAGTAGTAAAAGTAGTAGTAGTAGTAGTAAAAGTATAATAGTAGTAGTATTTGTTTGGACATGACTTTTTCACTTGCTGGACATTCAGCGCCCCCTGCAGGCGACAGTGTGGACACACAGCCTCAGTGTGACGTCATCGTCTGTAAACAGGAAGGAGATTCTTAACCTAAAACAATGACCCAAAAAGATAAACAACTTAACTGTGTTTCAGTAAAGTGACTTTTTAAAGCTGTCGTCATGGGAACGTCTAATTACTCCAACCATAACTGCACTGTCCTTTTAAATGTTTGAAATGTTTTACTGTTTTTAAAAGTTTTATTGTTTAAATGTTTAACTGTTTATTTTTAACTGTTTGTATTTTAACTGTTGCTTTTAACTGCCTATAATGTATATTATACCTTTAGCGTCCAGAAAGGCGCCTAATAAATAAAATGTATTATTATTATTATTATTATTATTATTATTATTATTATTATTATTATTAGGGACCGAGCCCGAAGGGGGACGAAGGTCCCTATTGTTGTTGCTTTGTTTCCGTATTATTATTATTATTCTTGTTCATACACGCTGGGGCAATTTTGAGCATGTTCCCATGCTTCAAAACAAACGAAACTTTGCACGGGCATCACAAAGTGCTGCCAGTACGACCACACAAAGTCTCGTCCCTGGGGGACCTGGGGGTCCCTGGGAGACCCCCCACTGGGGGACCCCCAGTGGGGGGTCTCCTAGACCGTACCTCAGATGGGCATAAATTTTGGTGAACATAATCTTAAGACGTTGGAGATGTTAAATTGCGAAGGATTTTCAAATAGGCGGTAATATGACGACACGGCGGATCGATAAAGTTAGGTATTTATTGAATGGGAGTGATGAGTTATGAATGGGAGGTATTTGTTGCTAGGCAACGCCCTGATCAAAGGTCTTTGATCTTTGTACTTTTGGTCTGATATAGCTGCAAGCAGCAATGTGGGGACAAGCATCGAAGGTTCATGTAGGCCTCAGCATGGAGGCCACATGCAGGGTCTGACAGGGTCTAACAGAGTCTGACAGGGTCTGACAGGGTCTGACAGGGTCTGACAGGGTCTGACAGGGTCTAACAGAGTCTGACAGGGTCTGACAGGGTCTGTTCTGACAGGGTATCTACAATGTCATGGCCACGCCCAACAGGAAGTGAGATAATTGGGGCAATTTTGAGCATGTTCCCATGCTTCAAAACAAAACTTTGCACGGGCATCACAAAGTGCTGCCAGTACGACCACACAAAGTCCCGTCCCCCAGTGACCCCCAGGAGCTCGATAGCGCCCCCTAGCGCGTTATCTTTCGGGGCTGGCATACCGTTTAAGATAGGCGCACGAAATTCGGTAGGGACGTGTATCTCAATAAGACGAACAAATGCGTACATTCAGTACGACCACACAAAGTCCCGTCCCCCAGTGACCCCCAGGAGCTCGATAGCGCCCCCAGCGCGTTGTCTTTCGGGGCTGGCATACCGTTTAAGATAGGCGCACGAAATTCGGTAGGGACGTGTATCTCAATAAGCCGAACAAATGCCTCACTGCAATGTCATGGCCACGCCCAACAGGAAGTGAGATAATTGGCCTTTTGTGTGATTTTGGGGTATTTGACATAGAATGGAATTTGAAACACTTCTCCTACACCGTACCTCAGATGGGCTTAAATTTTGAAGTAAATGCATGGAGAATTCTGTAGTTGTGTAGTCATCTTGGTACAAATGAAAATATAGCTGCAAGCAGCAATGTGGGGGCCAAGCACCGTTTGACAGGGTCTAACAAGGTCTGACAGGATCTAACAGAGTCTGACAGGGTCTGACAGGGTCAGGGTCTAACCCTGTCAGAACAGACACATCAAAGACAGATCAAAGGTTGCTAGGTGCGTTGCTAGGCAGTTGACAAATTTCTGCAACTTTGACCTGCTGCTGCCACTAGACGGTTGGAGCTGGGGACCTATAAATTGCTGTGGGTAACGAGGAGACTGGCTGGAATGTGCATGCCAAATTTCACAACTTTTTACCAAACGGTTCTAGGGGCTGCCATAGACTTCCTATGGAACAAGCATAATAATAAATATAGCTGCAAGCAGCAATGTGGGGCTAAGCACCATCAGACCTTTTAGAACAAGGTCTGACAGGATCTAACAGAGTCTGACAGGCTCTGACAGGGTCAGGGTCTAACCCTGTCAGAACAGACACATCAAAGACAGATCAAAGGTTGCTAGGTGCGTTGCTAGGCAATTGACAAATTTCTGCAACTTTGACCTGCTGGTGCCACTAGACGGTTGGAGCTGGGGACCTATAAATCGCTGTGGCCAAATTTCACAACTTTTTACCAGACAACCGTCTAGGGGCTGCCATAGACTCTCATGGTGAAAGGAATAAAGAATAATAATAATAAGAATCACGAGACCAGAACATCAAAGGAAAGATCAAAGGGTTACTAGGCAACTTGCCTAGGCAACGCAAAGCAATTTCTATAGGGTGCCTAAGCACCTTCGGTGCTTGTCCCCCTAAATATAGCTCCAAGCAGCAATGTGGGGGCCAAGCACCGAAGGTTCATGTAGGCCTCAGCATGTAGGCCGCATGCAGGGTCTGACAGGGTCTAACAGAGTCTGACAGGGTCAGGGTCTAACCCTGTCAGAACAGACACATCAAAGACAGATCAAAGGTTGCTAGGTGCGTTGCTAGGCAATTGACAAATTCCTGCAACTTTGACCTGCTGGTGCTGAGTCTAACAGGGTTTAACAGGGTCTAACAAGGTTTAACAGATCAAAGACACATCAAAGACAGATCGGTTGCTAGGTGCGTTGCTAGGCAATTCCTGAAAATTCCTGCACCTTTGACCTGCTGGTGGCACTAGACGGTTGGAGCTGGGGACCTATAAATTGCTGTGGGTAATGAGGAGACAGGCTGGAATGTGCATGCCAAATTTCACAACCTTTTACCAAACGGTTCTAGGGGCTGCCATAGACTTCCTATATAAAATATTCTTATATTTTTTTACCACAAAGTGGAGAAAATGAGCGTTTTGTACAAAGAGTCATTTCGAGCAGATCGGTGATTTTGATGATGATTTTCATGCCAAATAACGACGGGCCAGTGAACTGTCAGAAATCTACCGCTAGCTGAGCCCCTAACAGGAAAAATTGTCCGATATGGCTTACCATTTTTGCCAGGCACACGAAATTCAGTATGGGTGTGCGTCTCAGTAAGACGAACAAACGCAGGGGCGAGGTCCCGACCAACGCCGCTTGCGGCTTTAATTATTATTATTATTATTATTATTATTATTATTATTATTATTATTATTAATTAAAGGAACCCTCTGTTCTGTTTCAGCTCAGACCTGCCTTCAGCGTGATCTCTGCACTTTGGCTTTTCTCAATCAGGAAGTTGTAAATATGGTTTGACAATTGTGCCTATAAAATTTGGAGTTTTAAAGCTTCACTCAGCACCTTTTTCCTGTTGCTATGTTCTAGAACAGGGGTCGGCAGCCTTTACCGCTCAAAGAGCCGTTTGGAGCCGTTTCACACAGTAAAGGAAACACCGGGAGCCACAAAACCCTTTTGAAATTTAAAATGAAATAACACTGGATATAACGGCTTTTACAGTCACACCTCACCTTACGAAAGACCCAACTAACGAATAATCCAAGTTACGAAACGCCTTTACGTAAAATTTTTGTCTCTGAATACGAAAGAAAATTTAAGTTACGAAACGTGAAATCTCAAAAATTCAAATAATGCGCTCGGCTTCGCAGCCGCCCGAATCCCCCGAAACGTAAATACACTTATAAATACACTCTCCCAACACCCCGCTGGCCTCCCATTGGCTAGGAACGAATCAGGCCTTTTACTTACGAAAAAATCACATTACGAAACCACTTCTGGAACAAATCAATTTCGTAAGGTGAGGTATGACTGTAACGGCTTTTTTTGCCTTTGTGCCATAGAATTACTTTTGGAAAATGAACAAACTAAAATACATTTAATTAAATACAGTGCTCCCTCGTTATATATCGCGGACCACTTTGCGTGGATTTTTTTATTACAATTTTTTTAACAGTGTCAACGCGCATTGTGTTCTGCGTCCTGATTGGCTAAGGGACTGTAGATCTTTGCCGATTCGTCCGTCATTCTCCTCCGTGTCTCCTGTACAGAATGTGTTGACAAATTTATATAAATGTCAGATCACAGTGTGACTCTGAAGTGCTGTTTGTTTGGAAGTTTTCTCCCCGACAAAACCCGCGACAGCGAAGCGGCGCCAGGACGAAGAACTGTGAAATACACGCGTCACTATGAATACATTTTTATGTTGAAAATCTACAAAAGTTTGAGTTTGAGTTTTTAAACGAGAAATGTGAGAAAACGTTAATTCCAGTGTGAGAAAAGTGTAGAATGTGTGTGGTGAGGCGTTTACAGCCTTAAAACATGAAGAATAATTGTAAAATATAAAGCTGACGACTCCGCGGATTTCGCCTATCGCGGGTTATTTTTAAAACGTAACCCCCGTGATAAACGAGGGACCGCTGTACTGTACGTATGCGGCTCTGGGTCTGCGGGTTGCCGACCCCTGTTCTAGAAGAAGTGTGGTGTTTTTCCGTGTAAAAGCTGCTGTTTCTGAAATGTAAAACGACCTGAGGCGGGAGGGGAGTGAGTGTATTGGCCCGTGTGTGTCCAAGTTTGAAGAATCGATTCTGCAAAGTCCCCCGTGTTCTAACTCCGTTCCTCGTCAAAAACCTGCCCGAGGAGGTCTTAGAGCGCGGGTCTCCAACCTTTTTGCTCCACCGAGCTCCTTTACGAAACGAAAACGCCAGAGAGCTGCTCATTTTAGCCGCCGCAAGAAACTGAGACGATTATAAGAATGGTGCAGTTAGACGCCTTAAAAAACATAATCCACTGTCCATTTATTAGCGCACAAAGTTGGGCTTCAGAATTTGTCATTTACACTGGTTTTATGAAAAAGTTTGGGCACCCTTGACAATTGCCATTATTTTAATTTATAAATCAGTGGGTGTTTGGGTTCACAACGTCATTTTGATCAAATAACTCATGGACACAGTAATATTTTAATATTTCAGCAGTGAAATTAGGTTTAGCAGAAAATGTGCAAAACATCAAAACAAAAACAGACCAGTGCATTAATTTGGGCACCTTAACAGAAAAATCAGATCAATATTTAGCTGAGCCGTGCAAAAAATAACTTCCTACAGCCTCTGATGAGCGTCTGGATCCTGGATGAAGGTCTTGCAGACCCCCCAGGATTTCGCAGGCATTTTTTGTGATTGTTGCGGGCTAAAATGCCTGAATTTGCGGGAGCTTTTCCAAAAAGTTGCGATGAAAGTTGCGGCGCTTTTAAGGTTTTTGTTGCGATTTTGTTGCGGGAGGAAGTGAAAGTTGCGATAAATAGTTGCGATTTTCCCTTTTTGTAATTAAAATTGAGTAATATTTTGAATACTGAGTTATTACTGACAAAGAATAATACAAAGACACAAAGATCACAGATATGGTCCTAAAACAACCTTACCAACATCGAAAATAAATTACTACTAGGAGGGGAACTGTTTCGGTCTTTTGCTGTTATTTTTGTGGGCAAATGGCGCCACAGACATGTTTCTTTGCCATTAGAAGCCGTGTCCCAATTCCCAGAGTGCACAGTTCGGAGCGTGGCCCGAAGGGCATGTGCGTCACACATTTCGACAGTACACCGGCGCGACGACTGCTGTCCCACTTCTTTTTTGTCCCATGCGCAGTTAACACGCGGTCCGCAGACCGCAGTCGCTAAGCGGACCGCGGACTGCAGTGGTGGTCTGTGGGTTGTTTTTGACCATTCTGATCATCCTTCGTCTTTGCCTCTCTGATATTTTTCTTGGCCTTAGAACTGTGCCTGTGGCCTTCCATTTCCTCACCATGTTCCTCACAGTGGAGACTGGCGGCTGAAATCTTTGAGAGAACTTTTTGTAGCCTTCCCCTGAACCATAATCCTGAACAATCTTTGTTTTCAGCTCATTTGAGAGTTGTTCTGAGGCCCCATGTGGCCACTCTTCAGACGAGAGTCAAAGAGACGAAGAACGACTTAAATCCCTCTTGATAAAAGGAGAAATTCAATTTGTCAACTGGACAAAGTTTGTTTGGTCGAAAACGTTTCGCCGCTCATCTCCTTTTATCATGGATTCTACCTGGACGACTGAGGGACTCTTCACGCATCTTAAATCCCTCTTGTCATGATCAGATGCTCTTGTCTATGAAGTTCAAGGCTTAATGAGCTCATCAAACCGATTTTGTGTTCCAATTCATCTGTATTGATTAGTTACAGGTTTTCAGAGCAGCAAAATGACAAAGGTGCCCACATTTTTGCACAGTCTGTTTTTCACATTTGATTTAATTTCGTTGAAATGAATTTTCCGACACTTAAAATGTGCGTCTGGAAAACCAGCCAGTCCTCGGCTTTTACGGGGAAAAGAACGACCTGCCACTGGGATCGTTTTCTGTGAAGAGTCGATTATTATGAACCTCAGAGGGGCCCAGACTTTTCCATCCAACTGTAATTAACCACATTTGTGTTCATCAACACAGTGACGAGCTGCAGGTTGGAGACCCCTGATTTACAGTTGCATGTCTGAATAATTTAGCGATCTCTCCCAGTCCCTTTTCAGCGAACATGTTAATCTGTTGTTTTGGACGAATATAACATTTGTGTGTCTAATCCTGTAGTTTAGACCTGTACAAATGTTCTGAAATGGGATTGTTTTATTCGTTTTTTTGAGTTCAGATTTCAGTCTTTTTACATTTTTTAATTACATTTTTGGTTTAAAACACGAAACTGTGAACAGAATCCTTTTATTAAAACATTAAATCGCAGAAAAATTGGGCGAATCAAACCGGCCTTTTCATTTGGAAGTCACTGTCACGTTTCTGTTCATAGTTTTTGCGTGAAATCAGAATCATTTTTGAGAGCTTTTTCCAGCAGCACTTAGAACTTGTGATTGTTTATTGTTTTATCTTGAAAATAAACTTTAACTTCTTAAGCTCTGTAACTAGATTGAAAAAAAAAGGAAATTGAGAAATGTATTTCTACTTAATATTGTAAGAAAAATAAATCAACATATCACCATTTATTCTATTGTTGTGTTCATTTGTCGGGTTCATCATTACGGAAATCTAAAATTCACTTCCAGAAATCCACTACGGGAATTACGGATGTCCGCAACTGAATTACGGATATCTGTAATTCCAGTTTGAGATATCAACAATTTAGGTTTTGACTCGTCATAAATCCAGTTCAAGAAATCTTTAATTCACCTCGATTCATGATATCGACATGTTCCTTTTCCCATGTTTTAAATTAAGTTTTGACTCGGCCAAATGATGTTGTAAATATCTGTATCTGGAAATATGAAGAGTCAAAATGAAGTTGTAGAATCTCAAACTGGAGTTCGGGAGAGTCATAATGTAATTGTAGATTCTATTATCAATTTATAGATATGTTGAAATGAGTTTTGATTAGAGATATGTGAAATTGGAGATATCTGTAACATTCATTCTGCCTGGTCTAAATATAATCACAGATTTGGTGAGTTGGAGTTTTGACTCGGGGAAATGACGTCGCAGATTTCTGTGTGTAAGTGATCTTCACTTTAGGCGGAGCATTTCCACGTGAACCTGTCGCTGTTCATGGAAAGTTCATTTATCAGATGAGATAGATAAGAGTCAAAATGCACCTTAGGGTCGTTTTGTTTATGCGCTCGTGAAACGTTTGTTGAAAATTGTATTAACGACAAAAAGTAATTTTAAAGGAAAATTAACGTTTTTTACAATCTGAGCCTTATTTCTGTAATAAAACAAGTTGTTTTACTCACCCATAGCACTTTGGTGTCATTTGGAGCATTTCCCGAGACGTTTTAGATTTGCGATATGTTTAACGTGAGTTCTCGGGGCAAATGTTTGCGGTGTCCAAATAACACAAACTTTAGCACTTTTCAAATCACAGAAGATCGCTGTGTCAGCGTAGATTTTAAGTGGAGTCCAAAGCGTCCTGAAACCCGATATCCAGCTATAGTTTCATTTGATGATGTCATCATAGAGGACAGCGCGCATGTGCGAATTCCCAGCTGATTCACAGATAAACACCACTGTCAGATCTCTATTCCAGTCCGAAAGAAGCTAAGAAGATGAAAACATCTCCGCTTGAGAAAATGGTGCGAATATTTCATTTCATTTATTTATTCATTTGGAGCAGGTCAACACAAGGAAATAAATACAGGTAACCAATATACAGTCAAATACATTTGTCTTTTCTTTTTACTCGAAAAGGAGTGGGAAGAAGAAAACTTATTAAATCCCACCCCTGTCTTCCAAAACATAACTTAAATTATTAATTATTAAATTAGCTTCCTTATCAGTTCAGTTGAAAGAAACACAAAAATAAAAAAGGCAAATTCCATTCTTGTACAAAACTGATACAGAAAAGTGCCATTTGACGATTCATTCAAACTCGTCTCTGTATTCAGACCAGACCAGGTCTTTATACAAGAACTTGTATAAAGTTCTGTGAATATTTTGGCAGAGCTTTTGCTGTAAATCCAGAACACAATATTATTTGTAATTTAGGGTTGCATTTATAATTACCAAAAGTCATCACTTTTGTTTTATTTAAATTTAATAATAGTTTATTTGTGTCCATCCAGTTTTTAATTTTGTTCATTTCCATATTGACAGTATCCACAAGTTCTTTATAATTTGAGCTACTATAAAAGATATTGGTGTCATTAGCAAAGATAATTACTTTTAGTGATTCAGAAACATTAAAAATATCATTTATATAGAGATTGAACAAGATTGGACCCAACACTGACCCCTGGGGGACACCACATGTAATACCAAGGTGTTCCGAAGAGTATTCACACATTTGGACATATTGTACTCTTTCTGTTACATAACTTCTTAACAGAAAGGGTACAATATGACAATATGTCAGCTGCTCCTCTGATTCCATAATTTTCTAACTTATTTAACAGTATTGAGTTATTGATTGTATCAAATGTTTTTTTTTTAATCAATAAAGATACCAATAGCATCAGAATCAGAAAGGTTTTATTGCCTAATATTTTATTGTCACGTCAACATTAAAGTCAAACAAATTCAAATCCACATTTAACCTCACATCCACCTTTGCCTGAGTTCAACCTCCAGACCTGCAGGGGACAGTGAAACAATTACTGCACAACAGCAACAGCAGAGGTCCCCACACTTCCTGTCAGATCCCAGGAAGTTTTCAGTCGGCCATATTGCCTGCAGACCAGCATGTGAAATGAGAGACAAAGGAAGGAAAAACTTAAACAAAGCATCCAACTAAAAAACCAAAGAAGATCCTCAGTTCATGGTCATACGCAACTGGTATGAAATGCACTCTTCTTCTTCTGATTCTTACAGTATATTTGAATGTATAAATGTAAAACACATACCAATGACTTTAATCACATTGAGGTGCATATGTAAGAGGGAGAGAGACTTTAATTTAACTTTGATTTAATTGAAAGCTATGTTTATTTGTACTTTATGTAGCTTAATCAATCTTTATTTCTGGTTCATGTTTATGTTTAAACACTCATTTGTTTAGTAAACGTTATCTGTTAAACTGAAAGATTGTAAACAGTCATTGCATTTTCATTTATTACATTACACAAAGGTTGCAGTAATGACTTTATTTCTGTATTAGTTTAAACTTAAAGTAATGTTGTGATGACTTATGTTTATTATGAGTTTAAACTCAAAACTATTCAATGTTTCTGTTCTGTTTATCTTTAAGGTTATCAACCTAATCAACCTAATCAACTTAATCCTGGTTATTGAACATCAATAAACCACAAAAAGACAAGAAATCTCGAGTTGTTCCTTGCGTTCTAAAGACCAGAAGCCTTTTCAAGTTGAGCAAAGAACTGAGTAATTCAATCACAACTTGACAGTTGATAACCAGCGTGGCAGCAAAGACAAAGGATTAACGGCCTCAAGTCAACGGTGCCAACGCAAAGACCAACTAGAAGTATGGCAGAAGAAGCCACGGGAAAAACACTCAAGCAGCTGAAGAAGGAAAGAACATCAGCAAAGAGTGCCTTCACCAAGCAAGCCAACTATTTGAGCAGAGCTGTTGGACATCTCACAAAGTCAGAGTTACAGAAGGGGCTCAGAGAACTCACCTCACTTGGAAGAACTGTCAGTAACACCAATGACGACTACGAGCTTGGCATACTGGCTGAACTGGGAGTCGAAGAGGTAGATGAGCTGGATAAGCAGCAGCAGACCGACCTGACAAAGACCATAGAAGACTGCAACTCCAAACTGGATGAAATTAAACGATTAGTACAGTCGAGCATCTGGTCCAGGTACGGAGAAGGCGAGCTGGCATTCGCATTTGAGGAGGCAGAATCTGCTTGTGAAGGAGCCCATGCAGTTCGTGCGACCATGGTGAACAAGGACGGCTATGAACATCAGTTGGAAGGCGTGAAGAGACTCGTCAATGATGTGATGGCAAGTTTCACAGAGTGGGAAGAATGGATACCAGAAGAAGAAAAGGCCAGTCTGGATGGTAGAGTAAAAGGCTTGCGAAAGTTGAAGAACAGCCTCGAGGCCAAAAAGGCAGAATTCCTGATAGTGCAAAGAATTGCAGAAGAGGAAAGAAGAGGGAGCACTCTTCAGGCACAGCCAGCACCACAGCCTGTCCAGCAGCCAATTCTTAAAATAAAACCCATCACCTTACCCAGATTCTATGGCTCCAAGAGAGACTTCCATCAGTGGAGAAAGGATTGGGAGAGTCTCCAGAGGCAGGGAGAGCCAACTGGTTCAGCAGAAGCTAAGAAGATCCAGCTCCTAGACAGCGTTGATGAGAAGATCCGCAGAGACCTCAGACTGTCGACCTACAAGACTGCGGAGGACATGTTCAGGGTGCTGGACACCAGATTTGGAAACAAAACAACCATAGCCCTGGAGATCATCGAGGACCTGGACAAAATCCCCCCTCTGAAGTCACACCAACCCAGGAAAATGATTGAAATGATCCAATCTGTTGAAAAGGCACTGAATGACCTCACAGAGCTCGGCAATACTGGAGCCATCAAAAATCCTCTTGTAATCAAATCAATAGAGAGCAAATTACCAGACACTATGAAGAAGGACTGGCTAGGATTCATGGTCAACCCAGCAAATGCAGTCACTCCAGAGAACCATTTTGACAGCCTTCTGACCTACCTGAAAACTCAAGAAGAGGTCTTAGAGAGGTTGGAGCAGCTTGGAGTATGTGAAAAGCCGGACAAAAAGTCTGCTGACCCCAAGAAATACGCCTCAACCAGGTCCACGAGTAAAGGGGGATGCATTGTCTGTGGAGATGAGCAGCACAAAGAGAAGCTTTTCTTCTGCAAAATGTTCAAAAAACTGAAGCCAAAAGACAAGTTGAGTGCTGTGGAGAGACTGGGAGCCTGCACAAAGTGCCTGGAGTGCCATGAAGATGATAATGAATGCAAAGATACTTACCTGTGTAGAAATAAAAACTGTAGGAGAGACCACCACTTCTTCCTGTGCCGGCGAGGAGACCCAAAAAAGGCTGAGACAGACAAAGTATCAAAGTCAAGCACAAGTAGACAAAAGCTGACGGAAGAACAAAATCAATTTGTGTCTGAACTGTCCCCTGACATGGTGGAAAAGTTTAGGAAAGCCTTCACCAATGTTGCGGCAAGATCTCACTGCACCGACAAACCTGAAGGGGTGGAAATGAGTGCACCACAAGAGCTACCAGTGATCCTGATGCTCCTCGAGGTAACAGCCAATGCAGGGCAGAAAATTGGGACACTGATCGACTTAGCATCAGACACAAATTACATCACCCACAAAGCTGCCAGGAGACTCAACCTCAGAAGCGAAAAAATCACTCTTGTTGTCCACGGGGTTGGAGGAATGGCCCTAAAAGTGAAGACAAAAAGATATCATCTCAGGGTGAGGGTCAGAACGCCCACAGGAACTGAAAGAGCCCATGAGCTTCTCTGTTATGGCCTGAACGAAATTGCCAAGGTACAAAACACAGTCAGACCTGAACAACTGAAGAGGTTCTTCCCAGATGCCAACTTAGAAGACCTGTATAGGCCAGAGCGAATAGAACTGCTCATCAGTCATCGGGAAGGAAGGCTGGTACCACAAAGAGTGAAAGTAATTGGAGACCTTGTCCTGTGGGAAGGCCCACTAGGAAAGACGGTTGGCGGAACACATCCAGACCTCTTTGAAAAAGTGGATTTGGAAGCTCACTCATCTAAAACACACTTCGCAAGATCCATGAGAGCCACAGCAGTGAAATATCAAGAACTCAGTGACACAAAGGAACTCAAAGCTGAAACCAAAAGCACTGTTGCAGACAGAGAATTTCTCGACTGGTGGAAATGGGACAGTATTGGGGCAGCTTGTGAGCCGAAGTGTGGAGGATGCAGATGCGGGAACTGCCAGCCAGGAGGCAAAGACATGACACTGAATGAGGAAAGAGAGCTAGAAATCATAAGGACAGGCCTCACCTACAGTGCCGTGAAAAAGTATTTGCCCCCTTCCTGATTTCTGTGTTTTTTGCATATTTATCACTCAAAACATTGTCAGATCATCAAACCAATTTTAATATCACACAGAAACAACCCAAGGAAAGACAAAATTCAGTTTTTGAATGATGATTCCATTTATTAGTGCACAAAAAAAATCTAAACCTATCTGGCCCTATGTGAAAAAGTAATTGCCCCCTTAATCTAATAGCCAGTTGAGCCTCCTTTGACAGCAATAACTGTAACCAAACGTTTGCGATAATTGGTGATGAGTCTTTCACACCGCTGGGGAGGGATTTTGGCCCACTCTTCTATGCAGAATTGTTTCAATTCTGCCATATTGGAGGGTTTTCTTGTATGAACTGCCCGTTTAAGGTCACACCACAGCATCTCAATCGGATTTAAATCCGGACTTTGACTTGGCCACTCCAAAACCTTAATTTTGTTTTCTTTGAGCCATTCAGAGGTGGACTTGCTGGTGTGTTTTGGATCATTGTCCTGTTGCATGATCCAAGAGCGCTTGAGTTTGAGGGCACGAACTGATGGCCGGACATTCTCCTTCAGGATCTTCTGGTAAACAGCAGAATTCATTTTTCCGTCAATCACAGCAAGTTGTCCTGGTCCTGAGGCAGCAAAGCAGGCCCAGACCATCACACTGCCACCACCATGCTTTACTGTGGGCACCATGTTCTTTTTATCAAATGCTGTGCCATTTTTACGCCAGATGAAACGGGCTGCAGACCTTCCAAAAAGTTCAATTTTAGACTCATCGGTCCACAAAATGTTTCTCCAAAAGTCTTGAGGGTCATCAAGGTGCTTTTTGGCAAAGGTGAGACGAGCCTTTGTGTTCTTTTGTGAAAGCAGTGGTTTTCTCCTGGGAACTCTTCCATGGATGCCATTTTTGGCCAGTGTTTTTCTAATGGTGGAGTCATGAACACTGACCTTAACTGAGGCCAACGAGGCCTGTAGTTCTTTCGATGTGCGTCTAGGTTCTTTTGTGACTTCCTGAATGAGCCGTCGTCGCACTCTTGGAGTAATCTTAGTTGGTCGACCACTCCTGGGAAGGGTTGCAACTGTTCCCAGTTTCCTCCATTTTTGAATAATGGCTCTGACAGTGGTTCGCTGGAGCCCCAGAGCTTTGGGAATGGCTTTGTAACCTTTTCCTGAATTATAGACTTCTATCACTTTTTTTCTCATTTGTTCTTGAATTTCTTTGGATCGTGGCATGATGTGTTTGTTCTTGAGATGTTGTAGCCAACTTCACTTTGTTTGACAGGAACTATTTAAGTGATTTCTTGATTCAACACAGGTGGTGACAATCAGGTGTGGGTGTGGCATGTAGAACTGAACTAAGTTTTCTCAAAACTGTGGTTAGTCACAGTTAGTTTGTGATTTAACAAGGGGGGGCAATTACTTTTTCACATAGGGCCAGATAGGTTTAGATTTTTTTTGTGCACTAATAAATGGAATCATCATTCAAAAACTGAATTTTGTCTTTCCTTGGGTTGTTTCTGTGTGATATTAAAATTGGTTTGATGATCTGACAATGTTTTGAGTGATAAATATGCAAAAAACACAGAAATCAGGAAGGGGGCAAATACTTTTTCACGGCACTGTATGTCAAAGCAGACAATCACAGCAGTGAACCACACTGGGACACAAAATATCCATGGATCGAGGATCCAACTTCTCTGCCCAATAATAGGAGTGGAGTGGAAGCCACTTTTCTGAGGACAGAGAAGCAACTCAAGAAAGAACCACAGTGGAAAGTGGCATATGGAGCTCAAGTCCATGAGATGGTGGAAAGGAGGGCAGCAATGAAGCTCACCAAAGAGGTAATAGCCAACTGGAAGGGACCAGTATGGTACGTCAGCCACTTGGTAGCGCCAAACCCGCATTCTGTCACAACACCTGTGCGTCTGGTCTGGAACAGCAGCCAGAGGTTCAAGGGTCTGAGCATGAATGATCTTCTGCTGAAAGGGCCTGACGTTCTCAATCCAATTCGAGCAGTGCTACTCAGGTTCAGAAGAGGTGTGCATGCAGCACTCTGTGACATTAAGAAAATGTATAATTCAGTGTGGTTGGAAGACCTGGAAATGCATCTTCACAGATTTCTCTGGAGAGACACCGAAGACGGTGAACTTGAAGAGTACGCCATCACCCGAGTCAACATTGGTGATCGACCAGCAGGGTGTATCGCACAGCTGGCCATGAGAGAGACTGCAAGGCTACCCATGTTTACTCACCTGGAGGACGAACGTAGGATCCTAGAGGAAGACTCTTATGTTGATGATGTGCTTACTTCTCACAATGACCTGGAAAAGCTGGACCAAAACACCAGAAAAGTTGAAGAGATCCTGAAGGCAGGTGGATTCTTCCTTAAGCCCTGGGTCCGGTCAGGCCAAAGTGGGAGGGAGTTGCTCGTGCCAGAAGCATCATCAAACAAAGTGCTTATTCTCCCAAATCAAAGGAGAGAAGAAGATGACAAAGCCCTGGGGGTTGGCTACCTGGTTGAAAGTGACAAACTGTACCCAATGACCTCAGTCAACTTCTCTAAAAGGAGGAAGAAAATGAGAGTGGGTCAAAACCTCCTGGAGGAAGAAGTGAGAGAAAAAACTCCCATCCCGCTGACTAGAAGACAACTGTTAAGCCAAGTAGCTAGCCTGTATGACCCAATAGGTCTTGTCACCCCTGCTAAACAGAAGGGTGCCATTCTAGTCAGAAAAGCTTTCCAAGAAGCTGGAACTAGCACATCCCAAGACACTTGGGACAAGCCACTGTCAGAAAAGTTGAGGGAAGAAGCAATCCAGTTGTTTGAACAATACATCCGCCTCAGCCAAATTACATTCCACAGAAGCCTCACACCATGCGACTGGACTAGAAAGCCATGGGGAGTGACATTCTCTGATGGAAGTGACCAGAGCTACGGAGCCGTGGTGTACTTGAGGTGGGAGACGACGCATGGCGTTGAAGTCAGACTTGTTGAATCCAAAGCAAAGCTCACACCACTCGACCAAAAGGGAGAACCAGTCAAAGCTGAAATCTGTGGTGCTGTCTACGCAGTTCGCCTCAGAAGGTACATTGAAAAGCACAGTCGAATGGAGATAGGAAAATGGCTTCACCTGCTGGATAGTCAAACTGTGTTAGGAGCAATCCAAAGAGACAGCTATGGATACCAGACCTTCTTTGCTAATAGAGTTGGAGAAATCCAGAAAACTACATCAACTGATGACTGGTGGTGGATCCAGGGAGACCTCAATGTTGCAGACATCATAACAAGAGGTGCAGCTCCAGAAGACCTCCAAGAGAACTCTGTATGGCAGAATGGACCTGAATTCTTAAAACTACCGGTAGAAGAGTGGCCAAAAAAGTCAGCCAAAGAAGTTGCAGCTTATGCCAGAGAAGGGTTAAACAAGCTCCAAAAGAAGTCCTTCTCAGCAGCACTGACAAGAGCACGTGCCAAGAAAAACACATACAATGCACCATTTGGTGGAGAATGTACTCCAGTGAAAGTCACAGGCAAAAAGGACCATGATGTTCCACAAGCCACTGCAGATGGAAGAGAGCCCAAGACTCAAATCCGAAGGCCGCCAGCTGGTTCTGCAGTGAAAAAATTGATTGACATCAGGAAGTTCAGCAGCCTAACCAAGGTGATCAGAGTTGTTGCCTGGGTATGGAGGGCTGCAATGAAATGGAAAAGAGTACTGAAAAAAAACCCAGCCACATGTAAGCCAAAGTGGGAGGGAATTGCGTCAGAAGAGATAAAATCCAGAGCCAAACAAACTGTACTTACCGTCAGTGAGTATGAAGATTCACAGAGGGACCTCTTCCTTGCAGCTCAAGAGGGAGTTTCCTTCCAAGACACCACCCTCAACAGGTTGGCTGTGTACAAAGAGCCAGAGACTAGGCTCTTGGTCTGTGGAGGAAGGTTTCAGATCTTTGATGATGACAAAACTGCTGTACCAATCTTACCTTGTGATGCATGGATATCTTCTTTTGGCACAAGAAGCACATGAGGTAAACCATGAGGAAATTGCAGGTACACTCCTGCGCATGAGAAAGAAAGCGTGGGTCATAAAAGGCCGAAAACTGGCTCAGAAGATTGTGGACAGCTGTGTGACATGCAGAAAGGCCAGGGCTAAAAAATGCCAACAAATCATGAGTGACCTTCCATCTGAGCGGATAACACCAGCCAGACCATTTGAATACACAACACTTGATTTATTTGGCCCTTATGAAGTGAAGGATGAGGTGAAGAAGAAAGCAAGGCTCAAGGTATGGGGGCTAGTCTTCTGCTGTATGGCATGCCGAGCTCTGCACACAGATGTTGTGAGTGATCAGTCATCTGAAGGTTTTCTGCTGGCCTACAAGAGATTCACAGCACTAAGAGGACATCCAAAGAAACTGTGGTCAGACCCTGGAAAAAACTTTGTGGGCGCCAGACCTGCCCTCAAAGAACTCTACACCTTTCTTGACCACTTGGAAAAATCAGAATTTGAGAATGAAGCCTCAAAGCATGGAACAGAATGGAGCTGGAAACTTCACCCTGCTGATTCCCCTCACAGGAATGGAGCTGCAGAGGTGGCAGTACGCACAGTGAAACGCGCTCTGCTCAACCTGGGAGGAGACGGGTGCTTTACCTGGAGTGAATTCCAAACCTTCCTTTACATGGCTGCTAACCTTGCCAATGAGAGACCTATAGATGCCAGAACTCAGAGCCGCGAAGACTGTATTGACTACATTAGCCCAAATTCCCTTCTGCTTGGGAGAATAGGACCCAAGGGAGACATGGGAAGCTTTGACTTTGAAGGGTACCCTTACAAAAGGCTAAGGGCCATTCAGACTGAAGTTGACCGGTTCTGGAGGAAGTGGAGTCAGTTGGCGGGGCCCAATTTATTCACCAGGAGTAAGTGGCATACAACACACAGGAACGTAGCCACAGGAGATATCGTCTGGCTGGCGGACCAAAATGCTTTGAGGGGTCATTATAAACTTGGCAGAGTCATCAGCGTCAACCCTGACAAGAAAGGCATCGTCAGAGATGTGCATGTCCGAACCTTCCCCAGTTACCCAGTCTCAACCGTGAAATCTGATCAAAGAGGGTCAGCAAAGAAAACCCCAGTCAAGATCCCCTCTACAATTCTGCACAGGGATGTAAGACGTGTCATTGTTCTACTACCTGCAGAAGAACAAATGTAAACAAGTAAGAAGAAGTAGACAATGAGCATCCACAACTTGCGTGACCTCTCTGGGTTCAAGAACCAAGAGGTCAAGTGGGAGGTGTCACGTCAACATTAAAGTCAAACAAATTCAAATCCACATTTAACCTCACATCCACCTTTGCCTGAGTTCAACCTCCAGACCTGCAGGGGACAGTGAAACAATTACTGCACAACAGCAACAGCAGAGGTCCCCACACTTCCTGTCAGATCCCAGGAAGTTTTCAGTCGGCCATATTGCCTGCAGACCAGCATGTGAAATGAGAGACAAAGGAAGGAAAAACTTAAACAAAGCATCCAACTAAAAAACCAAAGAAGATCCTCAGTTCATGGTCATACGCAACTGGTATGAAATGCACTCTTCTTCTTCTGATTCTTACAGTATATTTGAATGTATAAATGTAAAACACATACCAATGACTTTAATCACATTGAGGTGCATATGTAAGAGGGAGAGAGACTTTAATTTAACTTTGATTTAATTGAAAGCTATGTTTATTTGTACTTTATGTAGCTTAATCAATCTTTATTTCTGGTTCATGTTTATGTTTAAACACTCATTTGTTTAGTAAACGTTATCTGTTAAACTGAAAGATTGTAAACAGTCATTGCATTTTCATTTATTACATTACACAAAGGTTGCAGTAATGACTTTATTTCTGTATTAGTTTAAACTTAAAGTAATGTTGTGATGACTTATGTTTATTATGAGTTTAAACTCAAAACTATTCAATGTTTCTGTTCTGTTTATCTTTAAGGTTATCAACCTAATCAACCTAATCAACTTAATCCTGGTTATTGAACATCAATAAACCACAAAAAGACAAGAAATCTCGAGTTGTTCCTTGCGTTCTAAAGACCAGAAGCCTTTTCAAGTTGAGCAAAGAACTGAGTAATTCAATCACAACTTGACATTGCCATATGTTTGAACATGTTCACAACATTAGGAAATTGCTTCGGTACTTGGAGCAGAATAAAATAGAATAAAATAAAATAAAGTAGAAAACTTAAATTAACAAATTTACAAGAATACAAGAATATAACAGTGCAGGTGCAGGTAATGGTCAGCACAGGGTCATGTGACTGACACATAGCGGGGGGTGGGAACAGTCCGAGTGTTATTATTATTCAAGAGTCCAACAGCAGAGGGGAAGAAGCTGTTTTTATGGCGAGAGGTTCTGGTCCAAATGGACCGTAGCCTCCTGCCTGAGGGGAGCAGGTCAAAAAGTCCATAACCAGGGTGAGAAGGATCGGATGCAATCCGACCTTCACGTGTCCGTGTCCTGGAGGTGTACAGGTCCTGGAAGGCTGCAACCAATCACCTTCTCAGCAGAGCGCACAACACGCTGCAGTCTCTGTTTGTCTCTGGTTGTGGCTCCAGCAGACCACACGGTGATGGAGGAGGTGAGGATGGACTCGATGATGGCAGTGTAGAACTGCATCATTGTCCGCACTGGCAGGTTGAATCTCTTCATCTTCCTCAGGAAGCACATTCTCTGCTGGGCCTTCTTCATGATGGAGGTGATGGTGGGCTCCCATGTGAGGTCCTGGGTGATGGTGGTCCCCAGGAAGCAGAATGAGTCCACAGCGGTGATTGGGGTGTCGGTCAGGATGGTGGGGGGGAGGGGGGGGGGGGGGGGCTGAGTGCTTCCTAAAGTCCACAACGATCTCCACTGTCTTCTGGGCGTTCAGCACCAGGTTGTTCTGGCTGCACCAGGACACCAGACGGTCAACCTCCGTCCTGTAGGCAGACTCATCTCCGTCCAAGATGAGTCCAATGACCGTGGTGTCATCTTCAAACTTGATGAGCTTGACAGACTGGTGGGAGGAGGTGCAGCAGTTGGTGTACAGGGAGAAGAGCAGAGGAGAAAGAGCACAGCCTTGGGGAGAGCCGGTGCTGATGGTCTGGGAGTCCGAGACATTCTTCCCCAGCCTCACGTGCTGCTTCCTGTCCGTCAGGAAGTCAGTGATCCACCTGCAGAGAGGATCAGGCACGTTCATCTGGGAAAGCTTGCCTTGGAGGAGGTCTGGGCGGATGGTGTTGAAGGCAGAACTGAAGTCCACAAACAGGATCCTGGCGCAGGTTTCTCGGGAGTCCAGATGCTGCAGGGTGAAGTGTAGAGCCATGTTGATGGCATCATGTACAGATCTGTTGGCTCTGTAGGCGAACTGCAGGGGGTCTAGGGGGGGGGCAGTGAGGGTCTTGATGTGGGGCAGAACCAGGTGCTCAAATGACTTCATGACCACAGATGTCAGAGCCACAGGTCTGTAGTCATTGAGTCCAGTGATCCTTGGCTTCTTGGGGACAGGAACAATGGTGGAGGTTTTGAAGCAGGCAGGCACATGACAAGCCTGCAGTGAAGAGTTGAAGATGCGCGTAAACACTGGGGCCAGCTTGTTGGCGCAGTGTCTTAGGGTGGCAGGAGAGAGACTGCCTGGGCCAGATGCCTTCCAGGTATTCATCCTTTTGAACTGCTTCTTCACATCTGCCTCATGAATGTGAAAGGGTGGAGATGGCTCTGGTGAGGGGGAAGCGGGGGCGGTGGGGGGATAAGTGTCCAGGTAGTCTCTATTGTTGGGACGGTTGGAGGTGTGAGAGCTGCTTGATGGCTCATCAAAACGACAGTAGAAGTCGTTTAGACTGTTGGCTAGGGGCAGATCATCAGTGGAGTGTGGGAGGTTTGTAGTTCGTAATTTTCCTAAAACTCCTCCACACAGAAGCCGAGTTGTCCTCTGAGATCTGCTGCTGCATATTGTCCGGGAACTGGCGTCTAGCAGTGCCCACTTCTCTGCTAAACCTGTACTTGGCATCCTTGTAGAGATTAAGATTAAGCCTTTATTGGTCTCACACACAAATGACACACAGTGACACATGGGAGAAATTTCGTCCGGACAGTCCGGTTTTAGAGCTGTCTGTCTGGCCGTCTGTCACGTGTCCTCCTTTTTTACATTTTGTCCTCCTTTCGGACCCTCGTCGGCCTTTTCATTGATATCTGTTTTATCCTGAGCTCTTTAACTGGGCAATGTTTATTATATAAAGAGACAAATATGTTGAGAAAGTTTTCATATGCCTGATCTACATTTGTTTCTGAGATGACTGAGCTCCAGTCCTGTTCATTTAAACTATTTTTAAAAGCATTGATGGTTTCTTCAGTTCTTATTCGTTTATAAATCACCTTTTTCTCCTCTTTGATGTATTTGAGTTTACAGTCACACACAGTAAAGACAGGCAAATGATCTGTAACGTCACAAAGAAACAGACCACTGGTTGGTGGAACCCCCATATAATTAGTAAAGATATTATCGATTATTGTTGCACTGTGTGAAGTTATTCTGTTCGGTTTGGTTATTGTAGGAAAGAGGGACAAGCTGTACATTGTATCAGAAAAATCATCAATTGCTTTCTGTCAGTTTGGATTCAGCAGATCAATATTGGAGTCACCACAGATGTATAATGTTTTTTGGTTGGAAAGAGATAATTTTTCTTCCATAATTTTAGTAAAAGTTTCAATATTTGAACTAGGTGATCGATACACACAACTTACAATTATATTTTTCTGTTTACTGTTACAAATCTCAATTGTCAGACATTCCATTACCTCATCTACAGTAAAAGACAGGTTGGTTAAAATTTTATATGTCACAGATTTATGGATAAATAGAGCTACGCCACCTCCTGATTTCATTTCTCTGCTAATGTATTTTAGCTCATAATCATCAAGACCAAAGTCTATAACTCTGTCGTGATGGATCCAAGTCTCTGAAAGTGCAATAACACTGAAAGGGCAAGTAAACTTGTAATAATAATAATAATAATAACAATAATAATAATAATAATAATAATAATAATAATAATAATAATGATAATAATAATAATAATAATAATAATAATAATAATAATAATAATAATAATAATAATAATAATAATAATAGTCTATCCTAAGTTTAGAGATCATTTGAACTCATGTATATTTGATTTTTACTTCAGTCTTTTCTTTGCCCATGGCCCCAGTCCCTGAGCCCCTCACACCTGGCTGACACTTAAGCACCTTTATTATGGTAATGCTGCTGCCCTTTGTCTTGTGGGACAGTCTCATGTCTGTCTTTGTCTTGTGGGACGGTCTCATGTCTGTCTTTGTCTTGTGGGACAGTCTCATGTCTTTTCAAAGCTGCTCAAATGCTCCTGATTGGCTGCTATGGTCCAATCAAAAGACTGGGGAGGAGTGGAAAGACACTTAGTCAACTGCAGCAGAGTTCAGAGACAAAGAAGGGAGAGTGACTGGACACAGAAAAAACTGATTTATTTGCCAAGAATTAATCAGAACTTTTGACGGAGTGGACTATCAGCTGTTGGTTGAAGGACTTCCAGAACTTTCTACCACTGCTCCTGTAAGTATCTCCAGGGTCGGACTGGGAACTGCTGGCTCTTGCATTTTTCCTTTGTGCGCGACCCCCATCCCCCACCCCGGTCCGTGGGCCGATTTGGGGTCCCGCCGGAGTGTCCCAAATGTGGTCTGAGCGGGACCGGTGTCCTGTCGATTTGAGCTACCGAGCGCTGTTACACTTTAAATGCCCGTCGATTTGAGATTATGTAGTATGTAGCTGTATGTAGCATCTAGTCGAATTTAGAAGGCCAGAACTGATGGTTAAATGACTTTTAATTTTTCCAGAATGGTTTCATAGAACCAACGTAAGAGCGAGACAAGAACAAAGCCGTTTTCACCGTTGGGTTTTGTTTTTCACCGTTAACTGTTGTTGTTTTTACTTTGCGTCTTTTTGTATATCAAGCTAACGTTTTTCACCGTCACTTCCGCTCAAACAGGAAGTCACCAAAATAAAAGTGTAACCTTACTATCAAATGCCATGGACTGTATGTTAATGTATATAAGAGCTAACTTGACCTTTACATATGTGGTGTGTGTATATGTGTTATAATGTTGCTTCTGTTGTCCCTTTTTCTGTCCTCATCCATTGTTATTGGCGCTATATAAATAAAACTGAACTGCATGTATTTGTCCCGTTGGATCTGTACAACTGTAAACGGAAAAACGTAAGGTTGCTTATTTCGACGGGGTTGCGTGAATTAATAGATGTCGCTGTTGATTTAGGCTGCTGGGAGCTCATTTCGACGGGGCAGCCCATTTTAACTGGACACCCGCCCAGTACAGAGTACAGATTGCCTGTTCGAGCCTGAGTATATCATATCTGTGGTCCATATGGGATTCACAGTAAAAGATTGTTAAATATCTCTGTATTTGTGACCATAATTTGATATTCTGTGGCTACATACAGAAAAAATGCATGTTCTTCCTGTGTCTGGGTGAGTTTCCTCCAGGGGCTCCAGTTTCCCCCATCAACCCAAAAACATGCTCTATAGGTAAAAATCCTCCAGCTGAAATGCAATCTGACCCTTTTCAATTTCCCTACAGGGAAAAATAAAGGACAAATAAATAAAAAGTAATAATAATTCGGGCAACTTAATGTAACGTGCTTGTAGAACCCACATTGAAACATTCTTACACATAAATCAGTATGTTATTTTATGTGTATTTAGTTATTTTACTTGACTTTCCTTTGTTTCAGTTTGTCGACTGGACAAAAGTTTATTTGGTGGAATCCGTTTGTCAGCTCATCCAAGCTGCTTCTTCAGTTCTGGTCAGACGCTGGTGAACACTGCCTATATCTGCCTAAAGGGGGCGCCAACTACAATGAAATGACTCTGAGACTACCACACTTACTTTAGATTAGATCTACAGTGGGAGTGGAGTGTGGGTCTTGTTAGCAGAACCATTCAGGACCATAATGGTGTTTTCACACCTCTGGACCTGACCTGCTGCACTATTGTTTTCTTTGTTTTGATTTAGGTTTGAGGATAGAGTTATAGATGGAGACATATGATGCCTGCGATCTCCATTTCTGTTCAAGGAAGGATTCTCTTTCTTGACAAAAATAGCCTCTTTTAACTCCCCTCTCAAACCAGTTCTTTTCTCTGGCCAAGATCTGGACTTCACTGTCCTCAAAGGAGTGGCCCGTGGCTTTTAGGTGGAGATGTACGGCAGACTGAGGTCCTTTTAGGTCTTATTGCTCTTTGGTTGCTATTTCCATTTTTTTTTTTACTGTATATTATATATTATATTTGATGAATGAGCTACTGTACCCAAAACAATTTCCTTGCAGATCAATAAAGTTGGTCTAAGTTTGAGTCTAAGAAATTGTAAACAAATAGGTGTGATAGTTTCAAAGTATTTTCATTGGAATTAGCTCCTCCCTGTAGCCAGTTATAAGCAGTGTCCACCCTCTGACCAGAATTGAAGAAGCAGCTTGGATGAGCTGCGAAACGTATTCAACCAAATAAACTTTTGTCCAGTTGACAAATTGAATTTCTCCTTTTGCTCTGGATTCTACATGGATGACTGAGGGATTCTACACACTTTCCTTTGTTTTATTGCAGAGCTACAGGATCCACCAACAAAATGGCGTTCACATGTAACCAGTGTGGAAAGGTGTTGCCAACAGCTTCCAGACTGAAAGTACACTACAGAACTCACACAGGAGAAAGACCATACAGCTGTGACCAGTGTGGGAAGGAATTTAGAGACTCCAGTGCCCTCCATATACATATGAGAATCCACACAGGAGAGAAGCCATACGAGTGTGACCAGTGTGGGAAGGAATTTAGAGACTCCAGTGCCCTCAAACAACATATGAGAATCCACACAGGAGAGAGACCATACAGATGTGATGTTTGTGAAAAGGCATTTTCATGGTCAGGCCACCTAGAATCACATATGAGAATCCACACAGGAGAGAAGCCATACAAGTGTGATGTTTGTGACAAGGCATTTTCACAGTCAGGCAGCCTAGAAACACATATGAGAATCCACACAGGAGAGAAGCCATATGAGTGTGATCAGTGTGGGAAGGAATTTAGACACTCCAGTGCCCTCCATGAGCATATGAGGATCCACACAGGAGAGAAGCCATACAAGTGTGATCAGTGTGGGAAGGAATTTAGACACTCCAGTGCCCTCCATGAGCATATGAGGATCCACACAGGAGAGAAGCCATACAAGTGTGACCAGTGTGGGAAGGAATTTAGACAGTACAATGCCCTCCATCAACATATGAGAATCCACACAGGAGAGAAGCCATATGAGTGTGACCAGTGTGGGAAAGCTTTCTCTCAATCATCCACTCTCAATAAACACATGAGAATTCACTTCAGACACTAACTATATGAGTGGCCTGTGTGAAAAGGCTTTTAGAACATTCCAGCAACTCTCCCGTCACTATCAATCAATCAATAAAACTTTATTTCTATAGCTCCTTTCAACAACCAAAGTGCTGTACAACATTAATAACAAGATAAAAAACAATAAACATCATGCAAATAGGTCAACAAAGCACATTACACCATTAAAATAAAGAAAGTGTCACAGGGCCACTAAGTGTTAAAAGCCGTTCTAAATAAGTAGGTTTTAAGTTTGGCTTTGAACAGAGGCAGGTCAGTGATTGAACGTAAGTCAGTGGGCAAAGAGATCCAGAGTTTTGGACCGGCCACTGCAAAAGAACGATCACCCTACTGTTTGCTCCGGGACCGGGGGACCTCCAGCAGATGTTGCCCAGCAGATCGTAGAGCTCTGCTGGGTTGGTGAGGGGTCAAAATCTCACACAAGTAGGAAAGTGCAAGACCTGCATTAAAAAACAAACATCAATGTTTTAAAATGAATTCTGAACTGGACAGGGAGGCAGTGCGAGGACAGGACAGGGGTGATGTGGTCATGTTTTGGACTGTTAGTGAGCAGACAAGCTGCAGCATTTTATCTTTAATTTTTTATTTTATTTTTTAACATTAAGAATCAATCCATTTAAATCAAACCAATATTTTACTTTTTTAGCTCTTTGTTTACTCTATTTGTGACTCTTTTATATCTTTTCTGTGGTAAAATAATGTCGTATCAACAGCACATAGAATTTTCCCAAGTTCAGATACTTTAACAAAATCATTCATATATAAAATAAATAATTTGGGCCCAAGAATCGAGCCTTGGGGCACACCCATTTGATATCATACCTTTCTGATTCTGTGTCATTGATTTGTACATATTGTTTTGTGTTTTCTAAATAACTCGCTCTCCATTGATGAACCGCCCCTCGAATGCCAGACTTGTTCATTTTCTTAAGTAATCTTGAATGATTTATTACATCGAAAATCAATGAATAAACTTAAGAAATAATTCCCATTGTCAATTTCAGTTGTTTTTTTTCAGTTGGTTCCATTATTGCCGTTGTTCAAAGTTCAAAGTTCAAAGTCAGCTTTATTGTCAATTCTGCCATATGTGTTCAACATACAGTGAATCGAAATTTCGTTTCTCTCTGGCCAGGTAGTGCAAAAAGACAGTGTACAGAATACAACATGAAGACAAAACACAACAAAAACTATCTAAGACAGAGATCTAAAGTTAAAACTAAAGTCTACGGTCTAAAATCTTAAAACAGTGCAACATAATAAATAACCTATACTATATACAGATTTCCAAAGTGTGCAGTGTGCATCAAAATGTGCAATGGAAGATACAGCAGTGAATTGGTCATGTGCAGTAGAATGTGCATTGGAGTTAAGATAAATAAAAATAAGTGTGCAACAGTAGTAATTCTAGTGCAACAGGAGTAAACAACAGTACTGAAAATTCCAGTAGTAAATGTGCAATGACAGTAGTAAACAACAGTGCAACGGGGGTAAAAATCAATAACAGGAGTAAACAACAGTACTAAAAATTCCAGTAGTAAATGTAAGTGTGCAATAACAGTAGTAAACAACAGTGCAACAGGAGTAAAATCCAGTAGTAAATGTAAATGTGCAACAGTGCAACAGTAGTCCTTAGCAGCAGTTTTTTTAAAGTGTCTAGAGTGATGTGTCTTTTATGGAATACAGGTTATGCCAATATGGGGGGTGGGGGGTGGGAGATGGGTAAGGTGGGAGTTCGGGTGTGAGTTCAGCCTCCTGACAGCCTGGTGGATGAAGCTGTTTGACAGCCTGGTGAATGAAGCTGTTTGAAAGCCTGGTGGAGTGGGCCCGGAGACTCCGGTACCTTCTCCCCGAGGGCAGGAGGCTGAACAGGCTATGTGCGGGGTGGCTCGGGTCACCCACAATGCTGGACGCTCTGCGGGTGAGCCGGGTGTTAAAAATGTCTAGGAGGGAGGGGAGAGAGACACCAGCGATCCTCCCAGCTGCATTCACTATGCGCTGCAGGGCTTTCCTGTTCTGTTCAGTGCAGCTCCCGTACCACACAGTGATGCAGCTGGTCAGGACGCTCTCAATGGTGCCTCGGTAGAAGGTGGTCATAATGGGTGGAGGGGCTCCAGCTCTCCTCAGTTTGCGGAGGAAATAGAGGCGCTTCTGAGCCCTCTTTGCCAGTGATACAGTATTCACTGTCCAGGAGAGGTCCTCACTGATGTGCACCCCCAGGAATTTGGTGCTGCTCACCCTCTCTACAGCAGCACCATTGATGGACAGTGGTGGGTGCTGGGTGGGGCTTCTGCGGAAGTCAATAACAATCTCCTTGGTCTTTTCAACATTCAGAAGGAGATTGTTATTGCTGCACCACTGGGTCAGAAGGCTCACCTCACTCCTGTAGTTTGTCTCATCGTTATTAGAGATGAGACCCACCACAGTCGTATCGTCCGTTGTGGTTGAATGTTCTGCTCTAAATCCATACTGATCATCATTCAAGATGATTTGTTTTTGTAAAAACTATCAAGCCTTATTGCAAACACCTTTTCCAATATTTTTTGAAAACTGTGGAAGCAGTGAGACTGGCCTATAGTTTGAGAAGTTGTGTTTATCACCATTTTTATAAAGAGTTTCTATTTTCTCTAATTTCATTTTGTCAGGGAAAGCTCCCGTTGTTATTGATAATACCTTTTACATGCATATGCAATTTATCAGTGTATCAATAAAAGAGTCGTTTGCTTGATTGACGTCATTGACATAAACTGCATCCCGTCTTTGTGCTTTAATATCTTCATTAAGTGTCTTTAGGGCTTTCATTGATCTGTTCCTTGACAATTTTACACTCTTGCTTTGTTTTATTTTGTGTTTGTATTTACAAGCTGTAAATAAAAGTCAAGTCAAAGTCAAAGTCGACTTTATTGTCAATTCTGCCATATGTGTTCGACAGTGAATCAAAATTCAGTTTCTCTCTGGCCAAGCAGTGGAAAAAGACAGTGTACAAAATACAATATAAAGACAATACAAAAACTAAGACAAAATCTAAAAAGTAGTGCAAAGAATAAATAAACACCTATTTACAGATTTAACAACAACAGTACAGTACAACAGTTTTACAACAGTAGATCTTAGCGGGAGTTTTTAAAGTGTCTAGAGCAGGCATGGGCAAACTATGGCCCCGGGGCCATATGCGGCCCCTTAAGCTTGAAGAAATTATATTAATAAACCTTGTTAACATTTTAATTTCCCTGCAATTCTGGCCTTTTCCAATAGATGGCGCACTAGATACATTGACCTCTGTAAAGGTCTGAAACCTCTTCGACCAAATAAACTTTGTCCAGTTGACAAATTGAATTTCTCCTTATACCACGACCTCTGTAAAGATGAGCAGAGCTAAGAAAAGAAAAGTGGACAGAGAATGTCGAGTGTTTAAAAAGGAGTGGACAAGTAAATATTTTTTCACCGAATACTTATCAACTCCTGTATGCCTGATATGCCAAGAGACTGTAGCGGTTTTTAAAGAATATAATATCAGCCGTCACTTTGCCACAAAACATGCTAACTGTGCTAGCAAGCATAGTTAACATGAACGGGAATCTACGGTTCAGAGGTTGGCAGTGAAGAAATATTGAATGAATCAATTTTTTTCTTTAGATACATGCATATTCTTATCATTGTATTATCACTTATCATATTCCTATATCACACAACATATAAACTTTTATTTGTGTATTATTTGAATGAGCAGTGAAACATATAACTCTTTTGTATCATGGGGGTTGTTCTCTGGAATGTGCAGGCACCAGGACGGGGATATCTCCGAAGGGGACGAGGAATGTGGTCTGGTGTGGTCTGGTGTGAGCTGGGAAGAGCAGCAGAAACCTGATAGGAAACTTGATACATCATTTGCATATTCATGAATGTATGTGTTATCTGGGGTTGAGCGATAAGGGGAGGTGTCATTCTTTACGCATCTGGGTAAGGCTTACATACCATAAGCACTGGAGCGCACATTTTGACCCAGAGCTCTGCATTAGAAATATTGACTGCATCGACATGGAAAACTCCAAACCGATTGCAAAGTGATTGGGGTCGTAACGGCTGCATGTGCACAGGGATTGGTTTGGATTGGGATTGGTTTGCCCCATCCCCCAGGAACCCCTGGCCTAGGCCGATAGCAAACCACTTGGCGTCGTCATGTGAACGATTTCGGATCGGATTAGCATACTGCGCCTGGGCGCCAGGAATTTCAGGAATTTCACCCGGAAGTTGTAAGAGTGATAGGGGGTGCCTCTCAGTACCAAGTACCAATTGTTGTTTCAGACGAAAACATGGCTGCGAAGAAAGCAACAAGCACGCACCACTGGACAGACTAAGAAACTGGGTTCATGCTGCACCAGGTGCGAGAGATAAACATTTAAAACTTTATGGACGGACGGCGCACAAGAAACGCTAGTCTTTATCAGAAGATAGCGTTGAAGATGGAGCAGGCAGGTTTTGTTCGGACGCCTGAGCAAATAAAAATCAAATGGAAAAACCCCAGGACAGCGTATGCGATTACGACGACTCAGGACAGCGGTCCTTCACGGCACCAACAAGCCCCATCTTCCACCATATCTGGACTATGAACGTAACGCACAGGGCAATTCCAGAAAAGGAGTTTACCGCACACTCGCTTGACTTTACTTATTCCTTTATTGGGCTTAGCGCGAACAACGCGTTTCGCCAGGTAAAATCGAAACACGTTGTTTGCTCTTAGCACAATAAAGTGTGTGCGTGCGTGTGCGAGTGTGCGGTAAATTTCGTCTTTTCTGGAATTATTTAATGACTGCGTGCACATGGGAAACTCCAAACCGACCGAGGACCGAGGCAGGGTTTGCTCGGACCCCCGGAGCAAATCAAAATCAAGTGGAAAAAAGCCAGGGCGGCGTGTGCCACGGCAAGAAAGAACAACGGGAGAGCGGTCAAGACCGTACAACTTGCCCGCTGTGACCAAGACGGGTAGAGCGGCTGGATTGCAGTGAGTTCCACAAACAGATACTGGAGGCAGGGTTGACGTGGTCCACAGTTTTTAATGTTTTTTTCAGTTTGCACAAAAAATATAAAGTGCTCACGTGCAAAGTGCAGTGCAAAATAAATTAAGGTGCAAGGAGGATAGGAGCGTGGTTCTTCTCCAGCAGCAGAGCAATCAATGATAGGATACAGGTGGCTTAAATACTGTTGGGTAAAACCATAAAAACTCCAAGGGGTGTATAATTAACATTAGCTGTTTAAAACTAAGTTAAAATCCTCCAATAAAATACCCATCATCAAATAAACCATATAAAACCCACATACAAAAATAAACTCTTAGTAACCAAACACCTAATAAAGTATAAAATGAATAAACCCAATTAAAATAGGTGGCATTTCCTCCCCCCGATGTCCGCTGTCTTGAGCTGGCCCGGAACTCTTAAATGGTGTCTGGTCCCCCGGGGAATCTTTTGGCCAGACACCTGGACATGAGACACAGGTAAGTAAAACCACAACTCAACCCACGCATACCACTTTCACACTTTAAAATATCCACATCCCACACACGCAAACACACACAAGACACAACTAATTTAAAAAGTGGCACATATTGCACATTGATTGTTGTCGTTGTTTGTCTCCACAGACCGGCGGCCACCATTACCGGAAGTACCCGCCCGACCGGACTCCGTGACAAACGCTAAAAATGTTTTCAATAAATACTTTAAAACAATACAAATGTGTGCAATCTTATATGTGCAAATTAGCGTATGTTGTAAGTGCTCCGTGCTCTAAAGGTGCAATGTAAATATATATAAAGTGCAAAGTCTATGAAAGTGCATGTGTGGATACTCATTCAGTAATGAACGGCCTGTAAGTTACACCCGCATTACGACAGCGTTCTTCACGGAACCAACAAGTCCCATCTTCCACCATTTCGGGACTATGAATATAACGTAGAATGGAAACGCGTTGTTTGCTCTAAGCCCGATAAAGGAATAAGAGTATGCGGTAACTTTCGTCTTTTCTGGAATTATTCAATGTTCCTGTTGTTACCAGCACCTGGAAGCTGTGCATGGAGTTTTGAACTTTTGAAATAACGCACAGGGCACTTTTACAAACATTTTGAGTTATCTATTGTGACCTCATAGTATCAGAAGAGAGTGTGTTTTTTTTAAACTGTTGTATAACTTAAATATTAAAAACGTAAATATTAAAATCAGTGTGGAAATTTACTTAAGTTGTTCACTCAGACAGGACAAAACAGAGTGGAAGAGACAACAGAATATAAGCTAAGCATTACAAAGACATACAAAATGAAAGTGTGGTTGTGTAATTTTCCCCAGACCTTACATAAATGAACAATAAACCTATAGCTACAAATTTAATGCCTTTATTTGTGGCACAAAAGATGCAAGCAACAAAAAACAACAAGGCAGAACATGATTAAAACATCTGCGGTATAGCTCCCAATCCTCGTAGTTTTCGTTGTCCTCGATTGCTTGTAATATCAAACGCCGAGGACACAGTTCGTGTCGTATTAAAGAAACCAAAAACGCTGTTTTGTCGTTCATACAAACAACCTAACTCTGCAGAATGCACACCACCACGTACGCCGATGCCGCTCTGTCCAAACTCCTCGAAAAGCCATCGCAGTATACTGCCAGATAGCTGTGTTGTTTTTATTGTGTAGCCATCACCCGGAAGTAGTTGGACTACAGCGCTACATAGCGTTGTGGAGCGTGCCAGGTCGCTGACCTGAATCTGATTGCGCGACATGCATGTGCACTTGGATTGGAAGACAGACCACCCGCCGAGCAAGTGTGAAAAAAACAATCCAATCCTGATCCAATCCTACCATGTGCACGCAGTCACTGTCCCCACTGCTGTTCTGCATAGGTCTGAATCCCCTCAGCCAAATCATTGAAAGCACTGGCTACGGATACCAACTCAGAAATGGGCCACCATCAGTCACCTCCTCTACATGGATGACATCAAGCTGTACGCTAAGAGCGAGCGAGACATCGACTCGCTGATCCACACCACCAGGATCTACAGCACAGACACTGGAATGCCATTCGGCCTTGAGAAATGTAGTAGGATGGTGACAAAGAGTGGGAAGGTAGTCCACACAGAGGGGGTCTCACTCCCAGACATTGAGGACAGTTGCAAGTACCTTGGAATCCCACAAGCAAATGGCAACCTTGAAGAGGCAACAGGGAAAGCGGCTACGGCCAAATACCTGCAACGAGTAAGGCAAGTCCTAAGAAGTCAGCTCAATGGCAAGAACAAGGCCCAGGCAATAAACAGCTCTGCCCTGCCAGTGATCAGATACCCAGACTGTACGCGAGCTGGAAGGAAGGAGGCCTAGTGAGTGTGGGAACCACTGTCCAGGATGAAACATCCAAAATCCAAAAGTACATCAAGGACAAGGCCCCGACAGATGATGTGCTCAAGGAATGCCTCAGACAGTGGAGTGCAGAGGAAGAGGTGCTGGAGGGACCATCATGGCAGGACAAACCCCTACATGGGGCATACCATCAAAACATAACTGAAGTGGCTGATATCAAGAAATCCTACCAGTTGCTGGAGAGGGTCTGAAGGACAGCACAGAGGCCCTCATCCTGGAGCACAGGAGCAGACCTTGAGCACCCGAGCAATAGAGGCCCAGATCTACCACACCAGACAAGACCCAAGATGCTGCAGGGAAAGCATACATGGAGCGACCAAGAGATGGAAACATCAGGAAAAAGGAACACGAGAAACTAGAGAACAAGCAAGAACTGCACATATCCGCAAAAGCGCTTGAGTTTTAACATTCCAAAACAATAACAACAATAACAGAAATAGTTGAATAATTATTGGATAAAAATTTAAGAAAACACACTTTACTAATAAATTTCAACAATTAAATGAAATAATAACAACAATTGTATTGTGTATATAGTAATTAATGTATTTATTTATTTAATATAATTTATCATGAAGTTTTGTTTAGTGGATTTTGGCGCCATCGTGTGGACAAAAGAATGAACTGCACAAATCTCCCCCATCCAATTGCAATACAAATATCCATCCATCCATCTTCTTCCGCTTTTCCATTTCTGGGTAGCAGTCCAAGCAGATCTGCTGCCCAGAACACAATACACCAGCCCCCATGGATCCTCCCGCGGGTGGTGGGTCCACAGGAGGACGGCCAAATACACATATACAAATTATATTTCTACTAAATAATTATTAGGATGGTGCATTGTGTTCTGGGCAGCAGAACACTGCTTGGACTGCTGCCCCTGTGACCCAGAAAATGGAAAAAGTGGAAGATGATGAATGAATGAATTTATTAGTTTAGCTAATCCATGTTTTTTTTTTTTTTTTTTTGTCAAATTATAACAAATGTCTCCTTTTACACTCTTCATAGAGTAATTAACACAAGAGTCGAATCAGAGTCAGAAAAATCTAAATCTCTTTTCAGTCACAAATTAGGAATATAAAATAAAGATGAAATGTAATTCTAAGGCAATGGTTAAAACTGTCTTGTTTTTCCACCAGGGGGAGCTCCATATGTCATAAAGGAGTTTATAAAAACATTATTTAAACTTCAATAACGATCCACTGATGGGTTGAGAGAAACATCTGATTCAAAACTAGTCCCTGGTCTTTAGGGCATTCCCGCCAAATTCCACTGGGGGGCGCCCTTTCACATCAACGTATTACTCAGTCTTCACTCCAGTAAACTCTACGACAATTAAAAGTATGATGTGAGAATATGCAATTCACGTTACCTTAAAAATACTTAAAGCTGAAAATATTCCGAGGCCTGATGTGCTGTTGTGTGGTTCAGGGGCTCAGGGTCTGTACTGAAGCCCTGAGGTTGTAGTTCAAATCCAGTCTGTGACCAGGCTGAGCGACTGTGTGGGTCAGAGGATGAGACACAGTCACCTTCGGCTTTATTTATTTCAATGTTGAATGTTTTAAGTTTTGATTTTATTCTAAAGTCTTGATCAACTTGAATGGTGTAAAGGGCTCTATAAATAAAGCTTGACGGGGAAAAAAAAAAAAAAAACTTGATAGCTGTAACAAACAGAAACAGAAATGCATTGTACTGAGACGTACTGGTACTTAAAAGCTCTTAGAATATTGTACTTGAAGAGCTTTAAAGGACCTTCTAATGATTTCCCTGCATTTGGTGCGTGACCAATTTCAAACCAATTTCCTGAAACACGTCTACTCCAGACCAGTGTTAAAAGGTAGTCACACACACACAAAAACAAACTTATAAACATGAAAATCTGCCACTTGCTTTAGTGTAATGCGGCATGAAGAGGCGGGGCCAGGAGCAGAGAATCAGTCTGAATCAGAATCAGTTTTTCTTGTAGTTCAGGAGAAGGGCCTTTACACCATGCAGTGTGTTGTAAAAGTGTAGAAGCAGCTGCCTGTGACTCTCTCAGAGGGTTGTTTCTCTGTTATGGTTCAAAATCAGATACAAGAGCTGGATCTGGACCAAACATCTTTATTTTGAGCCGTCAGCAGCAAACTTTAGAACACAATTTAGAACAAGAGAATTTCATGAACACAACCAATAATCCCTCAGTCCCTCAGTCATAGTCATAGTTTGATTTATTGTCGAAAACAATCATGTACATGTACATAGAGTGAATTCGAAATTTCGTTTCCCCACTAACCAGACAGGACAGTGATAGAGCGGGTAGGGGAGGGGCCGCTGCGCATGCGCGCGCCGCCGACTGGGAGATGCAGAGTAGAAAAGATGCAATACATACAATCAGTGACAATTTAACAACATGTAATGACAGAAAAAACAATTGGAGATATAACATACGGTGATCTTTTTCTTTGGTAACAGAAGGAAGGGTGTGGGGGATCAGATTGGAAATCAATGAAATTGATTGAACCGAGAGCAGAGATCAGACCTTAACTAAAGACAGGGAACATTTTCTACTCATTCATTTCTAGTGTCAGTGTCAGTGAGTGGGTGCCATGTTTATGTAGAGTCCAGATAACAAACCACATTCTGTGGCCTTGGAAGTGTTCATGCAGGGAGGCGAAGTCAAAACACAGATAACTATTGGAGCCACAGATTTTCACAGGAGAGACATAATTATCCAGAGGGATTAATTAATTTAGCATTGATGAAATACATTTTTAGAGACCCAGGTAAACAATTTAGATTGAGCTTGGGTTTTGCCAGACCCCCATCTTCATATCGCCATGAAGATTCATGAGAGATCTCATTAGTTCCTCTTGGCGCACAGACTACGCTGCGTTGGCTTTACACAGTTCTGTAAGCATGCCCGTGATGATATCCAAACGTCGAGATGTTTCCTTCGGTTGAAATCCTTCCAAAAGGTCCTCAACCTGACCCACTTTCTGATGTAATCCTTTCACAAGATCCCCCACGGCTTCACAGTGGCTCGAAATTGCTGCAGACAGCTTTGGGGACTCTTTGCTTGCTGCCATCTTACAAATTTTGCGATAGATCATGGACAATCCCAGGCCAATTAACAGATGTCCAGCTATCAGAAATCCGAATACGTAAATATCCTCCACATCCTCCAGGTACATTGGTGCCAAACATACGACTTGCCACGCACGATACGAGTCCCTCGCATATCCAGAAGCAAAAGTACCATCTGGACACACCGCTTCTCCCGGAGCAGCACTCCTCCGTGAAAAAAGACTATCAATCGTGCTGAGGGTCCAGCTGATCACATCCATATTTAGGAATTTGGAAAATCTGCTCCAAAAAGCGAGAAAATGACGAAAACAAGAGAGGCACGCAGACAGCAGGAGCAACAGATAAGAGAGGAAAGAGAGAGACGTCTGCTCGCTCTGACAGTCAGAATAGAATATTCACTCTGTTCTGTGAGTTCTCATGTGAGTATTCAAATGATATCGATGTATAAACCCTTTATTACAGATGGAACAGCTGTAGGGTCTTTCCCCTGAGTGTATTCTCTCATGTCTGTTTAGATCACACTTTCTAAAAAATATCTTCTCACACACTGAACAGCTGTAAAATCTTTCCCCTGAGTGTATTCTCTCATGTTCATTTAGATGACTCTTTTTAAAAAATGTCTTCTCACACAGTGAACAGCTGTAGGGTCCTTCCCCTGAGTGTATTCTCTCATGTTTATTTAGAACACACTTTTCAAAAAATGTCTTCTCACACACTGAACAGCTGTAACGTCTTTCCCCTGAGTGTATTCTCTCATGTCTATTTAGATTACTCTTTTTAGCAAATGACTTTTCACATGTTGAACAGCTGTAGGGTCTCTTAACATGTACAGTTAGATTACCTTTTGTTTTAAATATTCTGTTGCATGTTGAACAGCTGAATGGTTTCTTTGGGTGTATCTTTTCATGTTTATCTCGGGCAAATGTTTTCTCACAGATTGAACAGCTGAATGGAGCGCTCCAGTCTTCATCATCAGTGTCAGAGGAGTGCTCTGTGTCTCCCTCAGTCTCTGAGGGTAAATGTGTCTCTGCGCTGATGTCCTCTCCCTGTGTTTCCTCTCTGAGCTCAGTTTGTCTTTGTTGAAGCAGTGAGGACTCTTCGGTCTTCACACAGACAGCACTGGACTCTGGGACGCCCGCTGAGACCTGGGGTGGGGAAGATTGAAACAAAATAATATTAATATTTCAGAATATTTCTTGATTTCAATCAGAAATGTGCTAAAAGTTTCTTTCATTGTCTTGGTTATGGTTTTATTATACATTTATCAGTCCCAAGATGAAGGGATCACCATGAAGCACACCTTCACCATTGTCACGGTAAAGAACCTAAGAAGGAAACGTTTGGAAGACGCATCCTGATGCCTCCCTACCCCCACCACAACAGACCAGAATTCATGGAGATTCATGGAGTTGAAACTTTGGATTAGACTTCTCTCAAAGAACCACAAAGTTTCTACCAGAACAAAATGAGTGACAATCTCCTTCAGCAAAGAAAGAAGCAATGACCAGGATACAAATAGAAGACACTGCTGTTTGATAAAACAGAGGTCTTTCTCCACAGACGAATGGTGTAAATTTTCCATGCTGTGAATTATGAGCATTTATTGAATATCAATAAATGCTCATAAACCAAAACTTGCTTTGGTGAATAGTGATGTTATTTCCAGATATGGATCAATGATCTGGTACAAGGACGTATGAACCTTCAGAGCACGCACAAAGACCACATGAGTCCCACTTTCAAATTAAATCTAACTGTAATTCCAAATCTTTCCATCAGTTACCCTTTAAACTCACGACATGGTGAAATTTCACATCTCCATTGAACGTCTGGAGCTGCAGTACGCAGTCCACACTCTCCAGAGACACGACTCAGAGCCTGATGATCCCCACACTGTCAATGTGTCCCTTCATGAAATCAATTAATCAGTCCCAAGTGGAGCTCACTACAGATTTACTATATTATTTTACTATTAGAGGGGCCGATGGCACAGACTGGCAGCCTCGCTTCCATCAGTCTGCCCCAGGGCAGCTGTGGCTACAAAAGTAGCTTACCACCACTGAGTGTGGAGTGAATGAACAATGAACTGTAAAAGAGCTTTGGGCGTCTTGAAAGGTGCTATATAAATGCAATTTTTTTTCCCTGTCATTTTCACAACCGTCCACCTCTTCATGTTTCACGTATATGCTGACTTTGATTTTCTGACTTTATTTGATTTTCTGACTATTTGATTTTCTGACTTTATTTGATTTTCTGACTTTATTTGATTTTCTTTCTTTGATTTTCTTTAATGAGACTGCATTACCTTCTGGGTCAGTTCCTTCTTTGGATATCGGAGCATCTACGACAAACGAATGTTCACGTGTCTGAATGAACGAGTCCTGCGCTGTGTTAATGCTTCTGCATAGAAAGCAGGTCATTTTTTAAACCACCAGATGGCGCTATAGAACACGTCAACACAGTGTGGGAAATGTGTTCCACACACCTTGAGGCCTCATCTACCCATCACTAGCGTTTGCATGTTCTCCCTGTGTCTGAGGTGGTCGGCACACCAGTTTCCCCCGTTAACCCAAACATGAGGCACAGGTTCAATCGAGCGAAGGTCGTCCTGACCAAGACGAGCAGCGACATCACGGACATGGGTCCCTGGATGGTGGTCCTGAGGAGATGCTCCTCGGGCATTGAAGGACGCAGAAGACAAGCTTCCCTACAGAGGCAATAAAACTGTACGTGACGACATTTTTTTTATTTTTGAATCATATTTTTCAATAATTACATTTACATAATTTACAGCATATAAACACATTTTTGAACCAAAAAGGAACAGGTTGAAGTAATCCTTATACTAGTATATTACCTGTCCTATTAACTTAACCTTATATTATGAATTTTTTATATCAGTATCTTTAAAAGAAGAAAATAATCATGATAATTGGAAATATATTACTTATTAGATGTATATGATGTATAAGGGTTGGAAACCACTCTAACACTGTAGTATGGGGGAGTATGTCACCATTTTTAAAGGGTACTCATAGTGTGTTTTCATACAAACTCCCTCATTTTGAGAGGTGAGCCCGATTATATTTAGTCAGTAACGCTCGAACTCGAGCACAAGCTCGGGCTCCTTCCCCCCAGCGAGGGGACATTCCATGTCCCCAGAGCTTGTCTCCATGTCAGGAGACCCGGTCGCCGAGGCCCCTGTCTTCCGACACCTGCCCAGATCTCGAGTCTATTCCTTATGGATGATGGAGATCGGGAAGTGCATCCAAGTACACTTCGCACCCTCATATATCCCAGCATTCACCACACGGCGGCAGAGAGATGTTCGAAAACACGGAGTGAAAACACCAAGCAAAAAGACCGTCCAGAGAGCAGAGAAAACATGTGAGTACACACTTTTAACTTTAGGAAATCATCACTAACACAACTGTAAACATAAATTACGGCCATAAACCACAAAACTATCAAATACATTTGTTTTAAACTGTGTGACTCTCGGAGCTTTGAGCTAAAGGTTTCACTAATAATCTGCAGCTAACGTGATGAAAAGTCCACTCAAACCTTCGTATTTGGACAGATTTACATCAAACACTAATAATGTTTTTACTGTCAGGGGAAAAGAAGACCACGGAGGATTACTGAAGCTACGAGGAGGACGTTTCCATGGAAACACGTAAACACTTGGCCGTTGTAGCTCTGAGGTAAGATAAAAACTAGGGCTGTCAGTCTAACGCGTTAATTAGATTAAATAATTACACTGCAAATTAACGCATTATAAAAATTAACGCAATTAATTATGAGTGACAATTCAATGCGCGCACATTTTAAATTTGGCGTGCGGCGAGTAAATTGCTGCCTTTGAACGGCAAGTTTATTTATAAAAAGAACGAAGACGGGACGATCAACAAGAACGCCGTGATTTGGAGCTTTTGTTAAAAAGAATTTTCCGATCACCGAAGCTGCTCCAGCCTGACGGATCAATTGAACGATAAACACGTCCGGACAAGTTCCATCGTTACTGGTGATAGAGCGCACTTCACCAAACCACCAAACCACCAAACTAGGGCTGGGCATCGAAATTCGGTTCCTCCATGGCACCGACCGAAATGCTTAGGTTCTTCTGGGCATCGAAATATGCCTCGTCTTTCGGTTCCACGTTTGGATACCCAGAGGTTAATCCCGTGTGGCTCAGATACGTGCCTGCGTGCTTTTGGTCTGATAATGCCACCTGAGATTGGCTCAAACGTCCACGTGTATGAAAAACACAGCGTGGTCACGCCCCTCGTTCACAGGAAAGGCGACCCGTGCCGCGCGGCAGTCGGGGAAAGTTTAGCTAAACGGCCCTAAACCGTTTCCCATTCATTTTCAATGGTAGTGCTAAACCACTACGGGTGCAATATATTTTTGGCCTCTACGTATTTTGGCGCTGTTCCTCACTCTCTTCTGCATCTGGAGACGCTACTCTCTGCGTTCTTCTTTGATTCAAGGTAAGATTTCAATTGGAAATTGCAAACCACGGGAAAACAAAGTCATGTCGTCGTGTCTTCATAAAGGGACAGTGTGTAAGATTTTTACCCGTTAATTACTGAAATTGAAGATACCCATTCAAAAATACAGTGTTTTCCAAGCCTTTTCACTTCCATCATGAAATCAAAGTATTCTTTTGGACTTAGATATAGTCACATAAAAGGGGGATCTTCCCCATGCAGAGGCAGCCATTTTGAATACGAGAGCCGCAGAAGGACATTTGGGCTCCGCCTTCGCCTTCGGCAAAGCTCGTGGTTTTGGGTAAACAACACAAGCATGCTGCCGGATCAGACGTCGTAATGGATCTAACACGTGTTTTGGACTAAATTGTTTTACTGGATTTTATTCGCTGGATCCTTACGGACAAATTGAGAGCAAGTTTATGGTGAAACACAGAGTTTGACCTGTGCAAAGCATTCTAAGGTAAGCTAACCTCGTTTTGTGCTTTTCCGTATAAAAGCCCCATGTGCTCGGGGAGAGATTGTTGTGCAGGGAAATGAATTGCATAGTCAAAAAGAGGAGACTGTAAGGTTTCATTTGATGTGTAGAGTGTCATGGTACACGATCGGGAATGTGTGTTTTCATGAGAAAAAAAAAAAAAAAAAAAAACGGGACCGCGTTTTATTTATACAGTAGCGGCGCGTGCTCGTGCGCGGGTACGAGAGCGCGCCTGGGTGACCCTCGAGGTCTGCCGTAGCTAAAACAGAAAGTGCAATAGCACCATCCACCTATGCGCCACGAATCCTACACACTGGGGCTTTAAGCGTTTTTCCGTTTATATTGACTTTGCAGTTCGTTGCTAATCTTGCAATTCAGTGTTACAAAGTCGACCGGCTTTTCGTGTGTGTGTGTGTGTGTGTGTGTGTGTGTGTGTGTGTGTGTGAGGCTGTGTGTGTGTGTGTGTGTGTGTGTGTGTGTGAGGCTGTGTGTGTGTGTGTTTGTGAGAGAGATAATGTGATGTGTGCAGTTGTGTTCTTGCTCATTTACTTCAATAACTTGAATAACATTAATAATAAACTCCAGTATGTGGAATAGAATGTGGAATGAAATACTTTTTTTTTCGGCATCGGCATCGGAACATTTTGATCGATAACAAACCAAACCACCAAACCAAACCACCAAACCACGCTCGCACACAAAGCCACACAAAGTGGGTTTGCTCGCTCACTCACTCTCAATCTCGCTCTCAAAATGGGATTAATTAATTTAATTAAATTACAAATCCTATAATTAGATTTATTTTTTTATCGCCTGACAGCAGTAATGAAAACACATTATTTCATACATTAAACTTAAAAGACACAGTTTGACTAGATCAAATGTATATTTACTTGTAAATCACGTAATATGAGCCTCCATCGTCTGCATTTAAATGTGGGAAAACATGATGTAGTTTTTACAGTCTGTGCATGTTTGTAAAGTGAAGAGTAAATCACAGTGGACAGGTCAGATTTCAGATGGACATTAGGCTCATTAAACAGGTGCAGACACTGGTGTAGATACTAGACTCTGTGTCTGTTATGTCCATCACATCTAATATAACAACGAGAAAAGTGTCTGAAATGTTTTATATGAATGTTCTGTTCTCATCTGCAGCCTCCACTGCTGGGGCCACACAACTGTTGGCTGAGGAGATGCTCATGGGTCATGAAATGGGTCAAATGCAGATGACAAAGTAAATGTATCACTGCGCTGGAGCGGTGCTGACCCAGACTCCTGCCCCTGATCGATCATCATGAATAACTTGGTCTCAAAATGTGACACTTTGATTACCCGTGTGTAATCTTTGTTATTGATCCGTGTGCGTAATTTGCGTGGTGCGTGTTTTTAGCATTAGCGTTAGCATTAGTGGCAGTTCGAGGGCTGCAGCCTTTGCCCCGTCCGGAGTGTGCAGCCCTCGAATTGGGACACGGCTTATTGTTCAGTCCCTCCCAAGGACTGGAGATGAAAATGAGACCTTCTGTGGTCCGTTTGACCGAACTTCATCCGAGACAATAATGTGGATGGAGCTCACCTGTACCAGGAGCGTGTGTTCCTCCTGTTTGACGCTCGGCTCCTCTGGCTCCTCTTTAATCCGTGGAGTCTGTGGAGGGTCCTGGTTCAGACCGGGGCCAGGACTCTCTGAGGGGCTCAGTACCGAGTCCAGGAGCTCCTGTTTCCTCTGGTTCTCCTCTTTGTAGCGACACACTTCCTCCTCATACTCCGCTATCGTTCTTTCAAACAGCGCAAAGATGTCTTCAGCAGCCGCAGTCAGCCGCTCATTCACCAAAGCTCTCAGTGTTTGGCTTTTGGACATTTTAACCAACTGTTTTTAGCTTTAGCTCCGAGCTAACCGCACACGAGGCTCGGCGGTCTGCTTCCTGCTTTGTGCAGCAGAGTAGACACGGTCAGTGCATTACTGCCCCCACTGGTCAGGCGGTGAAACTCCTAAAATGCTCACCATAGACACTCCTGCTGTTGAGGCAGTGTTTTTTATGGATCTGGACATGATGAGGGGGGACGGGCTTTTGATTAACCCTACAACACTTTTGCTATAAAAAGTAACACCAGCAATTTTTACCCCATATAATATATCAAACAAAAAGTACTTGTCATGAAAAATAGATCAAAATATGACAATGTGTGATAAATTAGAGCAGTTTTATTTTATTTTCACTGTGGTATGTGTAACAAAATGGGAAAAATCATAGGACTACCCTAAAAACATGCTCCAAAATTACTGAAAAAAAAAAAGAGAACAAAAAGTAAAAAAAAATAAAAATAAAAAATAAAATAATAATAATGATACTGGAAACTTGGTGTTTGGTGCACCCATTCCTGGGCCATGTGAGACTTCCCTGGTGAAGCACAGACTCACGACACACGAACAGTTGCAGGAGAGGAACAAAAAATAGTATTTTTTCAGTGGGTAAAAATGACCAGTTGACTAAAATATTGTTTTCATCATAAGAATTCCCTTTGAAATCACCACTTTGTGATATTTATTCATAACCACTGCACTAAATAAGGAGAGATACACATTCCAGGACCATTCTTACCTATTCCTTACATCCTCTTACATTAAATTCATTACATTCTTACATTCCTCTTTCACTATTGCAGGGTGAAAATCACCCGAAAGTCTGTAGGAAAAAGTGGGCTTTGGGGAAACACCTACACCTTCAAAGATGTCAAAAACATTGGTGAAGTCCAGGGACCCATGACACTCAGAAAAATGCAACATATTCAGATGAAAATAATAATAATAATAATAATAATAATAATAATAATAATAATAATAATAATAATTACACATTAATAAACTAAACTGCAGTTCATTGTTTTGTCCACACGATGGGGCCAAACTCCACTAAAGAAAAAACTTCAGGACAAATTATATCAACCCCTTTACTGTTAGTAAACAAACGTGACGTCACTGGCATGCGCGCGCATGCCCGACTCAGAAGCAACTATGGTGGACCATAGCGGAGTATCTGAACTATAGGGAAAGCTAAATTCAAGAGCTCACGTTGAGCAACGGGGTTCGACTACCAGATCCTTATGCGATCATGGAGTGGCAGTACGACCGCAGAAAGTGGCCAGATTTACAGTGGCCAGACGTCCACTGTTATTTAGTGGAGAAGCCCAGCGTGTATACAAGAGAGAAAGTGCACGCATACAAATCCATGGATGCCTACCAGTTTGCCGTGTGTGGCCATGTACCACTGGGAAAAATGGCATTGTTTCCGGGGGTGTTTGTAGTCGTATATCCCAGGATATTCACAATATCTGTAGATATTCGGATTGACACGCTCCGGATACGTTGGTGTCAATTCTCGTATACGGAGCATTTCCGAACTCCGGAATGGCACTGTGTCGACACGCTACATATCCGGTTCTCCGGATATTTACTGGATATCGTCCGTGTTTCACGTATTCACTGTTGGTATATCTCCGAATACGTCACATTCTGGTACTGCGCTCACCTCCGGATATGTCAGGATACACAAGCTAGCATTCACTAGGGAGCTTTATTTTTCAAGCATTTATGGGGTACTGTATCGTGAAACCCAGAGTCTTATGACCATGCAACATTTTCATACATTTATATACCATTTATATACCAGTGTTTTACAGTGTACTACTGACTAGGCGGCTGGTAACTCGGTTAATATTTTAATTATATGCCTTAGTTATTTTAAAATAGCACAGACATTGACCAAAATGACAAACAGATTAGCATTACTAAAAACTCATTACAATTACTTTGAAAAAGCTAAGTCTACACAGCTGACAAACTTTTCTCCCAATTTCCAGGGGTGGACAATGACTAAACAGCCAATGATTGCTGGTGCCCAGCTAGAGGTCATGGAAAAATGTAACCAATTTAAAGTATTTTTTTTACTCAAAATACATTAACAAGTACCGTTTTACTTTTACTCAAGTAGATTTTTAGATGGGTACTTATAATTCAGTAGGCTTTAAGCAAGTAAATTTACTTAAATCAAATTTTTCCTCTGCCAATGTCACTAATACAATTTATACAACAGACAAGAACGTTTGATGAAGTTGTGTTTGATAAAGTTGTCTTTATTAATTAACCCATTTAGACCTAAAACGCCTGGGGAAAAAGGCCTGAAAATCTTAAGGGTGAGATCCTGAGGTTTTTCCTGGAAATTCAACAATGTCAACGCCTATTAAATAAGTGATTTCTCAGCCTCTGAAGCACAGAGACAAAATTCCAAAAGTATTTGAAAGCTTACACTTGTGGGTTTTATGAGAAGTGTGGCTTATTATTCTACACCTTAAGAAAAAAATATAAAATAATCCAGAAACACAATAATATGGAAAAAATAAAAGAAAACAGTCACAACATGTACAGTGCACAATATTTTCAAGTTTTAAGAAATAAAGAACAGCTCTTATTCAGGTCAAAACTGTAAAAAATAAAGTGTCCCAAGGCCATAAGGCAGTAAGATGAAGTGCACTACATACTGAACAGGTTACATCCCTTACATATACCAGCGATAGTGCTTGCCAAAGCACTCAATGTGCAGAGGTAGTTTGCACTGTTTGCATCCAAAGACTGTTGGCCCACCTACTTTCTCGTTCTCTGGGACCAGTTGACATTCCCGGCACAGCTTGCGCTTGTCATATATCTTTCCACAGTCATGTTGTGGAGGTGGTGTGGCTACTATGGCCCCCAAACGTCCTACAGTCGGGTGGAGGAGGAGGAAGAGAAGATGGAGAAGGAGGAGAGGTCACAGGAACAGCCCTTGTGGTCATTGGTGTGATAAGCTCCTCTGCCAAGTCCTCCAGTCAGTTCTTGTACCCTCTGTACTTCTGTCTTGCAGCGATGTATGCATTGTGGCAGGACACAGACAAAAAGAAGAAAAACACTCGCCTCCACCACTTTTCCGTTCGATGCTGGAACCCATAGTAGCCAACCATTTGATCAAGCAGATCGACGCCTGGAACACACAGCACACATTACACACTCACAAGGCAACAGTGGAAATAAACATAATAAATAATTATATAGTCACATATTTTGCCATAAAACCAAAAAGGCAAACAAACCTTTCATATTTTTTTGATAATCTGCAAGGCAAGCTGGCACTTCCACCTGTTGCCTTCCCTCTTGCCTTTGATTGACTGAAAATGCAGAAACAGACACAGGAAAGTCACCTTGGATGAAAGTATAATATAAAACAGCATAATTTACATTGTACTGTGGCTTTGTGAGATATTCGGTCTATTGTAAATAAGATGGCACCGCAAACTATGTGTATGTGATGAATAAAAGTATTATGTATTTTTTAAATGTCTACAGGTACTGTAAATTACATTGTTCTCTTGTGTTACAGCTTGTATTTGTATGATGGTATGTATGTATCTATTTTTGTATTATATTTGTATGCATGATTATGGTTGAATAAAAGTTCAATGCATAATACCAATACCTCTCTCATCATTATGCCCAAAGATGTAAACATGAAATGCTACATAATTAGAAAAAATGTAATTTGCACTGATAATATTAATAATCACCGTTTGTTATTACATAATTATCACAATCAATCAGTATTTTAGTTCTTACCTCCATATAGCATAGAATCTGCCATGGCGTCAGAGAACTGAGTCTTGACGAGATTTTTGGTGTGTCTCCAATAATCTCTCTGTGCAGGCAGAACAAGTAGACCCATGCCGATACATAGCCCAATAAACGTCTTCATTTCAGGGACAGTTACATTCGACCACTTAAACGTCTTTGCCCTCGCTGGAGTGTGATCACGTTCGGTCTGTTCACGGTAAATATTTGTCTCTTTAATGAGATGCGCCCAAAGTTCGTCTGTGAAAATGTGATTGAATACCTTTAACTTTAACTCCCGGCGTGCGGTTGAATGGAGTTCTGCTCCTTTCAGATACTGCAGGTCATCATCATCAAGGAGGTCCTTGGCCACCTGAAGCCGCTGCTTGAAAAGCTACACAGAAGAGGGCAATATTAAGCAACACATTTCAAAAGAATGTAGAATGCAGACCTACCTGAATTTCAATGCTTGCACCCAAATAATAGTTCATGGCAGCCAGGAAGAATTTCACAACCATCAACTGGATTTTTTTTTTCTTTGGTCAAGCAGTGATCAAAGATAGTGATGCCAACAAAAAAATAAAGGGGAAAAAAGGCACTTGAGTTGATTTACTGTAAAAAGTCCAAAACAATCTTTTATGTGGGCTAATAAAATCACCAATGTGAATCAGCCCTACGGCCTTAATCAGGGTGTGATGCCAGTGTGAGGTGTGTTGGGGGTTGTTTTACCTACCCGGTCACGTCGGCTGTTCATTTTTTTCTTCTTTACTTCATCGGTCCTCCCAGCTAGGTCCATTTTTTGGGGGGCCTTCAGGTGTTCATAGAACCTATTTCAAGCTTCTGCAAGACAGTAAGAAGTAGAGTTAACAGACTTTTGAGTGACTGAGTAGACCTTATTAATCCCCAAAGGGGAAATTATGCCACCCGACCATTCATACAACATATACACACACAATAGTAAGACAATGACACAAGTTAGTGTAACAGATAAAAAAATAAAGAGCTAAAAATAAATAAGTGACATCCCATCATAGAAATACAAAAAGAACCACAACATTAAAATAGTGCTCAGCTATTGTTGAAAAGTCTGATTGCTGCAGGAACAAAAGACCTCCTAAATCTAGTGGAGCACCTAGGTAGGAGGAGCCTTTGGCTCCTACCACTTTTAGTGAACATGATGTACAGTGGGTGGTCATCCTTACACTTCTCCCTATTCACCTCGCAATCACCCACTCCTTTAAGATTTGCTCCACAGTACTAAAACACACCAGTGATGGACCCTGCTTTATTTATAAGCGTAAGTGTTAGATTGTGTGTATCATGCCTCTCTGAGATAACAGGAGAAGTTCAATTTGTCAACTGGACCAAGTTTGTTTGGTTGAAAACGTTTCGCCGCTCATCCGAGAGGCTTCGTCAGCTCTAATAAGAATACTGGTAAGACACTTGCTTATATCTTGCTGTAGGGAGGAGCTACCTAGCTAACTACTTTCCGGAACTATCTCATTGGTTTCGGTCTTTTGTTTCTCTGGCGTCTAGCTTAACGATCCCTATTCATCCCTACACGCCTGCTTTTTCACACCTCTGGCCCTGACCTGGCTAGCCCCATTGTTTCCCTGTTTGTTTGATCTAGGCTTAATAATGGAATTGTAGATGGGATGCAAATTATATCTTACGCCACCATTTCTGTTCAGAGAAGGATTCTCTTTTTTGACAAAAATAGCCTCTTTAACTCCCCTCTCAAACCAATTCTTTTCCCTGGCTAAGATCTGAACCTCACTGTCCTCAAAAGAATGTCCCGTGGCTTCTAGGTGAAGATATACGGCAGAAGACGGTCCACTCTGGCACGCCCGTCTGTGTTGGTACATCCTCTTGTGAAGTGGCTGCTTGGTTTCTCCAATATAGCGCTCACTGCAGTCTTCACTACACTGAATGGAGTAGACCACATTGCTTTGTTTGTGGCTCGGTGTTTTGTCCTTTGGGTGGACGAGTTTTTGTCTTAAAGTGTTTGTGGGTTTGAAATAAACTGGGATTTCATATTGTCTGAAAATCCTCTGTAGTTTTTCCGACACGCCGGCCAGGTACGGAATCGCTACCCCTTTCCTCCTGGGTTCGGATTCTCTATTATCTTGTTTCTTGCCCTTGTCTCTCTTGGTTTTGTTAACAGCCCATTTGGGATAACCACAAACAGAGAGGGCTTCCTGCACATGTTGTTCTTCTTTTTCCTTACCCTCTGTGCAAGAATCCTTCTCTGAACAGAAATGGTGGCGTAAGATATAATTTGCATCCCATCTACAATTCCATTATTAAGCCTAGATCAAACAAACAGGGAAACAATGGGGCTAGCCAGGTCAGGGCCAGAGGTGTGAAAAAGCAGGCGTGTAGGGATGAATAGGGATCGTTAAGCTAGACGCCAGAGAAACAAAAGACCGAAACCAATGAGATAGTTCCGGAAAGTAGTTAGCTAGGTAGCTCCTCCCTACAGCAAGATATAAGCAAGTGTCTTACCAGTATTCTTATTAGAGCTGACGAAGCCTCTCGGATGAGCGGCGAAACGTTTTCAACCAAACAAACTTGGTCCAGTTGACAAATTGAACTTCTCCTGTTATCATGGATTTTACCTGGACGACTGAGGGACTTTTCACGCATGCCTCTCTGAGGTTCATCACAAACTGTAACCCTCGCACACACCACTGTGAACTTTACACACGTGTGGGCTGGCCAGCATTGGAGACTGGTAGGCTCACTCACTGGTATATGTTCATTTATAAGGGTATCCACTGCAGTTCCCCAAGCCCACAGTGAAAGCGCCTCACCCGTGCCTGAATAAGAAAAAATCATTATACAACTGTATGTGGTTAAGACGACCAATATAGAAAGAAACAGTGGATAATGATGTCAGCCTAGTTATGGGACACATACATGAGTCCAGTTTGTGTCCTATTCTCAAAAACAGACAATCAAGTGTTACCGCCAACTCCAAAGGGACTTTGTGGTTCTCCTGGGTCATGCGGGAGTGTTGCTGCTGCATCATGGCATCCTGCATGGTCCTCAGTTCCTTTCTCAGGTCATCCACTGAACTGCGAAGGTCACCGATTGCCCTGCAGCATTCAGAAACATTAATTTCAACATCTCATTGTCTTTTGTAATGTTTGCGATTAGCTACATCTATCTTGGGGCAAAAGCAATGACTGATCCGTTTTGTCACACACATGTTTAAAAGGTAGTTTATTTCCAGAATGCATGCTGCTCATTCACAAATGTTACCTTTTCATGAATACTTACCACCACCATCAAATTCTAAGTATTAATTTTGACTGGGAAAGGAAAGAAATCTTTTCCATGTCTGTCATTTTGAATTTCCGGTAATAGACATTTTTTAATCTGCAGAACTACTTTGGTCATACTAGTAACTATAATTGTATTTATTGCTTACTTGGTCATACTAGTAACTATAATTTTATTACTTATTTACTTTGACCAAATAGTCATGAAAAATTTTTGGAAATAAGCAGCACAGTTGCAATGTATTTACCTACTCTGGCCACAATCCTACATATTACCTTCAAGTCTCCTGGCGGCTCTAAAACCCACCCAATTTCACAAAGCCCCCAGTTGGTTTGTATGGTAATGGACTAAGAAATAGCGTATTTTTACCCACAGATTATTACGCTAAACACTTGGGTGGGAAACCTATGTAGGCTAGCTGCTACAAAAAGATAGATCGCAGTGTCACGCTAGCTAGAAGGCTACATTTAGCTAGCAGATTACTCTCCATTTTTACACAAGTGGGATTTTGAAATTCATCCCCTGCGTATGTCGAAAATCAGACATCGACGCCATTACATGTTATACATTCATATTACTGATGATACATTATGTCCCAATCATTCCATCAACCAGCTTGTCATTCCACGTTATCAACGAATGGCAGGCTAACTGTGTAGCTAATGCCAAACATTCACCCGCCAAATAACAATTCTGATATTTCAACTTACCTTAAAACATCTCTGATAGTGGGATTGTTCACCTCCCCATCAAAACGTGACCGCTTGTCCGCCAGGAGCACGGCTAACATTGCTGCGTTTCCCAATTCAGCGAGTGCGGTTCGGAGTGTGGTCTCAGTCTGCAGTCGAGGCGGCGCATACTCGCTCAGCCCTGAGGGCAGTCCGGGGATCACATGGGCGTGTAGCGAGCTGGCTACAGAGAGACACGAGTGCCAAAATATCTCCGGATACGAACAGATATTGTACCCAGTGAAATCCAGAGTCCAAATACGTCAATATTTTCATGGATTCTCAAGAAATAAGGATATCGTGAAAAACTGGTCCGGATATGTGGCGTGTCATATAAAATATCCAGTCCAAACACATCCGGATTCTACCTTATTTTGCCCAGTGCTAGCAGCCCTAACTGCTCTATTAAGCCTTTACTTCTATCTCCGCCTATGTTATGCAATGACTCTAATAATGCCACCAAAACAGATACTGCAGCACTTTGTGCGCTCTGCCAAGAAGGTGATTGGCTGAAACCTTCCATCTATCCAGGACCTGTATGTCTCCAGGACTCGGGGGCGAGCAGGCCGGATAGCAGCTGACACCTCTCACCCTGGACATGGACTATTTGAGCTACGGTCAATCGGAACCAGAACCTCCTGTCACAAGAACAGTTTCTGTCCCTCTCCTGTTGGACTTGTGAAAAATTCATAACATCTGCACAAAGCTGGATACTTTATATCACCAGTCACTTTAATTAAGCCATGTTTGCACTACTGTTGTGATGCTGCTCATCTGAACCATTTGTTATTTGGATTGTTTATTATTTTTACTATATTATAGCTAGATTTTAGTTGTTTTAGTTATTTTTATTTATTTTATTGTATTTATTCTTTATTTAATAGGGACAGTGCATATTAATGAACATCTGCAGCATTGCAGTGTAAATATGCCAGATTATAGCAAGAATGCTAATTTCCATCTGTAGTCCCTGGGCAGGTGACACCACGGCAAAAAACAATAAAAACAATGACAACTGACAATAACAGGTGTGTGGAGATGCTGGAGCGAGGATGTAAGTCCTCCAGCCCTCTCTTTCAGCACAGTAAGACTCCTGTATCAGACAGAGCTGCCTCCCTTCCCCTTGTATTCCAACCTGTACCACTGATGGCACCAGCCCCCAGCCGAGATACCAGAACTCCCGTGAACTTGTTTAGGCCAGTAGAACTTATTGCAGGACACACAAGTCCTGTCCAGCCTGCATCACAGTTGGCTACTCCTCCACTGGATCCCATAGTACAATCACATGTAGCTCCTGCTCCTCAGCCTGCTCCTATTCCTCTGAGCCCCATTATCCCATTAGCCGAGAGTCAGTCCAGCAGTTCAGCCTGTGCCACAGTATGCAAGTCAGCCCAATGTTTTTCGAGCGGTGCCTCAACCTGCACTGCAGCCTGCTCCTCTGGCTGCTCCTCTGACTGCTCCACAGCCCAGAGCATCTCCAGTACTTCATCCGGTGCGCCAGCCTGCGCCGCTACGTGCTCCACCATCTAGGGTGAGTCATGTTATCCATCCTGAGCATCAACCTGACAGCCAAGTAGTCCAACCAACATGGCTGGATAGAGTTGAACCACATCACTCAGAACTAATGTACAGCCAGAGGTTTCAACATGTATGTCCTCCTACCTGTTCTAACCAGGTATTTTATGCAGAGCCTCATAACCCGACAGTCTTCAGTAGACCCCAATCTACATCCATGTATTATTCACCACCGGGGGCAGAGACACAGCAGCCTATTACCTATGATCAGTCAAATGTAGCTCCTCCCACTGATGCAGCCGATCACCACTATCCTACCTATCCATTGGCCTCTGTCTACCCACCTCAGCAGGATGCCTATCATCCTTCTCTAGCAGATGTCACCCATCCTAACCTGATGGAGATGATAGTAGCATCTTCGTACGGCATCCCTAAACCTAAGCTAATGACGTTTAGAACTGGCAGAGAGAGTGACTTTGCATTGTTGAAGAAGGGACTGGACAGTTTACTGGGGCCACATACTCATCTCACAGAGGAGTATAAATATCACACCCTGCTGGATAATTTGGAACATCCGTGCACTTTGCAGGTGGCCCGCCGCTATATTCATGACCGTATGCCCTATAGCAGTGCTATGAGAGCTCTGGAGCAAAGTATGGGCAGCCAAGGCAGTTGGTCCAGAGTGAGCTGAGTGCCATCCTTAATTGCCCTCCTGTTAAAGCTGGTGACCCTCAGGCCGTTGAAGACTTCTCCTTGGCAATATCCAGCTTGGTTGGCCTCCTCAGTAGCCGGTGAGCTCCAGTGTGGTTCACATGTAGACAGACTGCTCACTAAGCTCCCTCCTAGCCACAGAGACAGTTTCCTTGAGTACTGTATCACACGTGACATCATTCGCAGTGGCAGCAGTCGCACGTACAACATGTATGACCTCTCTGAATGGCTGGAGCGTAAATCACAAGTATTGCGGCTGTCAAGACAAGCTACTCAGTCTCAGCATGCAGACAGGCCATGTCCAGAAAGGAGCCACCTCAGAGCCACTGCAGGGTCGAAGTCACAGAGTAAGTCCACCTCCATCTATTATGGCTCAGACCCTGCACGGTCACAACCCAAGACAGAGCAGAAGGCACAAGCTCCTCCTTCAGCCCATTCTAAGCAGAAGCAGAAGTTTAAGCCCTATTGCCCTTACTGTGAAGGGACAGAGCATTACCTCAGTGGCTGTGTAGACTTTAAGAAGTTGGATCTCAAAGCTGTATTCTCCTGGATAAAGGAGAAATCCAGATGCTGGCGCTGTGGCCGTAAACACATTCCTGAACAGTGCATGCTGAAGAAAATGTGCAGCAGCTGTGGAGAACAGCACTTATTAGTGCTACATGACCTGGCCGAAGCAAAGAAACAGGACCCTAGCATCCTAACAGTGGGCACCAGCAGAGTCTTCCTGGGTCCCCTCAGTCATTCAAGCCGTGTTATGCTCAAGGTTGTGCCCATCCAGCTGCACCATGAAAGAAAGTCACTAGACACATTTGCTGTCCTAGATGATGGCTCGGAGAAAACCATAATTCTCCCAGTTGTAGTCAAATCACTGGGCTTGCAGCAGGAAGAAGAGACACTCTCACTGAGAACTATCCACCATAATGTGATCCAGGTAAAGGGAGCCTACGTCTCATTCCACCTCTCTCCGAAGGCCAAGCCTAGAACACGCTACAAGATTACAGGTGCCTTCACAGCAACACAGCTATGCCTAACTGAACAATCCTGCCCAATTTAATTCTTAAAGGAGAAGTATCACCACCTACAGCGTGTACAGCTTGAGGGTTTCACACAGGTACAGCCTTTAGTGTTAAATGGCTCTGACAATGCTCACCTCATCACACCTGTTCGCCCGGTCCTGCATGGGCCAGCCCACGGGCCAGTCGCCATCTACACAGAGCTTGGATGGGCCACTCAGGGTCGCAGCTGCAGCCTGCCTGCACAACAGGATGAGGTGTCCTGCCTGAACCTGTCATGCCTTTCTCTGGCTGAGGCCCTTCACCAGAATGTACAGCGTCTGTGGCAACTAGACACTCCACAAACCAGAGAAGGAGGTCACACGCTCTAAAGAGGCCAGAGAAGCTATAGTCATGCTAGAGGATAAAACTATCAGAGTCCCTGTAGATGGTGTAGAGAGATACGCCTCTCCCTTACTCCAGAAGAAAGATTTCCCCAGCTTCAAACCTCTCCTGAAGTGGTCAAAGGCCTCCTGAGATCCACAGAATGCAAGCTAGCTAGTAACCCAGATCTAGCTATCACTTACAATCAGGAGATCAAGAGGTTAAAGGACTCAGGCTATGTGGTTAAGCTGACTTCTTAAGAGATTCATAGCTCTACTGAATCCTGGTACGTTCCACACCACATAGTACATCACAACAACAAGGCTAGAGTAGTCTTTAACTGTTCCTTTGAGTTCCAGTGGCGGCACGGTGGCTAAGTGGCTAGCACTCACGCTTCACAGCAAAAAGGTTCCGGGTTCGCCCGGGCCATTCTGTGTATGTTCTGTGTGGAGTTTGCATGCATTGCCCAGGTTCGATCCCCGGGTCGCCCGGGCCTTTCTGTGTGGAGTTTGCATGTTCTCCCCGTGTCTGGATGGGTTTCCTCCGGGCACTCCGGTTTCCCCCATCAACCCAGAAAAATTGGAACAAACTTTAATTCCTTCTTTATCAGCACAAATTAACTTAAACTAAATAAATAATGACAAATAAAAAGTGAATGTAACCTATTACATTGTTGATTTTGCTGTAAATAAGACTGTTGTAATGAACGGTGGAAAAAGAGATACTTGTGACACTGTTATAAGATTCTGAAGGGACTAAGGCTGTGTCCCATTCCTCTATTTTACCCCTTCGTCTTACCTCTACCCCTTGGTTTTGCTCGTTCATGTGAGGGCAAGGGGTGTCCCGATTGTAATTTTGATCAAGGGCTCGGACCACGACCTCGTGCTACATACCCCTTGAAACGAAGTAAGCTTTTGACCAGACTTGAAACGAAAGGGTACGCCTACAAGCTCAGGCAGGTTTTGGGATCATCGACCAGCCAAGGAGTCTCATAAATGTATTTTCAGCAGTGATCGATTATCGATTAACAGTTTAGCACGGTTTACAATTATGATGCTTATGTTCTACGTTACGTTTGGTGAACTGTTGTCGCGGTGTCTGTTTAGCCGACGTTATGGTTTTCATCTAATATTCATGTATAAACAAGTTAGTTTTTTGTCGAGCTGAGGTACCCAATAATCCTTGACATTTGTTTAGGTTTGTTTGCGTCAATTGTTGTCGCCTCTGTAGACGTAGCAGCTCAGGTAGAGGCGAGGGACGATGACGCAAATGGTAATCGAGTGTGATAATCCCATTTCTTAGGGGAACATTTGTACCCCGAGCCCTCTCAGCTCAGTATCGAGAGACAAGACAAAGACGTAGATAAAGGGGAAGAGGTAAGACAGAGGAATGGGGCGCGGCCTTAATAGGAACTAGTCTCAGGAATGATTGTGTATGTTTTTGCACTGATCTGTAGATGATATCAGAATGGCGTGTTCTCAAAGCAAATGTGTGGTTTGTATCAGGCCAGAGATTCTCAAACTTCACGTCCCAAGTTAAGTACCACCACAGAAAATATCGAGCTTTCAGAAAATGATGTTAAAGAGGGGATATTATTTTAAATTGACTTTTTGGAGCTTTGTGCCATGTTATAACTTTGTTCTGTCATCAAAAACCCGCCTGAAGAGGTTTGAGTCATCTAGCGATCTCTCACAGGCACTATTCGAATCCTCCTTATAGTTAGCAGTAAATCAGGACTAAACCAGGACTAAACCAGGACTAAACCAGGGCTAAAGCAGGTCTAAACTAGGAATAAACCAGGACTAAATCAGGTCTAAACCAGGACTAAATGATGCGTGGTGAAGAAGGAGTTGAGCCGAAAGGCAAAGCTCTTGATTTACCGTCGATCTACGTTCCTCCTCACCTATGGTCATGACCTCTGGGTAATGACCGAAAGGACGAGATCGCGGATACAAGCGGCTGAAAGAAAATGGATGGATGGAGGACCTTCAGCAATTTTTACACACACTGCTTATTATCTTTAGAATCATTTTGGTTTGTAGACATTCTAGAAAACCATGAAAAATTAATGTCACACCTTTTTTTCTTCATCTCGTGACTTAATCTCCTCAGATGTGCCAAGAATATTTACAGACAGACTGTGCAGCGTCTTTCAGGTTTGTCTGCCTTGAAATGTACCACACCTTGAATAGTTGTAATTCCACAGGTGAATTCTGAGGCCAAACCACAGACTGTATAAAGAAGTGTGACATCACCCACAGCGCTCAGCTCCACTCAAACGAAGCTTATGGTGTTTGTCGTCGCACGGGACAATTTGAAGCTATTTTTTTTAAATAAATAAAATAGTGAAATAAAAACTGTCTGCAGTCCATATCCATGTCTATTTATGTTGCAACAAAGAATAAACCTGCTTTAGATTTCATAACTCCCAACCTCCATTTTGTCTGTGTGTCAGATCCCCTCCCGTCCTTCTATATTTGAGAATTTGGGACATTGAAAGTCACATAAAAACAGATTTGTGAATTTATTTGTGTTTTGAACATGACAGTGTAAATATGATCACAGATTTGCCTTCAGCATCACCAGTGTTACTCATTCTGTGACTCTGCACCTTTTACAATAATGATTCAAAGTCCACAAAAACACACTGAACATCTACACACACGTTTAGATCACTTTTACACTAGAACTGAGCAAACACTCCTTATTGTATAAGATAAGATAAGATAAACTTTATTGTCCCTAAGGGGAAATTTGTCTTGGGCTCACTGCCAGCAGCTTAAAAACACAATTACACTCACACATACAGTACAGACAGAAAACAGTCATGGCTCATTGCCAGATACATTTGTCCATCTTTGATGTCCATTGTCCATTTGAGGCTGCTGCTGCCATAAGTCCTCCGCAGTGCCCCATGAAGAGGTCCAGTCCAAGAACACAGTCAGCAAAAGAAATGAGCAACTAAACTTCACTCACCTCTGAGGCTGAGTCCATGTGCTCATGACCCTGAGCTGGTCACAGGCCATCATGATACACTGCACAACCTTACAGTGTTCTACGTATTGCACCAGCTCTATTGCACAAGTAATTATTGCACAGATAATTATTGCACAAGCCCTATTACACAAACGGTTATTGCACAATAGTTATTGCACCATTCAATATAAAGTGACTAGGTGCTCATTTTTTGTGCAAACTCATCATGGTGAAGAATTAGGACGCTCTGAATGCAGAAGGTAAGTGAGGAAGAACTTTAGACCACTGCCAACTTAGACCAACTGTTTACAGTGAACTAGTTCTGTTTGTCAGGTTTTTAAGATTTGAAAAACACCTGCAAACATTTCAAAGGAAAAATCAGGTACAGCCTTTAGAAATAAAAGTCACAAATTTGATCCAAACTGTGGAGAACAAAGTTATTATTTCAGTTTAGGGAAATGTGCAGTGGTTCCATATGAGAGTAACCAGTTAAACCCGACCCCAGCGTAAAGAGGCTGAGTGAACCTGGTCTGGACTCTGTGGAGGAGACTCATGGTTCCACCAGAGACACTGTAAAACGCCAAAACTCCTGCACTGTGGTCCAGGTAAACTCCAATTCTGGACCCAACCGGACCTGAGACCTCGGACTTGACTGTGTTAAACCAAAATGAATAACTGGTTTTATAACAGTGTAAGACCCAGGATTTATCGTTGAATCCAAATCTACATTTATAAAAGTCTCCTTTCCTCTGAATCTCTCTGTATGAAACTGCTACAAAAACACCCCTCCCGCTCCACTCCACCTCCCAGTAACAGCGGCCCCTCAGACTCTCTCTGCTCAGGACCTGCCACAAATAACTGAATCTGTCTGGATGATCTGGATACCTCTGGTGTTCTTCCATAAATGTGACTCTTCTGTTTCCATCAGACAGAGACAGCCATGCCTGAGCTGTGTTTGGGTCCAGAGTGATTTTTGTAGAATATTGTAAGAAGTCCTCTCTGGAGCTGGATTCAGCTGGTGGCAGCGCTCTCCTCTTCAGCTGCTCTACCAAATGTGCTAACATGATGGCTTTACCCAGGACAGGCCTGGGGCTGAAGCTCTGGCGACATTCAGGACAGCTGTAGAGCTTCTTCTCGTCCTCTTGGTCCCAGTGCTGTTGGACACAGTTCCTGCAGTAGCTGTGTCCACAGGGAACAGTCACAGGATTCTTCAGTAGATCCAAACACACGGAGCAGAGCAAGGCTTGGTGGAGTTCTTTCTGCTCCATCTCTCCTTTTTTAGGTGGAGATGTACGGCAGACTGAGGTCCACTCTGGCTCTCCCGTCTGTGTTGGTAACAAAGATCAAAGATCAAAGTCAGCTTTATTGTCAATTCTGCCATATGTGTTCAACAGTGAATCGAAATTTCGTTTCTCTCTGGCCAGGTAGTGCAAAAAAGACAGTGTACAAAATACAATATAAAGACAAAACAAAACAAAAACTCTCTAAGACAAAAATCTAAATCTAAAAACTAAAATCTAAGCAGGAGAGAACGACAGACTGCCTCAGAGAAGCATTAAAGATGTCTGTGAAGACATCCTTGAGCTCTTCTGCCAGTCCTTCAGCACATGACCGGGGATGTTGTCCGGGCCTGCAGCCTTGCAGGTGTTGATCCTGGAGAATGTTCTCTTCACGCTGGCTGCAGACACACACAGGGGCTGGTCGTAGGGAGGTGGTGGAGTTTTCTGTGGCCGGGTGTCGTTTTGTGCCTAAAACCGTGCAAAGAAGCTGTTGAGGTTGTTGAGCAGGGTGATGTTGCTGTCACAGGTCTGTGGCGAGGGTTTGTAGTCCGTGATGTTCTGTATGCCCTGCCACAGACTCCGTGTGTCCCTGCTGTCTTTAAAATGTCCAGTTATTTTCTGTGTGTATTTGTGTTTTGCTTTCCTGATGCCACAGGACAGGTTGGTTCTTGCTGCCTTCAGATATGTGACATCCCCGGCTCTGAAGGCAGCGTTCCTGGCTCTCAACAGTCTGTGAACCTGTCAGCCATGGCTTCTGGTTTGCCCTGGTGATGATGGTCCTGGTGTGTGTGACGTCATCAATGCATTTGGTGATGTAGGAGGTCCCAGTGTCTGCGTACTCCTTGATGTCCGTGTGGTTGTTGTGTGTGGCGGCCTGTTTGAACACTGCCCAGTCTGTTGTGGCAGTGCTGTAGTGCAGACGAGGCCCCTTCTCTGGGCACACCTGGATCTGCTACTGGTTTGGAGACTCGGGGGGGTATGTCAGAGCTGTGGTAAGAGAGGCCTATGTGGGGAAGGGGGGAGGCCTTGTATGCTCCTTTTGTGGTGTATAAAGCATGTCCAAAATGTTGATTCCTCTGGTTGGAAAATCAACATGCTGATGCAATTGTGGAATGACAGTCCTGAGGTCTGCATGATTGAAATCTCCGGTGAGGATAAAAACAACGGTTTAGCGCTGAGGAAATATGCTAATTCTTGTGGATTTTATCGATCTATCATTATTTGGCGACTCTTTATGACAGGAGCACAAACAGACGACTACAGCGGGAGTAACACGTGCGTGTGGAGTTTACAAAGCGCTAAAAAGACGTTGTGGTGATAGTGACTTTACTTATCGTACGTGCAGCTCATCTCATATCAGTTTGGCGGTTCACCTCTGGTTTTATACGTGTATAAGCGCGGTCATGTGGTGTGCACATGTTTGTAATGTTCTGACATCAGTGCGTTTGGTACATGCTGTTTGACACAGTCACAGTGTGTGAGTTTTATTTCACAAGGAAGAGAATCCTCAAATGGAGCTCCAGTGTTTCTCGTTTTATCTCAGAGCGAGTTCAAAGTTTATATTCTTTTTTAAGTGTAAACTGTCTGCATCACATCGGTCCTGGTGTTGCCATCAGAATTTAGATCTCTCTGACTCGATATCTATTTTAAAACATGATCGAGCCATATTTGACAAACCAGACTACAAAATGAGAGCTGTGCACAAAATGGCTGGATGTTTGCAGAAAAAAAGAGGTTGAGAACATAACCATATTCACATGTAATGGATGTAAACAAAAATGTCATTGTACTAGCAAATAATAAAACTATTTTCAGCTCTGATAAGACAAGTTATAAAAAAATATTTACCGCCACCACTGACCAGGGCCAAACTAGGTCTAAACCAGGTCTAAACCAGGACCAAACTAAGTCTAAACCAGGTCTAAACCAGGTCTAAACCAGGACCAAACTCGGTCTAAACCAGGTCTAATCCAGGACCAAACCAGGTCTAAGCCAGGTCTAAACCAGGACCAAACTAGGTCTAAACCAGGACTAAACCAGGACTAACCCAGGTCTAAACCAGGTCTAAACTAGGACTAAACCAGAACTAAACCAAGAACAAACTAGGTCTAGACCAGGTCTAAACCAGATCTAAACCAGGACCAAACTAGGTCTAAACCGGTCTAAACCAGGACCAAACTAGGTCTAAACCAGGTCTAAACCAGGACTAAACCAGGTCTAAACCAGGTCTAAACCAGGACTAAACCAGGTCTAAACCAGGTCTAAACCAGGACCAAACCAGGATTTCTTTCTTGGAACAAGTGGATGATCTGGAGCAGTATACACGGAGAGAGGATTTGATCATTTCTGGGCTGGAGACTCGATATCGGACCTATGCCACGGCGACAGCCAACGCCGAGACCGTGGAGGACACACCGAGGGGAGAGCTGCTGTCACTGGAGCAAGAGGTGGTGGATTTTCTGAACAGTAAAAACATTAACATCTGTAAGGAGTCTATTTCCATTTGCCAAACTTCACCCAGAAAGTCAGAGAAATCAAGGCCTGCTATTGTAATCCGATTCATTAACAGGAATATGAAGACGGATGTGTTAATGCAAGCCAGAAAACTGAAAGGCACAAATGTGTTTATAAACGAACAGCTTACAAAGAAAAATGGAGACATCGCGAGGGACGCAAGACTGTTGAGAAAGCAGAGGAAAATTACTGGGACATGGACACGGAATGGAAACGTGTGGATTAGAGACATTGATGAAGCATCAAGGATGATCCGGGACCTAAAAGAGCTGGAGACGTACAAGGCTGGACAATGAAAGAGAAAGACAGACTCGGACAGACTGAAAACATAGACCAAAGGAGTAATCAGGTTGGATACACATCATTATAAAGGTACAATACACTGAACTAGTTATGGACACAAAGACTGACATAAGGGATCAAATCTATGATTTTGAAACTGATTTTGCACACAAACTACTAACACCTAGGGAATGTAATTATTTCACAGTACAACAGTTCAATTCTAAAATAGATACGACAACAGGCAATGCATTCTCTATAATACATTTAAATAGTCAAAGTCTGAAATGTAAATTTGAAAAGATACAAGTTTTTCAGTGATTTTAAGTGCACCTTTAAAGTAATAGCCATTACAGAAACCTGGTTAAAGGACATGCATATTAATAAAGTACAGATAGAAGGTTATAACATGTTTTATATAAACAGGATTTTAAAAAAGGGGAGGAGGGGTTGCCATCTACGTCGACAAACATTTAAAATGTAGGGTTGTTGAACAGAAAACTGTAACTATAAGTGACTTGATGGAAATGCTTACAATAGAAATCATTAATGATCATGGCAAAAATATTCTAATTAGTTGTGTGTATAGACCACCTGGGGCCAGTGTGGACTTGTTTACAGATAAATTACTTGAAATGTTTGAGAATGTAAACAAATCAGTAATTTTATGTGGTGATTTCAACATAAATCTAGGAAACACTGTAACAACAAACGATTTTAAGAAGTACATGGAAACTGCCGGCCTGTGCCCCATGATAACAAAACTAACCAGGTTAACTACTCACAGTGCTACGATCATTGATAATATATATACAAATACACATGGTGAAATAATTAGTGGTGTCTTTATGACAGATGTGAGTGATCATCTCCCTGTATTTATGATTCATGAAAAATTGTGTTTCGATGTTGTACAAGAAGAAAATCAAATTATTGTATGAGATAAATCTAGTAAGGCTTTGGAGACCTTCAGAGAAGACTTAAAAAAACAAAACTGGGATCATGTATATTCAGGTAATCTAAATAATGCCTACAATGCATTTATGACGTTTCTCAATCTATATGACAAAAACTGCAAAAAAAATTAAAACTAGTTCTCGTGGTGAGAGAAAGATTCATAACCCATGGATGACAAACGGGTTAAAAAATGCTTGCAGGAAAAAGAATTATCTTTATAGATTGTTTCTTAAATCGAGAAGAAAAGACACAGAGGTAAGGTATAAAACATACAAAAATAAACTTGTATCAATCATAAGAAGACAAAAAAAGGATCACTACACCAAATTATTAGATAAAAATAAAAATAGTACAAAAAACACATGGGGAGTAATAAACACAGTCTTGCAAAAAAGCAAAACCAAATCAATTAGTCCAACCTACCTAACAAAGAATAATATAGTTATCTTTGGAAAAGAAGAAATCGCAAATGAATTTAATAATTTCTTTGTGAATATTGGCCCAATGTTATCAAAAAATATTCCGAAAGAAGCAATTGATGGACAAACTATACAAGAAAATATAAATAGTATTTTTCTAAAGCACGTGCAAGAAATCGAAATTTTGACAATTGTTCACAAATTTGCCAATAAAAAAAATCAAACGATTATACAGACATAAATATGTCATTGATAAAGCAAATTATAGACGTTGTTATTCAACCTTTCACATATATATGTAATTTATCACTCACTTTAGGAATATTTCCCGACCGCATGAAAGTAGCCAAAATTATACCACTTTTTAAAAAAGGAAGTAAAAATGATACCTTGAATTATAGACCTGTTTCACTGCTTTCACAGTTCTCTAAAATAGTAGAAAAACTATTCGTGATCAGATTGAACAAATTTATTGAAAAATATAACATTTTAAGCAACAGCCAATATGGATTTCGCTCTAAACATTCAACTGCTACAGCAATAATGGAACTGACAGAAGAAATAACCAATGCCATGGACAATAAACAGTTTTTGGTTAGCATTTTTGTAGACCTTCAAAAAGCATTTGACACTCTGGATCATGAGATATTATTGCAAAAATGATAAAAATATGGCATAAGAGGGGTAGCACATCAGTGGGTCACGAGCGACTTAAAAGACCGATATCAGTATGTGGAAATCGATCACAATAAATCAGAGTATTATCTTACATTATGTGGAGTACCCCAAGGATCGGTTCTTGGACCTATACTTTTCCTTATTTATGTTAATGATATTGTCTCTGTTTCTAGTTTACTCAAATGTATTTTGTTTGCAGATGATACTTCTCTATTTTACTCAGGAAAAAATATAAATGAGGTTTTACAAATAGTAGAGAGAGTTTCAGAAAATTTTGATCTGGTTCAAAGCCAACAAACTATCCATAAATATTAGTAAGACAAAGTTTATGATTTTTAGTTGCAAAAGGAAAGATATAGATGCAAGATTGGTCATACAAGGACTGGAGATTGAAAGACAAGTCAAGTTTTTAGGTGTTATAATTGATGAACATTTGACATGGAAATCACACATAGAACAAGTTAAATCAAAAGTATCACAAACAATAGCTGTATTACACAAAGTGAAGGACTGTCTTAACAAAAATGCCATGTTTCTTTTATATAACTCACTGATTGTTCCATATTTGACTTATTGTATTGAAGGGTGGGGAAGTGCCTGTAAAACACTTATTGAACCGGTCTTCCTTTTACAGAAACGCGCTATCCGTGTGGTAAATGGAAGTGGATACAGAGCCCACACAAACCCTATATTTGTACAATTAAAAACATTAAAATTTAAAGAATTGGTAGAATATAACTTACTCAAAATTATGTACAAAGCTGATATTTTTTCTAAACCAGTATTCAAAACTAAATCAAAGGAAAGATGTGTCACAATCCAAGGAGTCAGTCTATGGAACGGTCTTGAACACGGAATTAAATCATCAAAGTCTATTCAAGTTTTCAAGACAAATGTGAAAGTGGCATTAATGAAAAGATATAGTAGTACTGCGCATTAAAAAGATTATATTATTATTATTATTATTATTATTATTATTATTATTATTATTATTATTATTATTATTATTATTATTATTATTATTATTGTTATATATATTTTGTTGTAATATAATTTTGAGTTGATAAGGGGCAGATATCATAAGCTTATGCTTCTTTCTGTTCCCTTTTCATTCATATTTAAGTTATAATTGTATAGATGCAATTGTGTTGCCTCTGTTATTTTTGTTTTGTTTTAATGAATAAAATAAATAAATAAATGAAAGATGAAATGAGATACAGCTGCCTGTGATTACACACTTGGCCAGTAGGTGGTTTCGTGCGCACATGAAGCTTCGATAAATGAACCCTTTCTCGAACCAATTGGCTCAAGTGGTTCAAAGCCTCATGAGGTTCATCTCACCATCACTAGTTTGGATCTCCAGATGAGCTCGCTCCAGGTTTAGTCCTGGTTTAGTCGTGGATTAGGCGTTGTTTAGAACCTGGTTTAGTCCTTCTTTAGTCCTGTTTTAATCCTGCTTTAGTCATGTCTTATTCCTGTCTTAGTCCTTTCTTAGTCCCTGCTTTAGTCCCTGCTTTAGTCCTGACTTAGTCCTGTCTTAGTCCTGCTTTAGTCCTGCTTTAGTCCAGTCTTAGTCCTGCTTTAGTCCTGCTTTTGTCCTGCTTTAGTCATGCTTTAGTCCTGCTTTAGTCCTGTCTTAATCCTGTTTTAGTCTCTGTTTTAGTCCTGTCTTAGTCCTGTTTTAGTCCTGCTTTAGTCCTGTCTTAGTCCTGTTTTAGTCCTGCTTTAGTCCTGGTTTAGTGCATCGGAAAAGTTGCACAGTGCAGCTTTAATCCACGTTTTAGTGACATCATGAGTTAACTTTTTCACTGTTATGCGGATGACACCCAGCTCTACATTTCTACCAAACCTTCCTCATCTTTCCCTCCAACCTCTCTTACCCTCTGTCTACAAGAAATCCACTCCTGGTTCTCCTCCAACTTTCTCAAACTTAACAGCTCTAAAACTGAAGTCCTCCTATAACACTAGTGTCAGTACCTTGTAAACACTTTTGAATTGCACATGCTTGTTTTTGACATGGATCCTTCAGTTGGGGCATATTATCTGAAAAAGATTAAAACTAATTTATATTTTACAAATGAGCATAAAATGTGACGCATTGCATTATGCTACGCTTACCTGTGTCTGGGAATAATTGCTGGTATTAGGAAGAACACACATACTACAAAAAGGTCATTAGCTGAAGCTAGCTGACATGCTAGTTAGGGGAAAAGCACCATAGGTGCTAGGCACCCTATAGTGTTTGCTCTGCGTTACCTAGCAACGTTGCCTAGCAACCCTTTGATCTTTCCTTTGATGTGTCTGGTCTCCTGATTCTTCTTATTATTTTATATTCCTTTCACCATGGGAGTCTAGGGCAACCCCTAGAACCGTCTGGTAAAAAGTTGTGAAATTTTGCATGCACATTCCAGCCAGTCTCCTCATTACCCACAGCGATTTATAGGCCCCCAGCCCCAACCGTCTAGTGGCACCAGCAGGTCAAAATTTCAGGAATTTGTCAATTGCCTAGCAACGCAACTAGCAACCTTTGATCTGTCTTTGATGTGTCTGTTCTGACAGGGTCTAACTCTGTCAGAACAGACCCTGTCAGACCCTGTCAGACTCTGTTAGACCCTGTTAGACCCTGTTAAACCCTGTTAGACACTGTCAGACTCTGTTAGACCCTGTCAGACCGTTAGACCCTGTTAGACCCTGTTAAACCCTGTTAGACACTGTCAGACTCTGTTAGACCCTGTTAGACCCTGTTAAACTCTGTTAGACCCTGTCAGACTCTGTTAGACCCTGTCAGACTCTGTTAGACCCTGTCAGACCATGTTAGACCCTGTTAAACCCTGTTAGACACTGTCAGGCTCTGTCAGACTCTGTTAGACCCTGTCAGACCGTTAGACCCTGTTAGACCCTGTTAGACCCTGTTAGACGCTGTCAGACTCTGTTAGACCCCGTCAGACCCTGCATGCGGCCTACATGCTGAGGCCTACATGAACCTTCGGTGCTTGGCCCCACATTGCTGCTTGCAGCTATATTTGTGATCTGATTTTGTCACATGACTTTACAGGCACCATTTGAAATGTGGTGCAACAGCGAAATCTTGTGGTGAAAAGCTGCATTTGTTGAGAAAACGTAGAAAAACACATACATTGCAATAAACATTTATTTATAAAGATATAAAACTGAAGGAATACATATTTACACATTTCAAAGCTACAGTAGAAATTCCATGTACACTGGCCTATATTTGTATGCCCTATTTCATTATTAAATTTGACTTGAGGAATGTTCATATGCAGTGAATACAAATTGTATACTCAAAAGAAATGGCCACAGTTCATATGTGTTCATTTATAAACATAGGATTAATGTGTTTTTTTCTAGTTCAGTTGCATAACAACCTAATACGTAAATAGTCTCAGATTTGCTATTACAACAGCAAAAATAAAATCCTCTTTGATTAAAAGGGGAATAAGGAATGAAAAATTGTTGCAAGTGTCATCGTCTTCCAGTTTGTTGCTTGCTTTAAACACCTAAATTAAAGCAGACACAGACAAAATGTGTTATTTAGTTATGTGTATATGACCACCACACAGGATTTAGCTTCTCCAAACCTTGAAATTCTTGCTCCTTTTCCCCAGTGTGTTTGAGGCAGTGCATATTTAGGCTCCAGGCACAAGTTTGGATGACATAAGGACAGCTTCATCCCCAGTCTGTTGCATGGGAGAGGGTGACTGCCAGGAGTACACAGGTGAGGGGTGCCCTGAAGCAGTACAATTTAAGGCCATTTCAGCACCAGATATCAGCTCTACCACTTCTGTTTCAGACCCAATGAAAGTTGGTGGAACTGGACAGTAATAAAAAGTCAAATTAGTTCATGCATAGTGTAGAGATTTAACTTTTGTATGAATGATATAAGTTCCAATTTTGCTGTACAAAACCTAGTCAAGTCAGTCCTTTATCTACATTGGCTGTTAAACACAAATAACAAAATATTACTCAGGGCTACAGTTATCAAATATTAACCAAAATGTAATAACTCACATTGGACAGAGACATTGAGCGAATCACGCTTGGAAGAGGCTGTGGTCCCTCTGGTCCCAATTCCAGCTCAGCCACACACCTGTAGCTGGCACCATTTTCATCTAGAAGAGACTTGGACTGGTGAAAAAGATGTGAGGTCCGAAAAGGAGTGATTATGGACCATTGCATCTCCTCTGTACCATTTCAGGGTGAGATACTGAACAGGAGCAATGTTCTACACCTCACAGAGCAGCTGGTATTTCTTTGCCTCCACCATGGGCCCAGTGTGGTCCACAGGTCGAATGCTGACGCTATCAGGGGTCTCTGTGCAAATAACACATATGAAAGTGGAGCTCTTAAGTGCAGTCAAAAGAACACATCAACTTCAACCAATGACTTATACCAAGGATGATATTTATAGTCTGCATATGAAGAATTCATTTGTACAAATAGAAAAGTATAGTTCTTTATTTGCTCTTTGTATAGTATGGATTTCAAATGACAAATCTATTGTAATAAAAGTAGTTTTGCTGTAGACCTGTAGAGTGTTTTGACCAATTTAACTTTTTTGCCAATTAAAATCTATTTAACTAATGAATGATATGTGCAATTAGATGATGAAAACACAATACAAGTCTATGTAAAAAAGTAGAGTGCAGTGTAAATCTTATGTATTGTGTTCAGACAAAACGCAGCCCCTAAAGTGCCCTATGAACATTGTTTAATACCAAGACTTGTTAAGAAGGAGCTGACTTACTGTACAATACAAGGTTCAGTTTCTCCTCACATTGCCTTGGTGCAGTGTGAAACACTCCATAACAAATGGGTTCTTCGATCCAGTCAATAAGGCTGTCCACTTTCCACTGCACAGACTGCTCCTGCTGAGTGTGTGGTGTGTGAGGGGCCAATGGCCGACTCCCATCCCAGGACACGCACTGGCCGAGTGGCTTCACAGCTGATGGACACAGCCTCCCCAAAGCCCACTACCACCCGGGGGGGCTTTAGACTCAGTGAGCATCCATCACCTGAAACTAAAGACATCCAGCAGCCACAGAGGTGGGGAGAAATCAACCGCATGCACTCAGCTACATTTACTTCATTTGGAATAAAGTCAGTTTTGTAATACTATACCATTCTACATACCTACATATCATTTGGGGTAGTATTTTCTGAAGTAACAGTATTCTTGCTTGCAAAATGCTATACTCAGTGATGATACAAAGTGAGTCAGTGACAGGCTTTACTTTGATCATTTTTTTCAGCATTTATTTTTATAAATCATATGTTACATCTAAGCATACTGCTTGAGTAGAACAAGTTCTCATTATTATTTGAATGATTTTATATAATAGTTCTTCACTCCTACACTATCGGTGTGCGCACTGACAGCAGATTCATTGTGTAACTTACTCCAAAAGACAAATGAGGTTTGATTGAACATTTCTAAATGGCCTGTAATTGTTTAATTGCAGGAAATAGGCATCTTGATCACAACTGACAATGACTGTTGTAAGGTTAACAAACATTATAAGCCAACAGATATGTTTGGTTGTAATGGGTGTGGTTTGCGATCGTTGTAGCAAGTGCAGAGCAAGATCAAGATAAAGCCGATACAACAAAACACAGCTATTAGTGCCATGCATTTGTAAGTGTGCTAAGTTAATTACATATTTGACATAGTAAAGAACATTTCATAAAGTTCAAGAAGGACTATTCATTTGTGTGAACCTACCTGAGTGAAACATGCAAAACAAAATAAACCTAATCAGAATGTAGTTATCCATCGTAGTATTTTATAGCTGTAGATAAAAAAACAAAGTAGTCAGTTTAGTCAAGCTTGGTAACTCTGCAGGGAACTATGTTGGGACAAAAGGGCCCCCTTCATTCCAGATGATTTTGGGGGTGGGGGGGTTGGAGTAAAAGAGGGGAATGCAGCAGGTGGTAGGCCTTTGCAAAAAAGACATTTCATTTAAAACAGAATCCATGAAGACATTTTTGTGTTTGAGTGGCTCAAACATTTGCAATGAAATGAGTAAACAGATGCTTATGGTATTAATTACGAAGAGCACAGCTGGGGGTGTGAACTAGCCTAACATATTATATAAGCTCATAACTTTGAATATGCTTTACTTTTATCAGGTTTCATTTAAAAAGAAACACAAAGTTTGGCATCAATACTAAAATTTAAACTCCATGAGAAACGTGAGAAATGTCACTGTGGTTGCCATAGCAGCACGGTTCTGGCAGGACCTCTTGTGGGAGTGACAGGGGCTAACATAAGAAACACGCATTTAGAAATGGCCCATTTGAATTGGCAGTTCCCCTTTATATTTACCATGCTCTCAGCTCATTAGTATGGCAGACCTGGCCCTGTATATGCAATCCAGTCCTTTGAGATGACATAATGTGGCAGGAAAACAACGGAAAGACCCTTTGAAGGCTTAAACCAAATCAGTTTTCTGAATCAGGAAATTACAAATATAAAGCTCTTTATTTCGTGATTTTTATACAACACACAAATCATTCAAATATAAAAGCAACACCAGATTTATCCTCATTAAAAAGGCACCATGAGCACATAAGTTTACATTCAAGATCAAGATTGTTTATTTGTCATATGCAGAATCAACACACGGTCAACAATGCAATGAAATGCTTAGGATCAGAAGAACCATTGACTCGCTAAGATAGTCAAGAAGTACTAATAACAGCAATAATAGTACATGGTATAAAAGTGTTGCAAAAGTGCAGGGGAAGAAGTAAACAATATAATAAACAATATAATAAAAATAAGTAATAAAATGTAATAAAAAATACAAGGTACAATGTACAAGGTGCAGGTAGGATTAAATCAAAGATCAAATAAGGTGTAAGTATTTCACAGATTGCACATAATATGGTGTGGTGTAGGTGTTGTATGTGGATTTCGTATTGCACATAGTATGATATAAATATTGCACATAGGTTATTGCACAGATTATTGCACAGGTAACAGTAGTTTACGGTGAGGTAGTGACAAACATGATACATTCATACAGAGCAGCAGCAGTAAACATAATTATGCATAATGAAAAGTAGTTTAGTGCAGTATTATTGAGAGTTCAGTATTATTTAGAGTATTACCCAGAGTTCAGTAGTCTGACACTTGGGGGTAATATCTGTCTTTGAGTGTTTTTGTGCGTGCTGGCAGGCTCCTGTATCGTCTACCAGAGGGTAGCAGATGGAAGAGTCCTTGTGCCGGATGAGTATGGTCCTTAGTGATGCTGCGTGCCTTACGCAGACCCCTGCTGTGGTAAATGTCCTGGATGGAGGGGAGGCTGCTGCCAATGATGTCCTCTGCCGCTCTCACCACCCTCTGTAGTGCTTTGCGGCTCTGAGCGGTGCAGTTCCCATACCATACTGTGATGCAGCCCGTCAGCAGGCTCTCGATGGTGCACCTGTAGAAGTTTGTGAGGATGCTGGTGTTCATACCAAACTTCCTCAACTTCCTCAGGAATTAGAGTCTTTGTCGGGCTTTCTTAACCACAGTGTCTGTATGTAGTGTCCAGGACAGATCCTCAGTGATGTGTACCCCAAGGAACTTAAAGCTGCTGACCTGCTCCACCTTAGCGTTGTTGATGAAGATGGGGGGATGCTGGTCTACACGCTGTCTCCTGAAGTCCACCATCATTTCCTTAGTTTTGCTGACATTCAGAGAGAGGTTATTTTCCTGACACCAGCTGGTCAGTGATTTCACCTCGTCTCTGTAGGCGCTCTCGTCGTTTTTGGTGATGAGGCCTAGGATGGTGGTGTCGTCAGCAAACTTGAGGATGGTGTTGGAGCTGTGCCTGGCGGTACAGTCGTAGGTGAACAGGGAGTACAGGAGAGGGCTGAGAACACAGCCCTGAGGTGCACCAGTGCTGATGACACGTGTGGAGGAGACGTGGCTGCCGATCCTCACCGCCTGTGGCGTGTTGGTGAGGAAGTGCCATATCCAGCAGCAGATGGACGTCCCCAGGCCCAGGGCGGTGAGCTTAGAGACCAGTTTGGGGGGGATTATGGTATTGAATGCCGAGCTGTAGTCAATGAAGAGCATTCTCACATATGTGTTTCCTCTCTCCAGATGACTGAGAGAGGTGTGGACTGCTAGAGCAATAGCGTCGTCTGTAGACCTCTTTGCTCTATATGCAAACTGCAGGGGGTCCAGGGTGTCGGGGAGGGAGTCACAGATGTGTCTCTTAATGATTCGTTCAAAGCACTTCATGACGACAGATGTGAGTGATAGTCATTAGGACAGGATGCTGTGGGGGTCTTTGGGATGGGGACTACAGTGGAGGTCTTGAAGATGGTGGGCACGATAGACTGGCTCAGAGACAGGTTGAAGATGTTGGTGAACGCACAACTACACCCATTTGGTGTAGTTGTGCAGTTAGGGTTAGTTAATCATAAAATTAGGAAACAATGCAAATTAGGAAACAATGCAAATCCGCTTCCCGATTCAAGATGTTATCAGTATCAGTTGTCATTGCTTTGAATTATAAAAATACAGTACATCTGATAAAACACATTCGTTAAGTATTACTTTAAAAGCAGTTGATAACATCACACATGCAAAATGCGAGCTTGCATTACGGTGAGTTACTGTCCTGCGTGATAAACAGATTTTTTCAAATTTCTCTTTGCTCTCCGGACACAAGACACCTGCTGTCTCCACCATACATTCTTTTAAAAACTCGCCTTCAGACAGAGGCTCGCTGGCCTTTGCCAGTTTGAATGCCAACATAAAACTCGCCTTCCCTAACAATATTTCTAATGCAGAGCTCTGGGTCAAAATGTGCGCTCCAGTGCTTATGGTATGTAAGCCTTACCCAGATGCGTAAAGAATGACACCTCCCCATATCGCTCAACCCCAGATAACACATACATTCATGAATATGCAAATGATGTATCAAGTTTCCTATCAGGTTTCTGCTGCTCTTCCCAGCTCACACCAGACCACATTCCTCGTCCCCTTCGGAGATATCTCCGTCCTGGTGCCTGCACATTCCAGAGAACAACCCCCATGATACAAAAGAGTTATATGTTTCAGTGCTCATTCAAATAATACACAAATAAAAGTGTATATGTTGTGTGATATAGGAATATGATAAGTGATAATACAATGGTAAGAATAAGCATGCATCTAAAGAAAAAACTTGATTCATTCAATATTTCTTCACTGCCAACCTCTGAACCGTAGATTCCCGTTCATGTTAACTATGCTTGCTAGCACACTTAACATGTTTTGTGGCAAAGTGACGGCTGATATTATATTCTTTAAAAACCGCTACAGTCTCTTGGCATATCAGGCATACAGGAGTTGATAAGTATTCGGTGAAAAAATATTTACTTGTCCACTCCTTTTTAAACACTCGACATTCTCTGTCCACTTTTCTTTTCTTAGCTCTGCTCATCTTTACAGAGGTCGTGGTATAAGGAGAAATTCAATTTGTCAACTGGACAAAGTTTATTTGGTCGAAGAGGTTTCAGACCTTTACAGAGGTCAATGTACCTAGTGCGCCATCTATTGGAAAAGGCCAGAATTGCAGGGAAATTAAAATGTTAACAAGGTTTATTAATATAATTTCTTCAAGCTTAAGGGACCGCATATGGCCCCGGGGCCATAGTTTGCCCATGCCTGCTCTAGACACTTTAAAAACTCCCGCTAAGATCCACTGTTGTAAAACTGTTGTACTGTACTGTTGTTGTTAAATCTGTAAATAGGTGTTTATTTATTCTTTGCACTACTTTTTAGATTTTGTCTTGGATAGTTTTTGTATTGTCTTTATATTGTATTTTGTACACTGTCTTTTTGCACTGCTTGGCCAGAGAGAAACTGAATTTTGATTCACTGTATGTCGAACACATACGGCAGAATTAACAATAAAGTCGACTTTGACTTGACTTTTATTTACAGCTTGTAAATACAAACACAAAATAAAACAAAGCAAGAGTGTAAAATTGTCAAGGAACAGATCAATGAAAGCCCTAAAGACACTTAATGAAGATCTTAAAGCACAAAGACGGGCTGCAGTTTATGTCAATGACGTCAATCAAGCAAACGACTCTTTTATTGATACACTGATAAAACTGTGTCATAAATGTTGCCCTTTATTAACCTCCCGACAGAAAAGGGAAGATAAACCATGGACCAAAGGAATAAAAAATGCACGTAAAAAGAAAAATATCTGTATACATGTTTTTTGAAAACACAAACAGGAGAGGCAGAAGACAAATATAGAAAATATAAAAACAAATGAGTATGGATTATCAGGAAAAGAAAAAAGAATATTACAGTGAACAACTAAATAAAAACAAAAATAACATGAAGTCGACTTGGGGAATAATAAATAGAGTGATAAGAAAGTGAAACATCCTTATCCACACGACTTTGTACAGAAAAATACTGACATATGATGAAAAACACATTTCAAATGAGGTTTGTGAATATTTTGCTAATGTGGGGTCCAGCCTTCCAGGTAATCCCTCTAAAAAGTTTGATGGAAATATAATCATTGATAATCATTGATAATCATTGACAATGTGAACAGGATTTTTCTGGACAAGGTGGAAAAAGATTAAATAAGAAAAATGGTTAAAAACTGTGGAAGCACAAGATCAACTGACTGTGAGGGATTGGACATGGTGATTGTGAAAAATATAATTGAATCTGTTATTGATCCTTTTAAAGACATATTCAATTAATCAATAACATCGGGAGCTTTCCCTGACAAAATGAAATTAGAGAAAATAGAATCTCTTTATAAAAATGGTGATAAACACAACTTCTCAAACTATAGGCCAGTCTCACTGCTTCCACAGTTTTCAAAAATATTGGAAAAGGTGTTTGCAATCAGGCTTGATAGTTTTTTACAAAAACAAATCATCTTGAATGATAACCAGTATGGATTTAGAGCAGAACATTCAACCACAACGGCAATAATGGAACTAAGTGAAAAAAGAGCAACTGAAATTGACAATGGGAATTATTTCTTAAGTTTATTCATTGATTTTCGATGTAATAAATCATTCAAGATTACTTAAGAAAATGAACAAGTCTGGCATTCGAGGGGCGGCTCGTCAATGGAGAGCGAGTTATTTAGAAAACACAAAACAATATGTACAAATCAATGACAGAATCAGAAAGGTATGATATCAAATGGGGTGTGCCCCAAGGCTCGATTCTTGGGCCCAAATTATTTATTTTATATATGAATGATTTGGTTAAAGTGTCTGAACTTGGGAAAATTCTATTTGCTGATGATACGACATTATTTTACCAGGGAAAAGATATAAAAGAATCACAAATAGAGTAAACGAAGAGCTAAAAAAGTAAAATATTGGATTGATTTAAATGGATTGATTCTTAATGTAAAAAAAAAACATTTCATTAAAAAATAAAAAAGATAACATAACATTAGACATAGATGGATACAGATTAAGAGAGGAAGTGAAACTACATTTTTAGGAGTCATGACTGATGAAGGTCTAAACTGGAGGTCTCATATAAATTTCCAAAGCAGTTTCTGTGTTGCCTAAAGTAAAGTTCTCACTAAACACTGCAGCATTATTAACCTTGTACAACTCTATAATCGCACCATATCTGATGTTCTGTGTGGAAATTTGGGATGGACATTTAAAACTCACCTACAGCCATTATTTATTTTACAGAAAAGGACTTTGAGAATTATCACCAACAGTCAGAGCATCCAACCCATTATCTGTTCAACTTAAAGTGTTGAAAATGTGTGATATTGTTGAATTAAATCTCCTCAAAGTCATGTATAAAGCAAAGTGCAGACAGTTTCCTGCAAATATTCAAAGACTGTTTGAGATGAGAACAAGAACTACAATTTAAAAGGAACCGACATGTTTAAAAAACCCAGACTCAGAACCGAGGTTATGGATCGAAGCGTCGCTGTGAAAGGAGTTCATTTATGGAAGTCTTGACAAACAAGTCAAAGGATCAAGTACAATATTGACAATTAAAAAATACATAAAATCCAGTGTAATGTGTATGTATGAAAAAGAAAACTCAGTCGTTGCACTTTAAAATGAAGCTTTCTGTTTACAATTGATTAATAATTGTGATTGAAAATGTATTGATGAAATGTTTTATCGTCACTATCGGTTTTATTGTCTGGAAAAGGGAAGAGGGGCAGATAACATAAGATTACTCTTCTTTCTGCTCCTTTCATTCAATTTGTGTAATGTCCTCACACTGTTGATGTCTTTAGGAATGAAATAAACAAAAAAAACACAGGTAGAATTTTTTTCACCACATCATCGATGAAAAGAATAACCCTCTGTTGTGGGTTTCTAACAAGAGTCAGTCCTCAGCAAGCAGAAATTTAAAAAAACAAAATACAACTTCATGCACATCTCTGATTAGGGAACTGCAGTGAAACTGGATTAAAAGTTCAAAGCAAAAAAGACAATGAAGAACAAGATGGACAAACTTCAGCTAAAACCTCTTTCTAAAAAATAAAAAAAAATAATAAAAAAAATACAATCTTAAAAATGATGTTAATTTTTGTCACAAAGCTGAACTCCACAGTCCGGAGTCTCTGAAGTCTGAACTCCAGCTTTTTGAGTCTGACTTTAGGCTCACTTGGTCCGGCCTCAGCAGCTCTTTCTCCTTTAGAGTGTTCAAGACGGTGCACCTTCAGATGAGCAGGTTTTCTCAAAGTCCTCCCACACTGGTCAGAGCTGCAGCTTTTCTCTTCAGTCTGGAAGATTTGGACATGTTTCAGACGGTTCCTCACATACCTCAAAGCCTTCCCTCTTTCTGCACAGTTGTCTGGTTCATCTTCTGTGTGCGTTTGGTAGTGACTGGAGAGTTACCAGAATGTTCTAAAAGCCTTTTTACACTGGTCACTCATATAGTCTGTGTCTGAAGTGAATTCTCATGTGTCTATTGAGATGGTATGATGTAGAGAAAGCTTTCCCACACTGATCACACTCGTATGGCTTCTCTCCAGTGTGGACTCTCATATGTCTTTCTACGTGGCCTAACCGTGAAAATGCCTTTTCACAAACATCACATCTGTATGGTCTCTCTCCTGTGTGGATTCTCATATGTTGACGGAGGGCACTGGACTCTCTAAATTCCTGCCCACACTGGTCACACTCGTATGGCTTCTCTCCTGTGTGGATTCTCATATGTTGTTTGAGGGCATTGGAGTGTCTAAATTCCTTTCCACACTGGTCACAGCTGTATGGTCTTTCTCCTGTAGTGTACTTTCAGTTTGGAAGGTGTTAGCCACACCTTTCCACACTTGTCACATGTGAATGCCATTTTGTTAGTGAATCTGCAATAAAAAGTGGGAAAAAAGGAAAGTGTTTAGAATCCCTCAGTTGTCCAGGTAGAATCCATAGTAAAAGGAGAAATTCAATTTGTCAGCTGGACAAAAGTTTATTTGGTTGAATATGTTTCGCAGCTCATCCAAGCTGCTTCCTCAGTTCTGGCCAGAGTGCTGGTGGACACTGCTTATAAATGGCTACAGGGAGGAGCTAACTCCAATGAAATTACTTTGAAACTATCACACCTATTTGTTTACAGTTTCTTAGACTTAGACAAACTTTATTGATCGTCAAGGGAAATTGTTTTGGGCACAGTAGCTCATTCATCAAATATAAATGTATAATATAGGGTAAAAAGAATAGATGGAAATAGCAACCAAAGAGCAATAAGACAGTGTCAGGCAAGACATAATTTTTACAAAATAAAAGTAATGATAATAAATGTATATGTACAAAATCAGATTTAAATATAAAAGTATTAATAGAATATAAAATGCAATATCAAATAATATGTACAGTTCCAGCTATATACAGTTATAGGAAGTTTCTGTTAGTTAGGTGAGCCTATTAGATCTGCCGTGGGAGTGGAGTGTGGGTCTTGTTAGCAGAAACATTCAGGACCATAATGGTGTTTGCACACCTCTGGACCTGACCTGCTGCCCTATTGTTTTCTTTGTTTGGATTTATTTTTGAGGATAGAGTTATAGATGGAGACAAATTATGTCTGAGACCTCCATTTCAATTCAAGGAAGGATTTTCTTTCTTGACAAAAATAGCCTCTTTAATTCCCCTCTGACGCCAAGATCTGTACCTCACTGTCCTCAAAGGAGTGGCCTGTGGCTTCTAGCTGACAAAAAGGATGTGACAAAAGGAAGGAGGATAAACCTAGCCAATCGGTGCAAAAGGAACGCTGGGTGAAAAGTCTTTCCAACCGGGTGCTCACTCAGACAGAGAAAGAAGTACTTTTCAAAGGACTGAATTTCTCTGTAACTTCTAACCTCATCCTCACGGTGGACTACATCACAGCAGCAGAAACTGCCATTAGGAACAACAAGCTCACAGAGACAGAAGCTGGAGACCTTATACTGAAATTAACAGCTGCACTGAGCAATGCCAAACCTCCACCCTCCAACGTAACACCAGAGGAAAGGAAGGCCATCATTGTTCTAGAGAAGGACCAGAGCATCAACATCCTGCCTGCGGACAAAGGGAGATGCACAGTCAGTCATCCTGAACTCAGCTGATTATGAGGCTAAGGTGAACAGCTTACTCAGTGACACCACAACATACGAATTACTAAAATGAGACACCAATGGGTACAAAAAGAAGATCATTGATTGCTTGCAGAAGCTGGAGAAGGAAGAAGTCATTGATCGACAGCTGTATTACAGACTGTACCCTGTACCCCTTGCATCTATAGCCTCCCAAAGACTCACAAACAAGGAGTACCACTCAGACCCATTGTATGTAGCACAGACTCCACCACAATGTGGCCAAACACCTAAAAACCATCCTGGCTCCTCTGGTGGGGAACACGGAGCACCACATCGAAAACACAGCCGGATTTGTGAACAAAGTCAAGTATCTCCAGTTTGACCGGGATGAGACAATGGTTTCCTTTGATATGACCTCTCTTTTCACTTGTATCTCCACATCGGTAGCGGTGGAGGCAGCAAAAAAGAGACTATACTGCAGGATACCAAGAAGAGAGAACCAAACTTTCACCCGACCAAATCTGCCAACTGCTGGAAATTTCTTTAAATACCACCTATTTCCAGTTCAGAGGAAACTTCTACAGGCAAATCCACAGCTCTGCCATGGGCTCACCGGTCTACTCGATCATGGCTAACTTATACATGGAACAATTTGGACAGAGTCACCTAGAAGCCATAGGCCACTCCTTTGAGGACAGTGAGTTACAGATCTTGGCCAGAGAAAAGAACTGGTTTGAGAGGGGAGTTAAAGAGGCTATTTTTGTCAAGAAAGAGAATCCTTCCTTGAACAGAAATGTAGGGCTCAGTCATCATTTGTCTCCATCTATAACTCTATCCTCAAACCTAAATCAAAACAAACAAAGAAAACAATAGGGCAGCAGAGGGGTATTCCACGAACGTCGCTAAACTTAGCCGCGACTAAGTGCTAAGTTCGCGCCTGGCTGAGACAGAACTTAGACAAAAGCTTGAACCCGTTCCACAAACGCATTTCAGCTGCGCCTAGTCAGAGCTAAGCTCAGTCTGGCCTAATCAGGCCGGGGCTCCGCGCGTGCATGGGGTAAATAAGAAGCCCTGAACAAGCGACTGTCGAAAACGCGATCATGTCGAAGATTCGGGCCGATTATTTCAGTGCATCAGAACAGAAGTTGCTTTTGGAACTCTACAACACATTTGCAATAACCAAGGCAAGAGACATGGCATGGCAGAAGATCGCTGAGCGCTTAAATACGCAAGTTAAATCCTAAACAGTGCTGGAGGTTGAGTTTTTAAGTATGTCAATGTCAATGCTGATCTGTGGCGCAGGAGAAAAGTTACCATCTGGGGTGTGGGAGATTGTGAGTTTGAATCACATGGTGGACAGTTGATAGCATAATTATTATATATTTGTATAGCAGTCTTGTCAGTTGTAATTTATTTTTACTGTGTAAAAGTATTTGCTCCAACTAATATGTTAAACTGTGTTATCTTGTCTTTGAGCAGGAATAATGTGAAGAGGACTGTTTTGCAGGTAAAGACAAAGCATAATAACATTTTACAGAGTGGTAAGTAGGCTAATATTAATATTATTATTCAGTGAAATTAGTAATACTGTTGAAATTGTACCTTAATTTAATTTAAAATTAACAGTAGCTACCAAGCCACAGGAGGTGGGAGCCCCCCCAAAACCTTTCACCTGCAGAGGAGTGGCACTGGCCCTAAACCGGGGTCGCCCACTGGTGGAGGTAATTGAAGGAGGGACCCCATCAAAGATCCTTCCTGCGAGTTCTTGTGAAGAGTATATTCAAGGTATTCTCTAGACTAATGCTTGCCTCAGCTGTGATCCAAGCATTTGTATATTTTAATAGTATGCTTGTGTTCTAGTTACTGAAGATGGCGTACACTTGGACCCTCCTCAGCAGTCCTCCAGCAGTGCCTTGCCCTGACCCTCAGCAGTCCTCCAGCAGTGCCTTGCCTGACCCTCAGCAGTCCTCCAGCAGTGCCTTGCCTGACCCTCAGCAGTCCTCCAGCAGTGGCCTCACACCAGAATGTCATACCTAATGTCTTTTATTGTTTTATGCCTATTGATGGAAATTGATAGGATTTCATTAAAGAGGCTTGCACAGCATCTCTGAAGCAAATTTGTTGACTCATTGAAATGTTGCATCATGGAGTGTGCCTGTTATTTGGCTACATTTTGTTTTAAAAGTAAAGGTTTACCTGTAACTGTATTCTTTGATAGAGATGTCACATAAAATATAAAGTGTCAATGTCGTCAAGTGCGAGTGATGTTAGGACTAACTGATATAATTTATGTGATGATAACAATAATTGTAGATTAAATTAATTTCCATTTCTGTAATATGTTGCAAATATAAATGCGTGAAAATTAAAACTCAATTTTAACTCGGGCATCAATAGGTCAATAGCGAGAATCGAACCCGGCTCGCTGGTATGAACGTCAAGGCACATAACCACTCGACCAAAGCCTTTCTTTGAGACACCTCTGGGATTCTTCTATATGTTAATGTCGTAAAGACAGCGGTTCAAAAGCATATGTTTAGATTACCAGAGATTTGTCAAGAACCAAGAACGTAAGGTGATTTCTTTTTTTGCTGATATTGTTTTCGGACAACACAGATACTCATGCGGGAGGTGTGCGGAACTGTTTGTTTGACACTGTTTACATCAGGTACGTATTCTCTGCGACACGGCCTGACTAAGACACAACTTAACCAGCCCTCGACCAGACTATGTGCTCAGACCATGTTGCCCCAGTAACTCAGCGGGAACTAAGTTTAGCGAGCGTCGTGGAACCGAACTCTCACTTAAAGTAGCGCCAACTGATGAATAAAGCCGGGCTTTGCGCTTAGTAGCTTTCGTGGAATACCCCTCAGGTCAGGTCCAGAGGTGTGAAAACACCATTATGGTCCTGAATGGTTCTGCTAACAAGACCCACACTCCACTCCCACTGCAGATCTATTCGGCAGACCTAACTAACACAAACTGTAAACAAGTAGGTGTAGTAGTCTCAGAGTCATTTCATTGTAGTTAGCGCCCCCTTCAGGCAGATACAGGCAGTGTCCAAGAGCATCTGACCAGAACTGAAGAAGCAGCTTGGATGAGCTGAGAAACGGATTCGACCAAATAAACTTTTGTCCAGTTGACAAATTGAATATCTCCTTTTGCTATAAAAAACAAAGGAAAGTTTCAAGTAAAATAACTAAATACACATAAAATAACACATATTGGTTTATATGTAAGAATGTTTCAATGTGGGTTCTACAAGCACGTTACATTAAGTTGCCCAAATCTTAATTTTTTTCATCCTTTATTTCTCCCTGTAGGGAAATTGAAAGGGGTCAAACTGCATTTCAGCTGGAGGATTTTTACCTATAGAGCATGTTTTTGGGTTGATGGGGGAAACTGGAGCCCCTGGAGGAAAACCGCCCAGACACAGGAAGAACATGCACTTTTTCTGTCTGTAGCCACAGAATATCAAATTATGGTCACAGATACAGAGATATTTAACAATCTTTTGCTGTGAATCCCATATGGACCACAGATATGATACACTCAGGCCTGAACTGGCAATCTGTACTCTGTACTGGGCGGGTGTCCAGTCGAAATGGGCTGCACCGTCGACAAGAGCTCCCAGCAGCCTAAATGGACAGAATCTATCAATTCACGCTACCCCATCGAACTAAGCAACCTTATGTTTTTCTGATTACATTTGTACAGATCCAATAAAGCGAACCTCCCCGGTTTTACTACATATTTCTTTGGATTAGAGACGGCAGGTTTGATGCTGTTTCCACACGGTGATCACACTTTAGTTTAGTTATGCCAGATTTCAACTAATTTCTATGAATACACGTCGGTAGTTCATTTCGACAGTCATATGCTCTCAAATAGGGCTGTGACTAAAGGTAACACATATCGACAGGCCAGTTTAGCCATTGAATAATGCTCCCACTGTAGAATCACCATTATTTACTCATTTATATAAATATGGGTAGAGTTGGCAAATCTTGACTGTATCTTCTCCCAAATAATGGCTCCACTAGAGGGCGCACACCTCACCTTTGTGATACTGGGGACATTGAAGACGGGAGAAATACATGCAATTCTATTTTATTTATATAGCGCCAATAACAATGGATGAGGACAGAAAAAGGGACAACAGAAGAAACATTATAACAAACACATATACACACACCACATATGTAAAGGTCAAGTTAGCTCTTATATACATTAACATACAGTCCATGGCATTTGATAGTAAGGTTACGATTTTATTTTGGTGACTTCCTGTTTGAGCGGAAGTGACGGTGAAAAACGTTAGCTTGATATACAAAAAGACGCAAAGTAAAAACAAGTTAACGGTGAAAAACAAAACCCAACAGTGAAAAGTTATACAAAAACCCTAAGATAGCAACAGTCGACAGAGGAACACGGTTTGTTTTATTTGTGAATGTGTATTTGAGCAACTTGTAATTTGTACTCAATGAATGTTAAAATATGGATAACAGTTAATCAATATAATGAGCTCGTAATAGAGTGATCATGTGGTAATTTCTGTTATTTTGTTCTTGTCTCGCTCTTACGTTGGTTCAATGAAACCATTCTGGAAAAATTAAAAGTCATTTAACCATCAGTTCTGGCCTTCTAAATTCGAGTAGATGCTACACCATAATCTCAAATCGACGGGCATTTAAAGTGTAACAGCGCTCGGGAACAGTCTGTTGGTTATACAAAAGTTAAATGCACTGCGCTAACGAGCTGGCCCCGGTGTTTACGGGCATCTTCAACTCTTCACTGCAGGCTTGTCATGTGCCTGCCTGCTTCAAAACCTCCACCATTGTTCCTGTCCCCAAGAAGCCAAGGATCACTGCACTCAGTGACTACAGACCTGTGGCTCTGACATCTGTGGTCATGAAGTCATTTGAGCGCCTGGTTCTGCCCCACCTCAAGACCCTCACGGCCCCCCTCCTAGACCCCCTGCAGTTCACCTACAGAGCCATCAGATCTGTACATGATGCCATCAACATGGCTCTACACTTCACCCTGCAGCATCTGGACTCCCCGGGAACCTACGCCAGGATCCTGTTTGTGGACTTCAGTTCTGCCTTCAACACCATCCGCCCAGACCTCCTCCAAGACAAGCTGTCCCAGATGAACGTGCCTGATCCTCTCTGCAGGTGGATCACTGACTTCCTGACGGACAGGAAGCAGCACGTGAGGCTGGGGAAGAATGTCTCGGACTCCCGGACCATCAGCACCGGCTCTCCCCAAGGCTGTGTTCTTTCTCTTCTGCTCTTCTCCCTGTACACCAACTGCTGCACCTCCTCCCACCAGTCTGTCAAACTCATGTTTGCAGATGACACCACGGTCATTGGACTCATCTCGGACGGGGATGAGTCTGCCTACAGGACGGAGGTTGACCGTCTGGGGTCCTGGTGCAGCCAGAACAACCTGGTGCTGAATGCCCAGAAGACAGTGGAGATCGTTGTGGACTTTAGGAAGCACACACCCCTACTCCCCCCCACCATCCTGACTGACACCCCCATCACCACTGTGGACTCATTCCGCTTCCTGGGGACCACCATCACCCAGGACCTCACATGGGAGCCCACCATCACCTCCATCATAAAGAAGGCCCAGCAGAGGATGTATTTCCTGAGGCAGCTGAAGAGATTCAACCTGCCAGCACGGACAATGGTGCAGTTCTACACTGCCATCATCGAGTCCATCCTCACCTCCTCCATCACCTCCTCCATCACCGTGTGGTCTGCTGGAGCCACAACCAGAGACAAACAGAGACTGCAACGTGTGGTGCGCTCTGCTGAGAAGGTGATTGGTTGCAGCCTTCCATCTCTTCAGAACCTGTACACCTCCAGGACACGGACACGTGCAGGTCAGATTGCATCCGATCCTTCTCACCCTGGTCATGGACTTTTTGACCTGCTCCCCTCAGACAGGAGGCTACGGTCCATTCGGACCAGAACCTCTCGCCATAAAAACAGCTTCTTCCCATCTGCTGTTGGACTCTTGAATAATAATAACACTAGGACTGTTCCCACCCCCCGCTCTGTGTCAGTCACATGACCCTGTGCTGACCATTACCTGCACCTGCACTGTTATATTCTTGTATTCTTGTAAATTTGTTAATTTAAGTTTTCTACTTTATTTTATTCTATTTTATTCCGCTCCAAGTACTGAATCAATTTCCTTATGTTGTGAATATGTTCAAACATATGGCAATAAAACCTTTCTGATTCTGATGCTATTGGTATCTTTATTGATTTAAAAAAAAGCATTTGATACAATCAATCACTCAATACTGATAAATAAGTTAGAACATTTTGGAATCAGAGGAGCAGCTGACATATTGTGATATTGTACCCTTTCTGTTAAGAAGTTACGTAACAGAAAGAGTACAATATGTCCAAATGGGTGAATACTCTTTGGAACACCTTGTATTACATGTGGTGTCCCCCAGGGGTCAGTGTTGGGTCCAATCTTGTTCAATCTCTATATAAATGATATTTTTAATGTTTCTGAATCACTAAAACTAATTCTCTTTGCTGATGACACCAACATCTTTTATAGTAACTCAAATTATAAAGAGCTTGTGGATACTGTCGATATGGAAATGAACAAAATTAAAAACTGGATGGACACAAATAAACTACAGTGGTACCTCACCTTACGAAAGACCCTACATACGAAAAATCCAAGTTACGAAATGCCTTCACGTTAAATTTTGGTCTCTAGATACGAAAGAAAATTCAAGTTACGAAATGCGAAATCTCAAAAATTAGAATAATGCGTGCTCAGATGCACGCCCCGCTGTTATCCCCGCTCAAAAAGCACCTTTCTCGGCCTCTTAGCTCTAGCGCCGAACACGCAAGATTTTCAACAAAATGTATTAAATAGTGAAGTGTGGGGGGAGACACGACTCCAGAAGCAGCGCGGAGACATGCGCGAGGAGCACGCACCGGCTGGTTTGTGGCTCGGGCTCAGTGATATATTAGTTTAAAATGAGGCTTTTATTGTACTTATTGTATTGAAGAGAGACAGCTTTAGGTGGCGCTGTGTGGTGTCTGGCTGTGAGGACGGAGGGAGAGGGCGGAGATTGGCTGGTTTCACGTGGGGTTTGTTGTGGTGACGTAATGAGGAAACAGGTGAGCGGTGAGACCAGAGGGACGGGATGGCATTGGGAGATGAGAAGTTGTAGTGAAAAATGCGACCGGAGCCTCTGTGTGGAGGTCGGCAGCTGCGGAGTAGTCCAAGTTGTTGGAGAGTATCGGTGCAGGACGGGCAGCGGCGGCAACTGTTGAGGCCGTGAAGAGCGGAGGCAGAGTACCGGAGAGCCATGCTGTGGTGGACCGGTGAGAAGCCAGCCCTAGGCAACGGCAATGGAGCAGTCCCGGCAGCCCCGGAGACGAGGCACGAGGAGCCCAGGAAAATCCACAGAGGGGCGAACATCCGAAGTCCGGGAGAAAGGCCAAAGGATAGCAAGATAAAAGGAGAAATTCAATTTGCCAACTGGACAAAGTTTGTTTGGAGAGGCTTCGTCAGTTCTGGTTCTAGTTCTGGTTAGACCCTGTTTATATCTAGCTGCAGGGAAGAGCTCCCTACACTGAAATAGTGTAGGGAGCCCCTGAAATAGTTCTGAAACTATCTCAACTAATTTGTTTCTTTTGTTTTTCGAATTTCTCTGGCGTCTAGTTTAGCATACCTATTCACCCAAACGACCGTCTCCACACCTATGACCCTGACTTGTCTGCCCTAATGTTTCTTGTGTCTGTTTTGACTTGGTTTGAGAATCGAATTATAAATGGGAGTCAAGTTATGTGTAACTCCCCCATTTCTGTTTAAAGAAGGATTCTCTTTTTTGACAAAAATTGCCTCTTTAACTCCCCTCTCAAACTAGTTATTTTCCCTGGCTAAGATCTGAACCTCACTGTCCTCAAACGAATGGCCTGTGGCTTCTAGGTGAAGATGTATGACAGATGACGGTCCACTCTGGCACGCCCGTCTGTGTTGGTACATCCTCTTAATAGGTATGCTAGGTATGCTAAACTAGACGCCAGAGAAATAGGTATGCTAAACTAGACGCCAGAGAAATTCGAAAAACAAAAGAAACAAATTAGTTGAGATAGTTTCAGAACTATTTCAGTGTAGTGAGCTCCTCCCTGCAGCTAGATATAAACAGGGTCTAACCAGCACTAGAACCAGAACTGACGAAGCCTCTCGGATGAGCGGCGAAATATTTTCGACCAAACAAACTTTGTCCAGTTGACAAATTGAATTTCTCCTTTTATCATGGATTCTACCTGGACGACTGAGGGACTTTTCACGCAATATGGATAACAGTTAATCAATGTAATGAGCTCGTAATACGGTGATCATGTGGAAATTTCAGCTATTTTGTTCTTGTCTTGTTCTGACGGTTCTATGAAACCATTCTGGAAAAATTAAAAGTCATTTAACCATCAGTTCTGGCCTTCTAAATTCGACTAGATGCTACAACATATATAATCTCAAATCGACGGGCATTTAAAGTGTAACAGCGCTCGGTAGCTCAAAGCGACAGAACACCGGTCCCACTCAGACCACATTTGAAACAGTCCGGTGGGACCCCAAATCGGCCCTGGACATTTCCCCCACAAATCGGCCCACGGACCGATGGGGGATGGGAGTCTTCATGCACAAAGGAAAAATGCAAGAGCCGAATTTTGTTCCCAGTCCAACCCTGGAGATACTTAAAGGAGCAGTGGTAGAAAGTTCTGGAAGTCTTTCAACCAACAGCTGATAGTCCACTCCATCAAAAGTTATGGTTAATTCTTATCAAATAAATCAATTTTCTGTGTTCCAGCCCCTTCTTTGTCTCTGAACTCTGCTGCAGTTGAATACGTGTCCCTCTTCTTCCGGCAGGTACACGCTACAGTGCGCAGTGCTGCCCTCCACCGTCATTAAAAAACATTAAATTGTCAGATAGAGGCCGGAGCGGCGGAGAAAGTTTAGCAAAGCTGAATCCACTTGACTATTGTCAGACAAGAGAACAAATTGAAGCAAGAAGGTTTGGATTAGTGATGTTACGAGACGTACCGAGGCTTCATTTGGGGGAGGAGCCAAAACGAGGATTTGTTTCGTTTATATAGTTTGGAGATATTTTGTAGAGAGTTTGGAGAGTTTAGGGAGAGAGATTTAGGAGAGTAGGAGAGGTGATAGGATGGAGCCAGTGAGGAAGAGGAGGTTTCCCCTGTGTGGGAACACTGTGGGATCTGAAAACCAAAAACTTGAGAAACTCTTGTTTCTGAATCAAAATGAATAAAATTTCCCCTGTCCTGTACATCATTGTCCAAGTTACACAAGCACAATCTGTGTCCTTTTCCTAGTTCCACAAACACTCTCACTGTCCTCTGCCTGATTACGCCTTTGCCATTTTCAGAAAAACAGCTTAACCTGTCATATATGATCATTTTGGGAAAATTTACACACACAGAATACATACAACATTTATTATACACATATGAGATAATATATGTACAGAAATGATTTGGCCATACATGTTTTGTAATTCAGTCATTCCCAACAGACACAAAAACACAAAAACACATTCTGTGGTTCAGATACAGCTGCCTGTGATTACACGCTTGGCCAGTAGGTGGTTTCGTGCGCACATGAAGCTTCGAGAAATGAACCCTTTCTCGAACCAATTGGCTCAAGTGGTTCAAAGCCTCATGAGGTTCATCTCACCATCACTAGTTTGGATCTCCAGATGAGCTCGCTCCAGGTTTAGTCCTGGTTTAGTCGTGGATTAGGTGTTGTTTAGAACCTGGTTTAGTCCTTTCTTAGTCCTTCATTAGTCCTGCTTTAGTCCTGTCTTATTCCTTTTTAGTCCTATTTTAGTTCTGTTTTATTCCTGGCTTAGTCCTTCTTTAGTCCTGCTTTCGTCCTGTCTTAGTTCTGTTTTAGTCCCTGTTTTAGCCATGTTTTAGTCCTGTCTTAGTCCTGTCTTAGTCCTGTTTTAGTCCCTGATTTAGTCCTGTCTTAGTCCTGTTTTAGTCCTGCTTTAGTCCTTGTTTTAGTCCTGTCTTAGTCCTGTTTTAGTCCTGTTTATTCCCTTTTAGTCTTGAAAGGCACTTTTAAATAAAATGTATTATTATTATTATTATTATTATTATTATTATTATTATTATTATTATTATTATTATTATTATTATTATTATTATTATTATTATTATATTTTATTTTTATTTTTTTTCTTTCAAATGTTCAGTGAAACTAAAGATTGTTTTTAAAGTCCTAAAAGGTTTTCCCATTTTTCCAGGTGATAAACAAAGGAGACAAACTGTTTTATAAAATCCAGCTGGACGAGCGCACCGAGCACGTCTCTCCACAAGAGGTCGCCAAACTCATCCTCCACAAAATGAAAGGTAACGCTTTAATAACAGAGTGGAGACGTTTCACAGAGACACTGATTTTACTGAAACTGTTCTCATTTTCATTGATTCATCCTTACAAAATGTGTTTGGATTCTGAAGCTGGTTGAAGCAGAATTGTTCTAAAGTCAGATGGAGGGCGGGGCCTGTGTGACTCTGGGAGATTCTTTGTTTTTTAAAGAAATCTCCAAACTTCTGATCCACAAATGTTTCTCTTTCTTATTCTCTGTTTTGGGTCAGCTCCAAACTTGTGTTAATTAAACTTAATTCATTCAGTTATTATTAATTAGTCCTGGTCCTGTTTTAGTCCTGGTCCTGGCTCAGTCCTGATCCTGGTCTGGTCCTGTTCTGGTCCTGGTCTGGTTCTGGTCTGGTCCTGGTTTGGTCCTGCAGGTTGGGTCTGTCTCTGTTGTCATAGAAATGGCTCAGAGTTCGATGCACAAATGTTGTTGTTTTTTTTTTTTTAAACAGCCAATCACATCAGCGAGTTAAATTAGGAGGAGATAAACAAGTTCTACTTACAGATGAACCTCCTTCCCCCGACATTTTCTCCAGCCAACCTGAAAATGATCTGGAACCTCTGGACCAAACGACTACGACTCTGCAGTAGAAGATCAGTGTCTCCAACATAAACCAAACACTCCAACTTCAGCTGATGTGATCGGCCGTTTAAAAAAACACATTTGTGCCTCGAACGCTGTCAGGAAGGTCTCAAAAATCCACAAATAACTGCAGAGTACTAGTATAACATAATAATCTTATTTTGATGAACATAAACAAAAATTAGAAACAACAATTGTAAGAATGAACATATAAAGGGTTGAAAAAACAAAAGAATACAAGAAAACTTCTACATATACATTTTATGTAGTGATATGCAGGGGCTCCTCGGGTTACGACGGTCTCGGGTTACGACGGTCTCGGGTTACGCGCCCCCATAAAAAAAAAAAAATATATATATATATATATATATTACGCGTCATTCCGTCTTACATGGTTTAGCGTGGTAAGTGACGTAAACAAACGTGAACGTCGCGCGGTGCGAGGCGAAAGAATACGCTTTGTTGTGGTTGTAGGGGGAAGAAGACAGCCTCGTGTGCGTGCCCAATGTGGGCGGAGGTACCTGATGTGGGCTCTGATCTGCTCCTATGAAAGCGACAGTGATAACCAAGCAGCGTAGTGGTCTAATTATTGAGATGGAAAGGTTATTGGTGCTTTGGTTGGAAGATCAAAATCAATTTCCGACTTACGACGAAATTCGGGTTACGACACGTCTTAAGAACGGATAAACGTTGTAACCCGAGGACCCCCTGTATATGTTGATTATGCAAAAACCCATATAGAAAGTCGTCTCTTTGGGCATTACAGCTCTTTCATAATGCCTCAACTCTCCATTGGAGGATCAAGACAAATTTAAACAATCAAAATGAAATGTCTCATTGTGAAGTGTGTCAAATATGTGATTGGTTATGTACAACTGTGTTAGTTTAGATCAAACAAACAAATATGAATCATATACAGGAATTAGATACATGATGTGAATATTATAATGAGGAACAATTTAACAATCAAAACACTGAAGTGGAGACTCTGACTCTCATCCACTTAAACAGCTGCAGGCTCTACAGTAAACTGTCAGAAATAAAATAATTTATGAATAAGTTTAAGAAAGAGTTCAATATGGATCACAGAAACATGGTTTAGGGATGACATCATGAACGAGGTACAGTCGGATGGATTTGAGCTTTTCTCAGTAAAGAGGAAGAGCAAAAGAGGTGGAGGGGCGGCATTATACAAACATTCTGATTTGAACTGCAACATGGGAAATGAAATAACAACAACTGAAAATAATGGAATCGAAACTGTAACTGTGGAAATTACATCTGCAACAGAAAAAAATTTTTGAATAATCTGTGTACACAGACCACCAGACTCTGGTGCTCAACAATTTACTGAAAGTCTAATGGAAATGTTTGTTAATTATAGAAACAGAATCAGTTTATATGTGGAGATTTGAACATTAACTTGGGAAACCAGGAGGAGCAAAAAGCAGCTGATTCTTAAACTCAATGAACAGTCTGGGCTTATTTCCATTAATACATAAACCATATATACATGTCACTCTAGAACAGGGCTGGGCAAACTTTTTGATTCGTGGGCCAGAAAGGGTTCTAAAATTTTACAGAAGGGCCGGACCAGGAGCATGTGGATTTAGTGTTTTGATAATCCACCTCATAAGAGCAAAAAATAACATGGGATATGTAGAAAACATGTGCTTTATTTCAATTAAATATTAACAAAAGCATTACAACAAAATGTCCATCTTTCAAGTTACAAAGTGTATAGCTATTTATTAAAATGACTCTTAAAACACGGAAAATGTAATGAATAAAATACAGCTTTTTTATTACTATATTATTTATTTTCACCTGTTATTTTGCTGCGAAGGAGCCAGCCTTGAGCTGACCTGTTATGGTTGAAATGTTATGTCTTCATTACGCATGCACGCATTTACGCATTTATAAGAACTTGGAATGTTTTGTTATGATCAGCGAATCTAGGGACAGATGCCTCTGTCAGGGACAGAGAGGGCGTAACTGTGCACAATTGCTTTAATAAATCAACTCTTTGATTCAAGACAACTTTCCAGTTTTATTCTCTTAGAATAGAAATTCCACAACAGTTCTAAAAGCCTTTTCACACTGGTCACTCATATAGTCTGTGTCTGAAGTGAATTATCATGTGTCTGTTGAGATGGGATGATGTAGAAAAAGCTTTCCCACACTGGTCACACTCGTATGGCTTCTCTCCTGTGTGGACTCTCATATGTGATTCTAGGGTGCTTGACCGTGAAAATCTCTTTTCACAAACATCACATCTGTATCGCTTCTCTCCTGTGTGAATTGTCATATGTTTATGGAGGGCACTGGAGTGTCTAAATTCCAACCCACACTGGTCACACAGGTATGGCTTCTCTCCAGTGTGGATCCTCATATGTTGATGGAGGGCACCAGACTGTCTAAATTCCTGCCCACACTGGTCACAGCTGTATGGTCTTTCTCCTGTGTGAGTTCTGTAGTGTACTTTCAGTCTGGAACTTGTTGGCCACATCTTTCCACACTGGTCACATGTGAACATTCTGTTGGTGGATCCTGTAGCTCTGCAATAAAACAAAGGAAAGTCTCAAGTAAAATAACGAAATACACATAAAATGGCACATACTGATTTATGTGTAAGAATGTTTCAATGTGAGTTCTATACGCACATTACATTAAGTTGCATGGATGATTTTTTTTTTAATCCTTTATTTATCCCTGTAGGGAAATTGAAAGGGGTCAAATTGCATTTCAGCTGGAGGATTTTTACCTATAGAGCATGTTTTTGGATTGATGGGGGAAACTGGAGGAAACCCACCCATACACAGGAAGAACAAAGATCAATGTCAAAGATCTAAGTCAGCTTTATTGTAATTCTGCCATGTGTACAAAGATCAAAGATCAAAGATCAAAGTCAGCTTTACTGTCAATTCTGCAATATGTGTTTAATCGAAAGTTCGTTTCTCTCTGGCCAGGTAGTGCAAAAAAGACAGTATACAAAATACAATATAAAGATGAAACAAAACAAAAACTATCTAAGACAAAAATCTAAATCTAAAAACTAAAATCTAAGATCTGAAAGCAGTGCAACAGGTATTTATTTTATTTATTATAAATACCTATATACAGATGTCCAAAAAATGTGCAGTGTGGGTCAAAAATGTGCAATGGAAGATGCAGCAGTGAAATGGTAATTTGCAATAGAATGTGCATTGAAAGTAAAGATAAAAATAAATGTGCAACAGTAGAAATTCCAGTGCAATAACAGTAGTAAACAACAGTACAACAGTAGTAAAATTCCAGTAGTGAATGTGCAACAGTGCAACAGTCGACCTTAGCAGCATTTTTTAAAGTGTCCGTGCAAAGAAGTTGTTGAGGTCGTTGAGCAGGGTGATGTTGCTGTCAGGTCTGTGGTGCCTGTGACAGCAACATCACCCTGTAAGTCCGTGATGTTCTGGATGCCCTGCCACAGATTCCGTCCCTGCTGTCTTTAAAATGTCCAGTTATTTTCTGTGTGTAATTGTGTTTTGCTTTCCTGATGTCACGGGACAGGTTGGTTCTTGCTGCCTTCAGATGGGGGACATCCCCGGCTCTGAAGGCAGTGTTCCTGGCTCTCAACAGTCTGTGAACCTCCCCTGTCAGCCATGGCTTCTGGTTAGCTCTGGTGATGATGGTCCTGGTGTGTGTGATGTCATCAATGCATTTGGTGATGTAGGGCAGTGTTTCCCAACCTTTTTTTGTCTTGTGTACCCCCTGAGCATTTTTGTCATACCTCGAGTACCCCCTCACTCATACGTGTTGATAATTCTCCAAAAGTATATAAATATATGGGTTAACTTGGGCTAACCAATTAAGACAGTGTGGTTTGAAGGTTGAAACCAATGCCAAACTGTACCAATTGTAATTAAACATCTGTAAGTCAACATACAAAATTACTTAAATAAGCCCCCATATGGTACGATTTCATTGACTAGCACCTCTATGCGCTATTTATCGCATGACCAGGAAGTGCCCCGGTTTGGCTCCTGACCCAGAGAGCAGCGCGGAGACAGCGGACGGTAAGGAGAGCGTGTGAACCTCAGTGTGGGTCCATGGGCAAGACCCTTCACTGCCCCCCGGGCGCCAAAAGATGGCTGCTCACTGCTCCTGAAAAAGGATGGGTCAAATGCAGAAGTAAAAAAATAAACTATTTTCAGCTTTTGTTCTCTAGTAGGCAACATAACTAATAAGACAAGTTATATAAAAAAATATTTAACTCTGACCAGGACCAAACTAGGTCTAAACCAGGTCTAAACCAGGTCTAAACCAAGACTAAACCGGGTCTAAACAAGGTCTAAACCAAGACTAAACTGGGTCTAAACCAAGACTAAACCGGGACGAAACCAGGTCTAAGCCAGGACTAAACCGGGTCTAAACCGGGACTAAACCGGGACTAAACCAGAACTAAACCAGGTCTAAACCAGGACTAAACCAGGACTAAACCAGGTCTAAACCAGGTCTAAACGAGGACAAAACCAGGTCTAAACCTGGACTAAACCAGGACTAAATCAGGTCTAAACCAGGTCTAAACAGGACTAAACCAGGACTAAACCAGATCTAGACCAGGACTAAACCAGGACTAAACCAGGTCTAAACCAGGACTAAACCAGATCTAGACCAGGACTAAACCAGGACTAAACCAGGCCTAAACCAGGCCTAAACCAGGACTAAACCAGGTCTAAACCAGGTCTAAACCAGGACTAAACCAGGACTAAACCAGGTCTAAATCTGGACTAAACCAGGACTAAACCAGGTCTAAACCAGGTCTAAACTAGATCGAAACTAGATCGAAACCAGGTCTGGACCAGGTCTAAGGTGTGTGTATGTATATAGTCTAAATTTTCTATACTCTCTTTTTACTTATTTTATTGGGGCCAAGCACCGAAGGTGCTAGGCACCATAGTGTTTCTATTGATTCTTATTATTAGGGGGCAAAGCACCGAAGGTGCTTAGGCACCTTATAGGAATTGCTTTGCGTTGCCTAGCAAGTTGCCTAGTAACCCTTTGATCTTTCCTTTGATGTTCTGGTCTCATGATTATTAGGGGGCCAAGCACCAGAGGTGCTGGGCACCCTCTAGGAATCGTATTCCGTTGCCTAGGCGAGTTGCCTAGTAACCCTTTGATCTTTGCTTTGATGTTCGGGTCTGAAAGTTATTATTATTATTATTATTCTTCTAGTATAGGAAGTCTATGGCAGCCCCTAGAACCGTTTGGTAAAAAGTTGTGAAATTTGGCATGCACATTCCAGCCAGTCTCCTCATTACCCACAGCAATTTATAGGTCCCCAGCTCCAACCGTCTAGTGGCACCAGCAGGTCAAAGTTGCAGAAATTTGTCAACTGCCTAGCAACGCACCTAGCAACCTTTGATCTGTCTTTGATGTGTCTGTTCTGACAGGGTTAGACCCTGACCCTGTCAGACCCTGTCAGACTCTGTTAGATCCTGTCAGACCTTGTTAGACAGTGTAGTTTGTGTACTGTGTATTGGCCAGAGGAGCAAGATGGTGAGGGAATCCAGAAAAGCAGATGACTGTTGATCAGCGCCTATGGAGCGGTCTGATCGCTCTTGGGACCTAGGATCCTGGATCAGAGGATCACAGAGACAAGCCGGATCAAGCAGCGAGGTCAGGGCCGAGATCTGCTCTGTCTGAGGCAGGGGGCATGTCGTGTGTGCGCTGCGCGGAGCAAGAACTCTGATCAGAACTACGACAGCGCCAAAGAAGAAGTTTACTGACTTGGAGCAGTAGATCCTGGTCTCCAGAGAGGCATGAGATGAGAAGAATTAAGTTTAAATGATGCTGCTGTGTGGGAATTGTAATGAATGAAGTTATGTGTGTGAACGTGCGTGTGTATACGCACGTGTGTGCGTGCGTGCGTGTGCGTGTGTGTGTGTGTGTAGCTGTGTGTGTGTAAAGGTTTATGCATGGGCTTGTGTGTATGTACATATATGTGTGTGTGTGTGTGTGTGTATTAATTTTTATTTTTATTATGGATCTGTACTCTGAGCCTCAATATTGTTGTGAAGTGACAAAGTTCTATTTTATAGGAAAAGATATATCCTGTAAACATCTCTTGGCACTATTGATTTGAAGGAATTTTCAATTCAAAGAGCCTTATATTCTTATATTTGTAAATAAAAAATGTACTTTGTCATCAAAAATCTGTTTCTCTGTTGTTTTAGATGTTTGAGGTGTCATTAAATCAATAAATATTGACATCAAAATCACTGATCTGCTCGAAATGACTCTTTGTACATAACGCTCATTTTCTCCACTTTGTGGTAAAAAATATAAGGATATTTTATATAGGAAGTCTATGGCAGCCCCTAGAACCGTTTGGTAAAAAGTTGTGAAATTTGGCATGCACATTCCAGCCAGTCTCCTCATTACCCACAGCAATTTATAGGTCCCCAGTGTTAGACCCTGTCAAACGGTGCTTGGCCCCCGCATTGCTGCTTGCAGCTATATTTATTCTTATTATACTTTATTCTTTCTTCAATGGGAGTCTATGGCAGCCCCTAGAACTGTCTGGTAAAAAGTTGTGAAATTTGGCATGCACATTCCAGCCAGTCTCCTCATTACCCACAGCAATTTATAGGTCCCCAGCTCCAACCGTCTAGTGGCACCAGCAGGTCAAAGTTGCAGAAATTTGTCAACTGCCTAGCAACGCACCTAGCAACCTTTGATCTGTCTTTGATGTGTCTGTTCTGACAGGGTTAGACCCTGACCCTGTCAGACCCTGTCAGACTCTGTTAGATCCTGTCAGACCTTGTTAGACAGTGTAGTTTGTGTACTGTGTATTGGCCAGAGGAGCAAGATGGTGAGGGAATCCAGAAAAGCAGATGACTGTTGATCAGCGCCTATGGAGCGGTCTGATCGCTCTTGGGACCTAGGATCCTGGATCAGAGGATCACAGAGACAAGCCGGATCAAGCAGCGAGGTCAGGGCCGAGATCTGCTCTGTCTGAGGCAGGGGGCATGTCGTGTGTGCGCTGCGCGGAGCAAGAACTCTGATCAGAACTACGACAGCGCCAAAGAAGAAGTTTACTGACTTGGAGCAGTAGATCCTGGTCTCCAGAGAGGCATGAGATGAGAAGAATTAAGTTTAAATGATGCTGCTGTGTGGGAATTGTAATGAATGAAGTTATGTGTGTGAACGTGCGTGTGTATACGCACGTGTGTGCGTGCGTGCGTGTGCGTGTGTGTGTGTGTGTAGCTGTGTGTGTGTAAAGGTTTATGCATGGGCTTGTGTGTATGTACATATATGTGTGTGTGTGTGTGTGTGTATTAATTTTTATTTTTATTATGGATCTGTACTCTGAGCCTCAATATTGTTGTGAAGTGACAAAGTTCTATTTTATAGGAAAAGATATATCCTGTAAACATCTCTTGGCACTATTGATTTGAAGGAATTTTCAATTCAAAGAGCCTTATATTCTTATATTTGTAAATAAAAAATGTACTTTGTCATCAAAAATCTGTTTCTCTGTTGTTTTAGATGTTTGAGGTGTCATTAAATCAATAAATATTGACATCAAAATCACTGATCTGCTCGAAATGACTCTTTGTACATAACGCTCATTTTCTCCACTTTGTGGTAAAAAATATAAGGATATTTTATATAGGAAGTCTATGGCAGCCCCTAGAACCGTTTGGTAAAAAGTTGTGAAATTTGGCATGCACATTCCAGCCAGTCTCCTCATTACCCACAGCAATTTATAGGTCCCCAGTGTTAGACCCTGTCAAACGGTGCTTGGCCCCCGCATTGCTGCTTGCAGCTATATTTATTCTTATTATACTTTATTCTTTCTTCAATGGGAGTCTATGGCAGCCCCTAGAACTGTCTGGTAAAAAGTTGTGAAATTTGGCATGCACATTCCAGCCGGTCTCCTCATTATCCACAGCGATTTATAGGTCCCCAGCCCCAACCGTCTAGTGGCACCAGCAGGTCAAAGTTGCAGAAATTTGTCAATTGCCTAGCAACGCACCTAGCAACCTTTGAACTGTCTTTGATGTGTCTGTTCTGACAGGGTTAGACCCTGACCCTGTCAGACCCTGTCAGACTCTGTTAGATCCTGTCAGACCTTATTAGACCCTGTCAAACGGTGCTTGGCCCCCTCATTGCTGCTTGCAGCTATATTTATACATTATGTCACTCATCATGGGAGTCTATGGCAACCCCTAGAACCGTCTGGTAAAAAGTTGTGAAATTTTGCATGCACATTCCAGCCAGTCTCCTCATTACCCACAGCAATTTACAGGCCCCCACCCCCAACCGTCTAGTGCCACCAGCAGGTCAAAGTTGTAGGAATTTTCAGGAATTTTCTGCGTTGCTAGGCAACGTACCTAGCAACCTTTGATCTGTCTTTGATGTGTCTTTGATCTGTTAAACCCTGTTAGACCTTGTTAAACCCTGTCAGACTCTGTTAGACCCTGTCAGACTCTGTTAGACCCTGTCAGACCCTGTTAGACCCTGTCAGACTCTGTTAGATCCTGTCAGACCCTGTTAGACCCTGTCAGACTCTGTTAGACCCTGTCAGACTGTGTTAGACCCTGTCAGACCCTGGTAGACCCTGTTAGACCCTGTTAGACCCTGTTAAACCCTGTTAGTCCCTGTCAGACTCTGTTAGACCCTGTCAGACCCTGCATGCAGCCTACATGCTGAGGCCTACATGCACCTTTGGTGCTTGGCCCCACATTGCTGCTTGCAGCTAAATTTATTATTACTATTTGTCTGCTGCACTTTCTTGTTCAAACGTTCGCTTGCACCAAACTGCCTGGAGCTAATGTGACAAGTGATTTTCTCCTATGTGAGATCAATAAAGTCTTATCTTATCTTATACCTGCTTTAGATTTCATAACTCCCAACCTCCATTTTGTCTGTGTGTCAGATGCCCTCCCGTCCTTGTATATTTGAGAATTTGGGACATTGAAATTCACATAAAAACAGATTTGTGAATTTATTTGTGTTTTGAACATGACAGTGTAAATATGATCACAGGTTTGCCTTCAGCATTACAACAGCATCACCAGTGTTACTCATTCACACACACTGAACATCTACACAGACTTTTAGATCACTTTTACACTAGAACAGAGCAAACACTGCTTATCGTATAAACTCATCACGGTGAAGACTTAGGACGAGGAAGATCAAAAGATCAAAGTCAGCTTTATTGTCAATTCTGTGTTCAACATACAGTGAATCGAAATTTAGTTTCTCTCTGGCCAAGTAGTGCAAAATAGAGTGTGTACAAAATATAATATGAAGACAAAACACAACAAAAACTATCTAAGACAGAAATCTAAATCTAAACTAAAGTCTAAGATCTGAAAGCAGTGCAACATAATAAATAAATACCTATATACAGATGTCCAAATATGTGCAGTGTGCATCAAAAATGTGCCATGGAAGATACAGCAGTGAAATGGTAACGTGCAATAGAATGTGCATTGAAGTTAAGATAAAAATAAATGTGCAACAGTAGTAAGTCTAGTGCAATAACAGGAGTAAACAACAGTACAACAATAGTAAAATTCCAGTAGTAATGTGCAATAACAGTAGTAAACAACAGTAGTAAAATTCCAGAAGTAAATGTGAATGTGCAACAGTGCAACAGTAGTCCTTAGCAGTTTTTTAAAGTGTCTAGAGCAGGAGTCGGCAACCCGCGGCTCCGGAGCCGCATGCGGCTCTTTGATCCCTCTGATGCGGCTCAGTACAGTGGTCCCTCGTTTATCGTGGGGGTTACATTGTAGAAATAACCCACGATAGGCAAAATCCGTGAAGTAGTCAATTTTATATTGCGTGTAAATATGCGTGTATTTCACAGTTCCTCTGACCGAGGCGCCTGGTGCCGCTGCGCTGTTGCGGGTTTTGTTGGGGAGAAAACTTGCAAACTTACAGCACTTCAGAGCAGTGACGGACTGGGATCATCGGCCCTGGCAATTTACACCTACAAGCAGCCCCGTAGTCTGTGGAACGGGGGGGTTCTACAGCTCTGCACCAAACACAGAACTGTAGTGAGAACGCATCCGTGCGCTCTCAGGACTGGTTCCGCCGCCTGGACTCCAGGTTCCACCAGTTCGTTATGCGCAAACATTGCCGCTACTTCCCGATGCGCATTGACCACCCGGAGAAGTGTGCGCGCGGACACGTGGTCAAATCCGTAATAGAGCACGGCCTCGGCCCTTCTGGCATGTGCTCAAATGCCAGACCGCTCAGTCTTCAGAGTCACACTGCTCGTGATCGAACATTTAAATAAATTTGGCAAACTGACCGCATTCTGTACAGGAGACACGGAGGAGAATGACGGACAAAGACAAAGGTCTACAGTCCTACAGTCCTTTAGCCAATCAGGATGCAGAACACAATACGCATTGATACACTATAAAAAATCAGCGAAACAGCGAGGGACCACTGTATTTAATTAAAATGTATTTTATTTTAGTTCGTTCATATTCAGAATGTAATTCTATGTCACAAAGGTAAAAAAAAAGCCATTATATGCAGTGTTATTTCATTTTAAATTTCAAAAGGGTTTTGCGGCTCCCAGTGTTTTCTTTACTGTGTGAAACGGGTCCAAATGGCTCTTTGAGTGGTAAAGGTTGCCGACCCCTGGTCCCTGGTCTAGAGTGATATGTCTTTTTATGGAATACAGGTTATGCCAATATGGGGGGGGGGGGGGGGGTAAGGTGAGAGTTCAGGTGAGAGTTCAGCCTCCTGACAGCCTGGTGGATGAAGCTGTTTGACAGTCTGGTGGATGAAGCTGTTTGACAGTCTGGTGGATGAAGCTGTTTGACAGTCTGGTGGAGTGGGCCCGGAGACTCCGGTACCTTCTCCCCGAGGGCAGGAGGCTGAAGAGGCTGTGTGAGGGGTGGCTCGGGTCAACCACAATGCTGGACGCTCTGCGGGTGTTAAAAATGTCTAGGAGGGAGGGGAGAGAGACACCAGCGATCCTCCCAGCTGCATTCACTATGCGCTGCAGGGCTTTCCTGTTCTGTTCAGTGCAGCTCCCGTACCACACAGTGATGCAGCTGGTCAGAACGCTGCAGAACGGGGGGGGGGGGGGGGGGTCCAGCTCTCCTCAGTTTGTGGAGGAAATAGAAGAAGAACTTTGGACCACTGCAAACTGTTTACAATGAATGAACTAGCTCTGTTTGTCACGTTTTTAAGATGTGAAAAACACCTGCAAACATTTCAAAGGAAAAATCAGGTACAGCCTTTAGAAATAAAGGCTGTGCCTTTATTTGATCCAAACTGTAGGGAACAAAGTTATTATTTCAGTTTAGGGAAATGTGCAGTGGTTCCATATGAGAGTAACCAGATAAACCCAACCCCAGCGTAGAGAGGCTGAGTGAACCTGGTCTGGACTCTGTGGAGGAGACTCATGGTTCCACCGGAGACACTGTAAAATGCCAAAACCCCTGCACTGTGGTCCAGGAAAACCCCGATTCTGGACCCGACTGGACCTGAGACCTCGGACTTGACTGAGTTTAACCAAAATGAAAAACTGGTTTTATCACAGTCTAAGGCCCAGGATTTATTGTTGAATCCAAATAGACATTCATCAGAGTCTCCTTTCCTCTGAATCTCTCTGTATGAAACTGCTACAGAAACAAAGCTCCCGCTCCACTCCACCTCCCAGTAACAGCGGCCCCTCAGACTCTCTCTGCTCAGGACCTGAGGCCAGTAAATGAATCTGTCTGGATGATCTGGATACCTCTGGTATTCTTTCATAAATGTGACTCTTCTGTTTCCATCAGACAGATCGAGGTCTCTGTGAGCTGTGTTTGGGTCCAGAGTGATTTCTGTAGAATATTGTAAGAAGTCCTCTCTGGAGCTGGGTTCAGCTGGTGGCAGTAAAACCTGGTCTGGACTCTGGCCTGGTCTCTGGGCCGGCAGCTCAGCCTGCCTCTGAGCCCTCTCTGAGGCAGAGGACACGAGGTCATGGCCCATGTGCTGGTCCACACAGAGGGAGCAGAGCAGCCGCTGGTCACTGCAGCAGAATAGATCCATCACTTTGTCGTGTTGAAAGCAGATGTTTTCCTGGAGAATGTGGGAGGGCGCCACCAGCTGGTGTTCTTGATGTTCTTGGTCGAATTCTTTCTGTGCCATCTCTCTTTAGTTGTAGATGTATGGCAGACTGAGGTCCTTTTAGGTGGAGATGTACGGCAGACTGAGGTCCTTTTAGGTGGAGGTGTACGGCAGGACTGAGGTCCTTTTAGGTGGAGATGTACGGCAGACTGAGGTCCACTCTGGCTCTCCCGTCTGTGTTGGTAACAAAGATCAAAGATCAATGATCAAAGATCAAAGTCAGCTTTATTGTCAATTCTGCCATATGTGTTCAACAGTGAATCAAAATTTGGTTTCTCTCTGGCCAGGTAGTCCAAAAAAGACAGTGTACAAAATACAATATAAAGATGAAACAAAACAAAAACTATCTAAGACAAAAATCTAAATCTAAAAACTAAAATCTAAGATCTAAAGTCTGAAAGCAGTGCAACAGAATAAATAAATACCTATTTACAGATGTCCAAAAAATGTGCAATGGGAGAAGCAGGAGGTCAGCACTAGGAAGTGCAATCACGCAACATAGACCTTGGATGCTCGTCCAATGGGAGCATCCCCTCGTCTATCTCGTTTGTCCTTCCTGGTCAATCGCAGCTCGGGACTGTCTAGCGTTCCCGGCGACTTGCGCCTCCGGCCAATCGGACGCAAGCTGGGCGGGGCCCCCCGTACCGGGACCTGCGAAATTAGAAACCTCTCAGATAGCATTTACCACGGAGACGAGCGATTGATTCCACTATTTAAGGTAAGACGCATATTTTCGGATAGCGTGATAATTTAAAACGGACCGCTTTGTGACACAAAATCTACTTTGTTTTTTTACGGCCAGCGAAGCCGTAGAGGGATAGGTGAGCTCACAGACGTAAATACGATAGACAGTTGTCGCTCGCCATACATCTTATGATATAGTATTATAGTTATAATAGTCATAATGTTATAATATATATAATAATATATAATACATGTGTTTATCATAAGGTCTATGCTAAGCTAAGCCTTTATTAGTCCCACAGTGGGGAAATTCCAGTTCTGCATTTAACCCATCCTGTTATTAGGAGCAGTGGGCAGCACATTACTGCGCCCGGGGACCATCTCCATGATCTTCTTGCTTCGGCTTGGTCAGGACCTAAGCTGGAGGATTTACCTATGGTGCATGTTTTGGGTTGGTGGGGGAAACCGGAGTGCCCGGAGGAAACCCACCCAGACACGGGAAGAACATGCAAACTCCACACAGAAAGGCTTGGGCGACCTGGGGATCGAACCCAGACCATGCATGCAAACTCCACACAGAACACACACAAAAAGGCCTGGGCGACCCGGGGATCGAACCCGGAACCTTCTTGCTGTGAAGCATGAGCTCTACCCACTCAGCCACCGTGCTGCTATCTATCTATCTATCTATCTATCCATCTATCTATCTATCTAGACCCTGTCAGACTCTGTTAGACCCTGTCAGACTCTGTTAGACCCTGTCAGACCTTATTAGACCCTGTCAGACCCTGTTAAACCTTGTTAGACCCTGTTAAACCCTGTTTCTGAGTCTGACAGGGTATTTATATCTGACAAGTATTTATATACTATTTATTCTTATTAAGTGTTTTACTGTTTTATACTATTTATACTTCCATCATATTGATTCTTCCCATTGTTATTACTATTACATTGTTACTGTTACTGTGTAACTGCAACTTTATTGCCTGTTGTCTCACTGTCTATTCATTGTCTTTATTTATTGTATTAGGCCTACTTATTTTTTTATTTTATTTATTGCCTGCAACTGCACTGTTAACACTTTATTTGCGCTACCTGCTTTGTCTGTTGTCTTACTGTCTATTTATTGTCTTTATTGCAAATAATATTCAGTCTTATTACACTTCATACATGTATGTTGCCTTTCTACTCCCTTCCTGTTTGACCAATAATGCAACATGTGCACTGACATCATTTTGTACTGATGTCTTTTAATGACTTAAATATGCCTTATACTGTTTTGCTTTGTTTACATCATGCACTTTAATCATTAAAGTGTCTTGAATTACTATAACGGCGTGTTGTGTCATTTAGTAATCTTATATTTTTTATACAGATGTGTGAACAAGTGTGATTTTAGTAATTATGAGTTTTGTAATGTTCTTTGCACAGCTTTGTAGCCTAGTGTTTAGTGGTTGTGTGGCACGTTCATTAATGTCTTAAAACATTTTAGACTACCATAAATCAATCTCCCGTCATAGGGACCTCACCTGGTATCAAACATGCCATTTCTAAAAGTAACTAAAACAACAACAATAGTTTAATAAAACTTTTTATTGATTCCAAGCAGGACCAAGACAGATAATGTTACAGGGGTTGTTAAAAAGTCTCATTTTGTTCATACACAAACAATCATACAGCTCTGTCTTGGTCCTGCTTGGAGTCAATATATATTTTTTATTGATTCCAAGCAGGACCAAGAAAGATAATCTTACAGGGGTTGTCACAAAGTGTCATTTTGTTCATACGCAAATAATCATACAGTCCTCAGCAGACATCAAAAGCACATCCTTTCTAAAAATAGCCACCATCACCAGAAAAACAACAGTGAATTAAGTTTTTTTTTGTTGCGTGAAAAGTCCCTCAGTCGTTCAGGTAGAATCCATGATCAAAGGAGAAGTTCAATTTGTCAACTGTTGTTTTGATTCCAAGATGTTTCATGGGTGACAACATGTCATTTTTTCCTCAATCATGCATTGTACTAGAGCATATCACAAAATAATAAATCAAATAAAACAAACATTTGATGTTCAGCACCAACACTTATGCAATATACTTAAATAAAAAAGATGAAATATGTCACATAGTGTCTTGATTCAGCACTCCCAGTCCCAGTATTATGTCACAAAGCACTCCCGGTCCCAGCACCTGGTCCCGCCTTGTTGACAGCTCACAGACCTGTGAGAGACCACAAGAAATGTTTTACATCCCGCCACAGATTGACTGCCCCCCCCCCCCCCCCCCCCCCCCCATCGCGTGGGGCATTCGTCTAAGGGTCCAAGTCGGAAATTGGGGGGAAGTGTTTGAAGCAGGAGTTCCTCTGCACAGTCCTTCAACACACGACCGGGGATGTTGTCCGGGCCTGCAGCCTTGCAGGTGTTGATCCTGGAGAGTGTTCTCTTCACGCTGGCTGCAGACACACACAGGGGCTGGTCGTGGGGAGGTGGTGGAGTTTTCTGTGGCCGGGTGTTGAGGGCCGGCTGATGAGGTCTGCTGTGGAATTTCTATTCTAAGACAATAAAACTGGAAAGTTGTCTTGAATCAAAGAGTTAATTTATTAAAAGCAATTGTGCACAATTACGCCCTGACTGTCCCTCACAGAGGTCTCTGTCCCTAGCTCTGTGTTCATAACAAAACATACCAATCCTTATACCCCACAGGGGCATGAGCAAATGCGTACATGCATAATCAAGACATAACATTTAACATAACAATAACAGGTCAGCTCAAGGCTGGCTCCTTGGCAGCAAAACAACAAGTGAAAAACAGATTTGGAGGCCAGTGTTATCTACCACACGTACACAGAGGCCAAAAGCCTTAGCTAGATTTTGGGTGACAAGATAGACAACCTTACTTTATTAAGAATTATCAGAACCAACTTAAACATTACATATATATCTGATTATATGCATGATTATTGTAAAATTTCCATTACAGGTCATTGAGCAGGGTGATGTTGTTGTCACAGGTCTGTGGCGAGGGTTTGTAGTCCGTGATGTTCTGGATGCCCTGCCACAGACTCCGTGTGTCTCTGCTGTCTTTAAAATGTCCAGTTATTTTCTGTGTGTAATTGTGTTTTGCTTTCCTGATGCCACAGGACAGGTTGGTTCTTGCTGCCTTCAGATGTGTGACATCCCCGGCTCTGAAGGCAGCGTTCCTGGCTCTCAACAGTCTGTGAACCTCCCCTGTCAGCCATGGCTTCTGGTTTGCCCTGGTGATGATAGTCCTGGTGTGTGTGACATCATCAATGCATTTGGTGATGTAGGAGGTCCCAGTGTCTGCGTACTCCTTGATGTCCGTGTGGTTGTTGTGTGTGGAGGCCTGTTTGAACACTGTCCAGTCTGTTGTGGCAGTGCTGTAGTGCAGATGAGGCCCCCTCTGGCCACACCTGGATCTGCTTTAGAACCGGTTTGGAGACTCTCACCCGGGGTCTGTATGCCGGTCTGAGCAGAACAGAGATGTGGTCAGAGAGGCCTATGTGGGGGAGGGGGGAGGCCTTGTACGCTCCTTTGTGTGGTGTATAAAGCATGTCCAAAATGTTATTTCCTCTGGTTGGAAAATCAACATGCTGATTCATTTGTGGAATGACAGTCCTGAGTTCTGCATGATTGAAATCTCCGACGAGGATAAAAACAACGTTTTAACGCCGAGGAAATATGCGTGAAAAGTCCCTCAGTCATCCAGGTAGAATCCATGATCAAAGGAGAAGTTCAATTTGTCAACTGGACAAAGTTTGTTTGGTTGAAAACGTTTCGCCGCTCATCCGAGAGGCTTCGTCAGCTCTGGCCCTCATGCTGGTTAGACCCTGTTTATATCTAGCTGCAAGGGAGGAGCTAACTACCCTGAACAAAGCTCTGAACCTATCCCCGCTACTCTCTTTTGTTTTACGAATTCCTCTGGCGTCTTGTATTAGCATATCTATCAGCCCTAGGCGGCGCTCCCTACACTGAAATAGCTCTGAAACTATCAACTAATCTGTCTCTTTGTATTTCAAATTTCTCTGGCGTCCAATTCCCTATTCAAGACAACGACCCTCTCCACCCCTCTGCAAAGGCTTGTTTTGGCTTTGGCTGCAAAGGCCAAAACAAGGCCAGTTGACAAATTTAACTTCTCCTTTGATCGCTGAGGAAATATGCCAATTCTTGTGGATTTTATGGATCTACATCATTATTTGGCGACTCTTTATGACAGGAGCACAAACAGACGACTACAGCGGGAGTAACACGTGCATGTGGAGTTTACAAATCGCTAAAAAGACGTTGTGGCGATAGTGACGCTACTTATCGTACGTGCAGCTCATCTCATATCAGTTTGGCGGTTCACCTCTGGTTTTACACGTGTATAAGCGCGGTCATGTGGCGTGCACATGTTTGTAATGTTCTGACATCAGTGCGTTTGGTACATGCTGTTTGACACAGTCACACTGTCACACTGAGTTTTATTTCATACAGGAGGAAAGTCCTCAAATGGAGCTCCAGTGTTTCTCGCTTTATCTCAGAGCAAGTTCAAGTTTATATTCTTAATTAAGTGTAAACCGTCTGCATCACATCGGTCCTGGTGTTGCCATCAGAATTTAGATCTCTCTGACTCAATATCAAAAATTCTATAAATAACACTATTTTAACCCTCCGGTCGTGTTCGCCTCCAGCCCCCTACTTTAGTGTTCCCGGTCAAAATTGACCGGTCTGTTTTAACTGCTCTTAAATTAGCACAAACATTTTTTTTTCCACACCAATTTTTTTATTAAGCATTCTTTAGTTGAGAACAATGTTTCAAAGTAGTGTCTAACAACAATTTATAGAAGTAAACATTAAATAACATCAGTTAAAATACAATTGGGCACTGAAAATGAACTACAAAATGAACATATAATACAAAAAATAAATGGAATACCAAACACCAAACTCAACAGGGTGTGTGTGTGTGTGTGTGTGTGTGTGTGTGTGTGTGTGTGTGTGTGTGTGTGTGTGTATGTGTGTGTGTGTGTGTGTGTGTATGTGTGTGTGTGTGTGTGTGTATTCATGCACATGAGTGGCATTTGACACTCAGGTCAGAGTGGGCCTTGCAAACATAAGCATGACATTAGCAGCATGTCAGGCTCGTTTTGATGTCTCTAGGGGCATAGAGGCCACAACGCTTCCTTTTCTGCCCATGTCCTTGTTGGGGGAGAGCAGCCAGGGCTGGGGCTGGGGCTGGAGCTTGCATGCTCCTAACCAGAATGGCGGAGGCTGGTGTGTGGGGAATGTGCTGGTGTCGCTGTATAAGGGGAGTCACCAAAGCGAGGAAAAGTCTCCTCTTGAAACTTTTCCCCTGATTCCAGGTTGGGTCGATTGCTGTCCACACCACATACGCGTTGAAAGCTAACACATCCAGGATGTTGTGGAACAGTGCCACAGGCCAGCGAGCCGTCATCCGCTTAAAGGTGTATGTACCAGTAAGCTTCAATAAAGGAACAATAAATAATAAGAGATTAGGAACAATATTCAATCTGTCGTACACAAAATGCTGATTCACCTAGATAAAAATAAAATAAAACACATGATGAGACTTTACATTACCTTATCAAGGCAGTCAACGCCTCCCTTGTTCTTGTTGTAGTCCTGGATCCTCAGGGGCTTCCTGTCCTCTGTGGTGCTGACAGCGGCGTCTTTGTGTACTGTGCTCATCAGGATGACATTTCTGTTCTTCTTGGGAACGTATGACACAAGTGTGAGTGTCAGTGAATGCAAATTGTGATGAGAGTGCCTGTCTTCCTCTGGTCGATACCAGCGCAGGGGGAAGTTCGGGCTTGTTCTTCTTCACTGTCCCTACCATGGTGAGCTTTCTTTTCAGTAGCTCCTGACCAAGAGCATGTGATGTGAGGAAGTTGTCACATGTGATATTATGCCCTTGGAGACCGGTTGTCATGTCCAGCACAACACGCATACCCTGGTTTGTATGTGTGTGTATGTGTGTGTGTGTGTGTGTGTGTGTGTGTGTGTGTGTGTGTGAGTGAGCTGGGGCAGTGTGTATGGGGATGTTTTCTGTATGTTGAATCAATTTACTCTGGATACCCATTCATTTCCTGTGGCGGTCACTTTTGACCGGGAACACCACAGGTGTAACAAGGTTGATTAAAACACTCAAAATTGAATGAAATAGGTGATCATCACTTTTATATGTTCATGTCCACAGTGTGGAGGATATCATAAGGTCTTGAGGTAATCAGATGAAAAACATAATATTTATGAATATTATAAGTTGTAAAACGGTCAGATTTGACCCGAACACGACAGGAGGGTTAAAACATGATCGAGCCATATTTGACAAACCAGACTACAGAATGAAGGGGTGAAGGAGGTCTGGGCGTCCCTGCTTAAACTGTTGCCACCGCGACCCCGATAAGCGGAAGAAAATGGATGGATGGATGGACTACAGAATGAGAGCTGTGCACAAAAGGGCTGCTGGATGAGGAGGGTTTGGAGGAAAGGTAGAGCTGGGCGTCATCCGCGTAGCAGTGAAAATGAATGTTGTGCTTATGGAAGATATGACCAAGAGGGAGTATGTAGATGATAAAACGGACAGAGCACCCCCGCGCAGACAGGAAAGGTGTTGGATGTGTGTGATTTGAGATGAATATACTGTGTGCGGTCGGTGAGGTATGAGGTAAACCAGGTGAGGGGGGTGTCAGTAATGCAGATTGAAGATAGTCTATGGAGGAGGGTGCTGTGGGAGATAGTGTCAAAGGCTGTGGTAAGATCAAGGAGGATGAGGATGGAAAGTAAACTAGTATCAGCTGCCATAAGGAGGTCATTGGTGATTTTTATTAGTGCAGTTTCTGTGCTGTGGAGGGGTCCAAAGCCTGATTGGAACAGTTCATACAGATTGTTATTACTGAGGTGGGTGTGGAATTGAGAGGCAACAGTCTTTTCAAGGATTTTGGAGATGAAGGGTAGGTTGGAAATGGGGCGGTGGTTATTGAAATCGTTGGGGTCTATACCAGGTTTTTTAAGAATTGGAGTGACTGTGGCGGTTTTGAGTGATGAGGGGACAGTACCAGAGGTGAGAGAAGAGTGGATAATATTGGTGATGAGGGGAGCTAGTACAGGGAGGCAGGTTTTAACAAGGGCTGTGGGGAGTGGGTCAAGGGGACAGGTGGAGGATTTGGATTTTTTAATAATTTCTGTGATGTCCATGACAGAAGGGAGGGTAAAGCTGGAAAATTGGGTACCGGGGTATGAGGCAGGGGTAAAGTAAACTGTAGAAACTGCAGCTCCGCATGAAATCAGGTGTTGGTGGATATTAGTGATCTTAGATGTAAAGAAGGACATGAGTTACAGAAGTCAGTGGATTGTAAGTAGTAAGGGAGTGTACGATAAGTACGGTAATTGTAATTGTATGTAAGGTAATTAACATATGGTCAGTGAATGGGATTGTATGTGGATTACAGTCAGTAGAGGTGACACCAGAGCAGCAAACCAAGTCCAAAATATGTCCTTTACTGTGGGTTAGAAAATTAATATATTGCTGCAGGCCAAAACGATCTAAACAGGATTTAAAATCTTTGGAGAGTGCATTGTTACTATTGTCCATATGTATATTAAAGTCACCCATGATTATTGTGTTTGGAGACAGAGAGGAGAGATGAGTGAGAAGTTGTGCAAATTCATTCAAAAAGTCCTTATTATGTTTGGGAGGGTGGTAAACAGTGGCGACAATTGCAGGTGTAGGTCCAGGTAGTATTGAGGCAGAGCACTCGAATGAGGAGAAGAGTGGAGCAGACACCGGCTGTACTTTCCAACTCTCACGGTGAAGCATCGCAAGACCTCCGCCCTGGCCAGATGTACGGGGCTGACAGTTGTAAACAAACCCCGGCGGAGTGGAGTCGTTGAGGGGACCAAAGTCATTGGACTGCTGCCAGGTCTCCGTGGGGCATAAAAAGTCGAGGGACACCAGGAGGCAGCCGACAGCAAACCAGCGGGCTACTTTATTAATCCCCATAGTCTATCGGAGGAGTGGGTCCACAGAGAAGCAGGAGCCAGATGTGGATGAAAGGCGGGTTCCAGGTAGGCTAATGCCCCAAAACACGCACAGATGCGACTGACACTCGAAAGCTCACACAGAAATAGGAGCTCAGCAGACAATTCCACACTCTCAGGTCAATCACGACGTCCGAATAAGTATAAAAAATGTTTTATTTGACCGGCGCCTCTGCCACGTTCCTGGCAGTAGAGTCATTGGGTCTCTGGTTGCATAATTGAATTGATTCACTGCCCAGGCAGCTTTCCTTGTTCTGTCCACAGACTGTCTTTCTGTCCCAGTACTGGCTCTAGTGCTGAATGCAGGTCAGTCGGCTGTTTGTCCATAGGAGAAGCTGCTCCCTATGCTGCCGCCATTAGAGAGCCAGAGCGTGCTGTGCGCAAGCTCTGCACACTCTGTTGGCGTGAGAGGTCACATATGCCTGACCTCCCTGTAATGAGAGTACGGTGGAGATGCCAGATTAACGAGTGCATAAAAGTCCTCATCTTTAAGAGCGCGCACGACGAGAAGCAGCTATGCAGCAGCCTCATGTGCCAATGGAGTGCCACAAGATGCTGTGCGTAAAGCACATGCATCTTTATGTACGCATATGAGAAATGAGTATGCAGCTGTCTCTTGTGCCACTAAAGTGTGAAAGTGGAGTGTGCATGAGTGTTGGAGGTGGTCGGAGGGGCCGATGGCGCAGATTGGCAGCCTCGCTTCCGTCAGTCTGCCCCAGGGCAGCTGTGGCTACAGAAAGTAGGTTACCACCACTAAGTGTGGAGTGAATGAACGGTGAACTGTGGAGCGCTTTGGGATGAAAAGGCATGTCATGAAAGGCGCTATATAAATGCAATGGAAAAAATAAATAAATAAATAAATAAAGTGCCATAAGTTGCTGTGCGTAAAGCTCTCCACCACCTGCTTTATTTATGTGATCTTTACATGCTCACAGAGCTGTGATGAGAGTGCAGTGGATGTGTCAGGTTAACTAAAGCCGTTCATCTTTAAGTATGCGCATGAATAACTGCGCTATATATGCCACACCTCAAACTGGTCTCCACTCAGCAAATGGCATGGCCAATAGTGTCCTATGTGCGCTCCATCTGTGTACATCAATGGCCAGTGAGCAGGGTAAGGCAGATGCGTTATGCCTTTGTACTTGTAGGAGAAGAGGTGGGTTGTGCTATGAGGATGGCGTTTTTTTGACTTCTCCAGCACATTTAACACCATCCAACCTCAACTGCTCAAAAACAAATAAATTGAGATGGGAGTGCATTCTTCTCTGGTTAAATGGATTACCGATGACCTCACTGGGAGACCTCAAAATGTCCGACGGGGGGACAGCATCTCTGACACTGTTGTCTGCACCGGTGCTCCTCAGGGGACTGTACTGTCACCAGGTCTCAGAGCTGTGTCACATGCAGAAGTACTTTGATGACACAGACATTGTGGGGTGTATCAGGAACAGAGACGAAGGGGAGTATATCAGCAGTTCATTGAGAATTTTGTGATTTGGTGCAGAGCTAACCACCTTCAACTGAACACTACAAAGATCAAAGAGATGGTGGTGGACTTTAGGAGGTGCAGGGACAGGGACAGGGAAGGGTGTACTTTCTCAGAAGGCTGAAGTCCTTAAACATCTACGAGAAGTTCCTGCTGATATTCTATCAGACAGTCATCTCCAGGGTCCTCTTCAATGCTGTGATCTGCTGGGGAAGAAGCCTGGGAAACATGCTTTTTTGCCGTACTGTACTAGAATTAAGTGAAATTGCACATCAACAACAGTAGTTGGCAGTGGCACTCTCATTGTCGCTCTGGGGCAGGGGTCGGCAATCTTAAATACGCGATATACAGAACAGACTCACCATCAGCAGAACATCCTCTGTCACAGAAAAACACGTATATTCCACTGAGTCGTGTCCTTTAGTCTGACGCATCAGCAGCACAAGGAGAGGTTGTTGTTTTTTTCAACACTTTTAGTTCATACAAATGGGCCATGTGATTTTAAGTTTTGTAAACGTAAACAAATGTGCGCAAAGCTGCATTAAAAAACACATTAATATTTGAGTCCTCAGTGCAAAAAGACAGTGCAGTCTTTGTTGGAAGTTTCTTTCATTCTTTTTTTGTTTTTAATGTTAATAAAGGATACAATGTTATGCAGAGGTGTACTAATAACAATTATCTAGACAAATAATACTATTTATAGTCGCGCGCAGGAAGGGGGGCGTGACATTTTTTCTTCTTCCTGAGGGGACGTCACAGAAAATTATTGAGAAGCACTGCTATCGATGATGAATGCAAGAGGATGGACTGCTATGTTGCTTTGTTTCATTGTCATATTTATCTATATCTAGTAGGCCTACACCTGAAATAGTCTAGAATAGAATAGAACAGAAAGCTTTATTGTCATTGTAAACAACGAGAACCTTGTAAACAACGAGATGAGATTGAAAAGGACGGGTCCATGGACCTTAAAGCAGCCAACATGGAGGCGCTAATGTCCCACCTCTCTCCTCAGCGATACAAGAAGATAAACAGAATAGAAAAATGCAGATACAATCACAGTAGTCACAAACACATATGACATAATACAGTGGAACGGTAAACATTGAGGTTTTTTTTGCTTGGAAATACATTACGGGAAGGGGGGGGGGGGTGATATGGAAAATAGAGAAATATATTATTGACAAACTGAGGCGGCAGACTATGTGAGAGGGGAGAGTGTTTTTATAAGTACATGTCATCGTGACGTAGCCAATCTATGTTCTTCTTTTGATATCATGTGCTGTGACCTTGGAGTGTCCAGTGCAAGAGCCATAGTCAAAACACAGCAGCTCTGCTATTGTAGATTCCCAGGAAAATTAATTAAACCAGGGGAGAATGCACATAATCGATACACTTTAGAACTCAGATAAACGGACAGTTATTCTGAAAACTGGTTCTGCTATGTCCCCAACTTCATGTCACCAGTCCTCCCTCTGGCACGTAGATGACTGAGCCACTTGATGACTGAGCCACTTGTTTCACACAGTTCCACAGACATATTCGTGATGGTATCCGGGCGTCATTCGGGTATCCACAGATTGGAGATGGTACAGTTCCTCAATCTGTGTCTCCTTCTGATGTAGACCTTCCCTGGTCTTCAACGGCTCCACTGTGGTGTAAAATGACAGTCAACAGCTCGGGGGCTCTTTGTCTGCTGCCGGCATTCCAATTCTCCGATGGATCAGAAAACGTCCCCCAGGCCAATTCAGATGTCCTGCCATCAAAAATCCAAATAGTAAATAGTTCAGATCGGGTCTCCCAAACCCACATTTCTTCATGAAAAAAGCCAATTGCGTTGGGGCCAGCTTCAATGCCATAATTTAGAATTCGAAAATCTTCTGCAACAGGAGAAATATGGACAAAAGCAAGAGAAAAGCACACATCTAATTATATACCTGGAATTGGTTTGGTGATCTTTACATGCTTTACAGGCGCTTTGTGTTACAATTTGTATGAAAAGTGCTTTATAAATAATGTTTGATTGATTGATTGGTTTAGCATGATCTACCTTGCTATCAACACAATAAAATCATAGAAGCCAGATTATTACAACAAAGAATATATTCTGGAGTCAGTTTCGTATGTATTTTATTCAGAGAAGGTCCAGTTTCGATCCCCAAGATTCCATAACTCTTCAGTTCATGATCTGTAAGAAAGAAAGGAAACATGATTTTACCCTTTAACAATGATTTAACACACTTTATGGCCGATCGTTCCTCATGGTTTTATGGGAGCAGTGAACTGACCGAGTCCATCCAGTCGATGTAGGCGGAGACACGAGTGAAGACAGTGGGGCTCTTGGGGTAGTTGCATCCATAACCGGACCCAAAGCTAGTGATACCAGTGACCACGTATCTGTTGTTGACCATGCAGTTCAGCGGGCCACCAGAGTCACCCTGAGAAAAAGAAATAAAATTATCTTTACGCTGTTATTTAAAACATTTGTAAACAATTTCAGCTGTTAACCCTTTAGATTGTACTAAATGACCAACTAAGTAAATGGAATTGGAGTTGACGGTGCCAGAACACGTGCCTGTGCAGTTGAAAAAGATATACTAGTAAGTAGAAAAGTAAATTTAAACAAAAAAGTTTTTGTTTGACTCACATTGCATCCGGACTTCTCTGCATCTCCAGCACACACCATGGTGTCCTTCACAGTGCTGCCCCACCAGTCGGGGGCAGTGCACTCCCTATGACCCACCAGAGGAAGCTCGGCCTGCTGCAGGATGTCAGGAAAAGGCCCAACAGCTATAAGGGCAACAGCACAAGTCAATCCAGAGGTATATACTTTAAATTCACAGGGAAGTAGTCATCAGTTATTCTGAAGTTACATTTATTTTTGTAATTTCATATGCCTATAAGTAGAGGTTTCTCTTTCTATTTACCAAACCACTTTTTTTATATGTTTTACTAGATATTATTGGTTTGCCTTGAATGTTCTGCAGTGTGGCTTTAAACATCTATCTCTAGACAAGCACATGATGTAATTCATGTAATTTGAAATTTGCTAGATGCTGCCATAACATCTTCATAAAAACACTAAAAAGAACATGAAGACACTTAAAGTTACATATTATAATTAGTGCTGTTAGGCGATTAAAAAAATAATTAATTACAGGATTTGTAATTAATTAATCTAATTAATCACATTTTAAGAGTGTGAGAGAGAGAGAGATTGAGAGAGAGGGAGCGATAGCGAGAGAGATTGTGAGTGAGCGAGCGAACGAACCCACTTTGCGATTGAGTTTGTCAGTTTTCATGTGGTCGCTTTGCTCATTTGTTTCCCAAATTCTGCGAGTGTGGTTTGGTGGTTTGGTGAAGTGCGCTCTATCACTGGTAACGATGGGACTTGTCCGGACGTGTTTATCGTTCAAATGATCCGTCAGGCTGGAACAGCTTCGGTGATCGGAAAATTCTTTTTGACAAAGTCTTCAAATCACGGCGTTCTCGCTGATCGTCCCGTCTTCGTTCTTTTTATAAATAAACTTGCCGTTCAAAGGCCCTGGCAGCGATTCGCTCGCCACACACCAAATTTAAAATGTGCGCGCATTGAATTGCCTCTCGTAATTAATTGCGTTAATTTTTATAACGCGTTAATTCGCAGTGTAATTAATTCATCTAATTAACACGTTAAACTGACAGCCCTAATTATAATCCCTTTAAATAATGTACTAAATGTGTGTATTGCATGTAATGACTGACTGGAGGTGCTTCCCCAGCCAGTGACGTAGCACAGGTTGTTGTGAGGCAAGATCTGGCCAGCAGGGGGCAAAGTTCCCAGCTGCACAGCAGAGTTCAGGGTGGCATCAGAGGAGAGGCGGAGCAGGGCAATGTCAAACCTGTGGAGCACCAGTGCATCATCATCATCATCAATCTGAGCGACGGGGAGAACCGGTTTAAAGACACTGCACCTGATTTGTGCTGTCTTAAAAAGAATGAAAAACAGAACTAGTGCTTTTTAAAAAAGTCTGCTGTTCAGCTACATCTTAAAGCCACTAAACACTCCTTTGATAGTGAGTTACAGAGCTTAGCCCCCCCCCCAAAAAAAAATAAATAAATAAATGTTTGAGAGGGGAGTTAAAGAGGCCGTTTTTAGCAGGAAAAACAACCCCTATTTGAACAGGAATAGGGGGCTTAGATATCATCATCTCTCTCCTATTTACAACTCCATCCTTAGACCTAAAACAAAACAGGGGACATAGGAATAGCCAGTATGCTAATAACAGCAGCCATCAGGGCCTGCTAATACTGACTAGGACACACTGTCCACCAGCAATCTGACCAGAACTGAATAATCTACTTGGATGAGCAGCAAAGTGTTTTGACTCCACAAAACCAATTGACAGAATTGAAATTTTTGTTTGCTATGGATCATACCTTGACGACTGAAGGATTACACAGATAATTAGCTGGAGGATTACCTGTTGTGCTAGTGTGGTACAAACTGGGGGACGTTTTGCTGTGAACCAATGTTACATGTGAAGTGGACTCACCCATTGGAGACCCTATCTGAGTCCCATTTGGGGTGGATGTAGATGTTCTGCACGGATTTGAACTGCTCAGTGCCGCTCTGCACCCTCAGGTTGTGCTCTCCCAGAACAACACGATAAACTCTGCCAACACTGTGAAATAAAACAAAATGAATCACCAATCACTAACGCACACACCGTATTTATAGACACGTATAGTGGATGAAGTGTCTTGCCCAAGGACACAAAACTAGTACGAGACAGTAGGGACAACTATTGGGTTTCAGATGACGTCACAACATTCTATGAACCAATAATATTTAATTCAGATGGTGGCTAGAGTGAATATTAGAAATAATCATGTTCAACATTTCTGACACACCACATTTCTACACAGGCAAGGTGGATGAAGTGTCTTGCCTAAAGACACAAAAACAGTATGCACCAAGTCACTGCTGCCTCACTGTAATGGATGGTATAAGACAATGTCAGGTGTTTTTCAAGGTGATATGGCACACATTGTCTCAGTGTTTGCCCATAAAACAAATGTTAGCAGGTCAATCCCAGTGCACACTGCGGTGGTGTCCTTGAGCATGACACTTCATTTACCTTGCCTATGTGAGCGTGGTGGTTGGAGGGTATTAGGCACATCAGTCATAGATGAATAAAACATGGTAGTGGGAGTCCTAATAAATAGCTCAGAAAAATGAGTGCATTACCTGTCGACACAGTGGGCGGCGGTCATGACCCACCCAGGTGTGATCAGGGTGCCTCCACAGGTGTGGTAGAAGCTAGAGTCATACTGGTACTGAAGAGAGATCTGCAGGAAATGGCTAATGTAAATATGGATGACATCACAACATTCTAATGCTCAATAAAAATTGTAACAGTTTTCTGGCTAATTTTCTTTATATTTGAAGAAGAGTATGGACCCCTCTGCCCACCACACCAGAGTATGGACAAACAGAACAGTGCAGTCATGTTTGTTTCTTTGCCGTGTCTAATGTGGAGGTGTACTTTTGCTAGCTTCTTGACGTTGCGTGCAGAAGCATTACCTGCCAAGGCCAGGAGTTGGGCTTGGCGTCCTCTCCTCCCACCACTCTCCCCTCAATGTCCTCCAGATACCTGATCTCTGCCAGCGCTGAAAACACGTGCAGCAAAACAGAATGGAGAAACATTAACTGGGTCTGCCTCCTGCTTGTCTATGTGAAGACGTGATCCACAGTATGGCATTCTGTGGAGAAGTGACCCTGCTTATAGTAAGAATGTGTTTAAAGATTGTGCATTTAAGCCATAAATATACAGCTCTGGGGAAAAAAATAAGAGACCACTGCAAAATGATCAGTTTTTCTGATTTTACTACTTATAGGTTTGTGTTTGGGCAAAAGGAACATTTTCATTTGAGTCTATAAACTACTGACAACATTTCCCCCAAATTCCAAATAAAATATTATCGTTTAGAGCATTTATTTGCAGAAAATGTCAAATGGTCAAAATAACAAAAAAGTTACATGTTTTCAGAGCTCAAACAATGTAAAAGAAACAAGATCAAATTAATTTTAAAACAACATAATACTAATGTTTACACTTAAGAAGAGTTCAGAAATCAATATTTGGTGCAATAACCCTTATTTTTAATCACAGTTTTCATGCGTCTTGGCATGCTCTCCACAAGTCTTTCACATTGTTCTTGGGTGACTTTATTCCACTCCTGGTGCAAGAACTGAAGTAGCTCAGCTTTGTGTTTGTGTTGGAATTCAACAGACGCTGGAATGGAATGGCTGTAATACATGTAGAGATGCTGATTTCAGGAAAAAAATCCAGTGGTCTCTTATTTTTTTTCCAGAGCTGCACCTGTCACTTGATAAAGTTTAATGCCATACTCTTTCTGTGGATCATTTCCATGGACACAAACAGGTGGTGGACCCTCCACCTTAAAAGCTACACAGTAATAACTACTTTGGAATTTATGAGAAAAATCACTCAAAAAGGGTGAATACTGCACAGTACACATTACAGATTTACTGATATTTTTCCATCTGCCATTTTCGGAAAATTTCAGCTGTTCAACTGTGAAATTACAATATCATTTGCACTTTAACATGTTTCAGACCCTGTTTCTAATTCACACATAGCACATTCAAAAAAGGAAAAAAATTGGTCAACATTTTTTAGATGATAAGACACATTTTCAATAAGATTGCATTTTCTTACCCATGGCGGCGAGGCTCGTCAACAACAAGAACCTGAGCATGTCTGAACTGCGCTGAGAATATTTCCGCATTCTTACTGTCCCTTACTGTGTTTTATACTCCAGTCTGACCTTCAGTACGTGGAAAACTCAAATGGAGGTGGAGCGAGCTACAAAAGTCAAGAATGCACCTGTGGTTGGTCTCACACTGTTATCACGTGTCACCGAAACTGAAAAGTGCAGCGTGAGTGTATCAATAAAGCACATGCAGGGGAGTCTGAAAGGCCAACTCCTGCTTAGTAGGGAGTAGTGTTTACCCATTTTGATACTAAATAAAAGTATTTTTAAGGTGCACCATGTCATTTTTTTGGCGGAGGGTCTGTCACCTGCTTGTTTCTATGAAGTAGATATTTCAAACTGGATTTTGATACTAAGGAATAGATAAATGTAATACTCTATACTGATTCTGATGCCATGATGATAATAAAACATTATTTTTTAGACAATAGAATCTCATTTTCAACATTAAATTGTAGTGCTTTCTTTCTGTGTAACCCCTCAGTGGTCCAGGTTCCATAGTGGTCCTTGGGCGTATACTTGTCTATGTGCTCTTATACTTCTGTTCTGTTCCGATGCAGCTCAAGATCATTCTAAAGCTATTCAGAAGGCATTAAAAAAAATAAAATAAAATAAATAAAGAGGTCTGTACTGTATATCTTTTGAATGGATAGAATACTGTTACTCTATTTTCGAGTTCAGTAGGGTTTCACGCAATTGTTGACTTAAAGGTCTTGATAAATTATGCAAAATTTACTCTTGTGAGGTTTAAGATATGTTTTAATGTTGTTACCTCCTTAACCCTAGAACACTTTCGCTATAAAAAGTAACACCATCACTTTTGCAGGGTAATTTTTACCTGATATAAAATACCCAACAAAAAGTACTTGTCATGAAAAAAAGATCAAAATCTGACAAGACGTGATAAATTAGAGTGGTTTTCTTTTATTTTCAACTGTGGTATGTGTAACAAAATGGAAAAACAAAAACAAAAACAAAAAAAACATAGGAAGACCCTAAAAACATGATCTAAAATTACTGAAAAATTAGGAACTTTAGAACAAAAAATCCCTAAAAAAAAAAAAAAAGATACTGGAAACTTGGTGTTTGGTCCACCCATTCCTGGGACATGTGAGACTTCCCTGGTGAAGGCACAGACTCCTCGACACACGAACAGTTGCAAGAGAGAGGAACAAAAATTTTTATTTTTTCAGTGGGTAAAAATGACCAGTTGACTAAAATATTGTTTTTACCATAAGAATTCCCTTTGAAATCACCAATTTGTGATATTTAATCATAACCACTGCCAGTGACGGACTGGGACAAAAAAACGGCCCTGGAATTTTGCACCTACAAGCGGCCCCGTACCCGTAGACCGTGGAACGGGGTGGTCTTAGGTCTGACAACGCCACACATGAAGCATTTATACATTAAGCATTTATGGACACGCGCAATACCATACATTACGCTCTGATTAACCCATCAATCGTGACTTTAGTCCACAACCACAACATGACAGCACAGAACCGCGCAGAATAAGATACCAAAACAGTGGGCTACACGCATTAAACAACTGCATTAAAATCATGGAAATCAATGGTCAACCCAGCCATAATTTAAAAAAGTGTCTTACCTTCATGCTGCTGATGTGTCTTACCTTCTCTGCAACCCGATCGCTCCCCCCTTGTGTCGTTTAGTGCATTCTCCTCGATTCATTTTACTAAACTATAATGCTATGTATCCGACCGTCCGTCTATCTCCTCTTCTACTTTGACTAACTTGACCACACTACCACTGTCTTCACCGTTCTATTTCTCATGAAAGTGATTCAGTGTTGTGTTGTACTAACTTCAGCGAAAAGGTTTACTATTGCCTTCCGTATAAAGTGTTTTCCACTTCATATGCGAGTGCTACCAATTCTTGGTAGCAACTAGTGCCGTGATTGGTCAATTCTTGGTAGCAACTTGGACAGACATTGGTCAAATCATGGTAGCGCGAGCTCGCGTTGCAGCCGGCCGTGGGAAATTTCCTATAAGGCAGCTATGCTTTACCTCAGTTGTCGCAAACAAATACAAAATACACATTTGTTTTATTTCAAACTGTGCACATTTTTAACATCGTAGGAAGAAATATCCCAGCAAAATAAAATAATGTAATACCTTAAACACATCATTTTTTAATCTTTTATTATTACAAGGTACATATTTTAAAACCACAATAACATTCGCAAAGCACTCAGAAGACACATCGGGGGATGTGGGCATGGGAATAAACACCACTGGGCACAAGGGCTAAGAGAAACAGGGGGAGTGTAGAGGACCAAAGGGATTGTTCCAGGTGAAGAAAGGGGGTCTGGGGGAGAGTAAGGGCGATGCAGTGTCCAGGGAAGGTCCAGACGACAGGGTCCGGGGGGGGGGGGGGGGGCAGCGGAGGGGGGTAGGGGTCAGAATTCCAACTGAGGGGAACCGATTTGGGAGATGGAGAAAAGTGTATTGTCTGCGGTGAAAGTGTTGCAAAACTCAGTTTCTCTTGTGGAGTGGAGATGGTGAACGTGGGCGCGAAGGAGCGCTGTGAAGAGGGGCCAGTGCTCTGCTGCGCGGTCGTCGTGGAGGTGGTGGTTTCGTACCACGAAGATAGAATATCTGGCCATGGACAGGACGAAGCGGGCGGCGTCCCAGTTGACCATGGCAATGTCCGGCCCCGAGGTCGCTGGTGGACAGGTCCGAAGAGGCAGAACCAGAGCTTGGGGTCATCGATTCCATGGGCCGCCGGCGGTGGGAGCCTCACCGCCAGCCTCCGAGCGAGAAGGTCCAGCAGCCGGGTCCAGAACCACCGCATGACAGGACACTGGGCGGTCAGATGGAGGAGGTCCTCAGGCGCCTCACCGCATACTGGACAGTCACAGCCGTACCTGTCAGGGTGTATTGCGGGCAATCTGGTGCAGGTGTAAATGATCCTGTGTCTCAATTTAAAGTCAAAATTACTGACTTGGGGTGGGGTGTACCAATTATATATGTGAGCCCAGATGGAGGTGGTGTCATGTGTGGGAAATGCCTGTGACCATCTGTGTTCTGCAGAAGGGCGCCGAGCGACCCCGGCCACCAACGGCCAGTAGAAGGTGTGCGTTTTCGTCTCCATCAGCCTCAACATCCTCTCCCCCCATACAATATCAAAATCCAAAGAACGCTCGCCTTCTTCTTCCCCATTTACCTCCCCCGGGTCAGGAGGGCCTGTCTCAAATAGGTCACCCCACTTCGCCAGGACAGAGGACTGGATCACACTTGCCTTCCTGAGAATTTCGGCTCTCCTAAACCCAACCCTAGGCCTTATAAACCTGCCCCTGATTTCCTCTATGTCAAACCTGCCTGAGACATCTATAAGCTGTCCTACCTGTTTAATCCCCACTCTCTCCAGAACCCCACTGAACATGCTTTCCCACCTCTCTGGAGGGTCGGAGAGCATGTCAGGGTTGAAAGGCAGAGGCATCTGCCCCAGCTGCCGCAGGGAACGCGGTGCCGCCACAGTGCACGGCCTCAGCGCAGCCCAGGCCGCAAACACCTCCCTCTCGAAAAGGGGGAAGCGCTCAAGGGTGGCTCGCCGGAGGAGCATGCACAGGTTAAATAAACCATGCTCACCCAGATGATCTACCTGAACTGCAAAGAAGTGCTTCCACACGGCCGTGAAGCCAGTGTCAAGGAACTTCTTGAGTATTTTGAGACGTAACGTGCGCTTCTTAACAACTAAATCAATGAGTTTAAGTCCCCCTTGGTTGTGCTCGCCTATCATAACATTGTGTGCAATCAGCCCACGCTCTCTTCTCCAAATAAACCTATTCATCGCAATGGTAATTTTGTTTGCCACTGCGTCTGGCAAGTCGTACACGTTGAGGGCATGTACGAGCTTGGACAGGCACAAGACATTGACGACTAAAACTTTGCCTTTGATTTTTAAATTACGAAGTCGCCATGAATTCATGCAAGCGTTAACACTATTGGACAAACCTGTCCATAAATTGTCTCTACAGGCCGCCTCATTTCTCCCCAGTGGGACGCCGAGGACTCTGTAAAGGTCCGCCGCGTTCTTGAGGCTCCAGGCATTCTTGGCGGTCGCGAGGCTTCCGCAGAAAGCCACGGAGGACTTATCGAGATTGACTTTGGCACCTGAAGCCAGGCAGTAGACATTGAGCACGTGGAGAGCCGAGTCGAGGCTCTGCACGTCTCGAAGGATAAAATTTGTGTCGTCCGCGAATTGAAAAAATTTTGAATTCCCTACTCGAGGGGCTTGTGAGTCCGTGCACGGCCCTGTCTTTCTTCAGCACAGCAGCGAGGGATTCAGCCACTATGCTGTAGAGAAGCACGCTTAGCGGGCACCCCTGTCTGACCGACCTCTGCAAAGGGAAGGGGTCAGAGAGGAGGCCGTTGCATTTCACGCAGCTGACCGCGTTCGAATATAATAAGCGTATCCAATTGATGAACCTATCTTTGAAGCCAAACCTTCCTAAAACGCGATAGAGCAAGCTGTGCTCCACTCTATCGAACGCCTTATTGAAATCAACCGAGATGTGGATGCCACCCGTGGCGTGCATCTCCCTCAACAGGCACTTTAAAGAAAGTATTGTGTCTGAGATGTCACGCCCCGGGATTCCATACGCCTGCGTGTGACCGCGATTATCTTGCCTATGACGCGCTTTAACCTACCTGTCAGAATGTGAGATAGGATTTTGTAGTTGGTGTTGAGGAGACTTATAGGCCTGTAGTTGGCCAGGCTCTCCCGAGTACCTTTCTTGAAGACTAGGGTCACGATACCAAGAGTGAAGGAGTGCGAGCACCTCCCCTCCCTCTCGATGTCATGAAACAGCGTGTGGAGAACGGGCGCCAGCCAGTGAGCAAACGCCCGGTAGAACTCAGTGGTCAGACCGTCCTCTCCGGGACTCTTACATTTATTGAGCCCCTTGATGGTCGAAAAAACTTCATTTAATGAGACGGGCTCATCACACAAGTCTGCGTCACTAGTGCTAAGCCTCGCATCCAGCGCATCTAGTACTTGACTGCAACTTACCCCACTTATCCCCTCACTGTCAAATAAATCCAAATAAAACTTGTCCGCAACCTCTAAAATCTCACCTGTGTCATTTACTAGCCTACCTGCATCATCTACCAGGCCGTCTATATACAACTTGCTTTGCCTGGCCTTCTCCAGACCATAGAAATATGCAGTCAAGCGCTCCCCCTCCACCGCGTACTGAGCCTTGGCTCGGAGGATGGCACCCTTAGCTCGATATTCCTGTAAAATGCGGAGCTCAGCCTGCAGCTCCAGATACTCTGGGTCCACAGGGCCCACCAGAGACGTCACAGCCAGCACTTGGAGGCGGTCACGCACTCCGCGCTCCTGCGCAGCCTGCTCCCACCTCCTCTGTTTGCTGTGACCAATGGCCAGTTTTTTTATCCGGGCCTTTGCCCCATCCCACCAGTCTATTAGAGAATCATATACTTCAATTTCAGTGTTGAAACAGTCGCATCTGAATGAAACTGGGATCGTCCAGGAGAGAGCTATTGAATACCCAGCCTCCCCGTTCCTTTTCCCACCTAAGAAGTCGAGGCCGACCGAGAGAAGGGAGTGATCGCTCCAGCCCAAGCACGTATACGTGGCCCCGCTGATAAATCTCCATATTGTAGACGAAACAAAGCACATGTCCAAACGCGACTGGCGGAGGACCCCCTCACCACCTGGCGCCGAGAAAACTCCCTGGCCTTGTGGTGAAGGCCCCTCCAGACCTCAGACAAGTCATGATTATTGGCCAAATCAAAAAGTGCGGTTCTGCTCGCATCGTTCCTAAAAACATTATTTGGTCCAAGATCATTTTTTGAGAGGACAACATTAAAATCCCCTATTATACCCGTGGATTCGTTAACGAAGGAAAAAATGCAGACGAAGAACCTCTCCATCTCATCATTCGGCACGTGGATATTTATGAGGCGGATTTTAAGAGGGCCGCGTATAAAATCAATCGCTAAAAAGCGACCGAACGGGTCCGCGTAAACCAGCTCCGACTCACCCAGCACCCCCGGTTTAACCAGAACAGCCACACCCAGGGAGTGCACGGAGCCCAGAGCGCAGTACAGCTCGCCGACCCGCATCGCCGCCACTCTGCACGCGTGCTCGTCTCCCTACCCAGTTTCCTGAATGCACAGTACGTCCCAGGCGGTGTCGTGGATCGCACTCTGCACTCGGACTCTGCTCCTCAGACCACACGCATTAAGGAAGACCAGGGAAGAGAAGAGGAGGGGAAGTTGCACTCGTCGTAGCGGGCCCACAGGGGCTCACAGGGGCTCGCGGAGACCGGACCACATGGGGCCGGAGCGGATGAGGGCCGGGCGGGCCCAATGGTCCGCTCGTCCTGAGGGGATCTGTCCCCCTTGGCCTGAGATCTGAGCTTCGTCTTGTTCGCCCTCCTGCGCCTCAGTCCCGCACCCTCGTTGGCGTCCCCGGAGCGGCAAGGCTTGGGGGTCTGGTCCTTAGGCGGCGCCGCTCCCTCCGCTTCGGGGGTGAGATGCTGGACCGTTGCAGCATCTGTCCCCCTCCCCGGTTCAGCTGATGTCTCGACCGTGGACCCTGGTCTCGCCAATCCGGAACCCATCCAGCAGCTTGTCCTTGGCTGCCTGGGACGCCACCGTTACCTCATACTTGTCCTTGGTCACCATGCGGCAGGCAAATACAGTCCCACACATCTCCTGTGTGGTCTTCATCAAGGCCATAGGGGACAGGCCCGCTCCACCCTCCAGCTCCAAAAAGACCGTCAGCTCTTTTCGGTATTCTACATTCTTATTTTCCCTCGCGTCGCCATTATTTTTCTTCGTACGATCTTCCTTCCTACCACCCGCTTCCTCAGTCGGCCTCTCCGCCACGGCCTGGGGCCCCGTGGGGGCTGACATTGCGCTGTCCGCCCGGGGGAAAAGAGAAATCGCCTCCCCCTCAGCCGGGGTGCGGGGAGGAGGTGAACCAACAATCGAAAGGAGGAGAAAAGCCAAAATAATCTAAAAAGTTCAAAGAAAAAAATGAAAAAAAAAACACCAAACAAGGACCGCTCCAGCGGAGCTCACCATATATACGTGTGCCTCCTTTGATATCAACTCGTATTACCCATTCGGTATTTATACCCCTTACAACTACATATATATTACAGTGACGGTGGCACCGTGATGGACCGAGGCATTGTGGTTTCTTCTGGCATGTGCCCAAATGCCAGACCGTCCAGTTCGTCACTGACCACTGCACTAAATAAGGATAGATACACATTCCAGGACCACCTATTCCTCTTACATTAAATTTGTTACATTCTTACATTCCTCTTTCACTGTTGCCGGGTGAAAATCACCCAAAAGCCTGTAGGAAAAAGTGGGCTTTGGGGGCTTCAAGATGTCGAAAACAATGGTGAAGCTCCCCAGGGACCCATGACATTCATGAAAATCATGTAAATAAATTTGCTTGGGTGAAAATCACCCAGCGATAGTGCTCTAGGGTTAAACATAAGATACTATTGATGCAAAGAGAACCATCATTTTTTTTACCATCTTCACATTATAATAACAATTCTACAATGTCATTAAACTTAGACAAACTTTATTGATCCGCAAAGGAAATTACTTAATATAATTTATTTTTATTTTAACATGTGGCTCATGTGATTATCTAGTCTTGGTAATAGCTTGAAGGGAAGTACATAAGAATTTGATTTTATATTTCATTAACTTGACCTATCTGCGTTCCCAGATACAAGGTGAGTAGATATGTTCAAATCAAATATAGCTTTTTATATGATTGTATGTGATTTTAGAACTTTTAAATCTGTGGAAGGAATATCACAGCTTTAGAAGTGAAAACAAACATTTTAGTATCTGACATTAATTATTGGTGTGACCCTTCAAGTAACATATGATTTTGCAGTACTGGCACATGTAGTAAAAGTATTAATATTAGTAATGATGCAATATCCTTCACATGGTTATTTCTTATTCTCCTCAATGGAAAAAGTCAGTCTGATGTAATTGAGTGCAACTTCTTGTGAACGTTCCTGTTGCGGTCTGATCATGTGTGGATGAGGTGCATATGGAATATGGAGGAGGTGTGGGAAGAGCACTGCTGTCACCTCTTTAGTGTCAGAGAAAAACGCCATGGTCAACACTGTGATGGTAAACAGAAAATAGCTCCTCATGCCGCTACAGAGGAGAGAGTTTGGCCCGTAGTCTTTCTGACAGATAGTAATAATTGGCAGGGAATTAAAGGGCTCCTGTTACACAACTGTGTGATCTATGTAAATAATGTTATTTCCTTGTCAAAAACATACCTGGAGTTGTGCTTTGTTTCATTCACATTTGTTTAACACACAAAGTCATGTAGTAATACAAGAAGGGCTCCATTGTGTTTTTAAACTCTTTAAAGTTAGAATAATTTATATAATTTCAACCCTGGAATGGCAAATCTCTACTGAACAAGGTAAAAAGGTAGCTGTTTATTTACTGTTTCATGACATCACAAGATGGAACAGAGCATTTTGAGCTCTGGAGATGCAAAAAAAAAAAAAAAAAAGAGACCACTGCATTTTTTTTCCTGAAATCAGCATCTCTACATGTATTACAGCCGTTCCATTCCAGCGTCTGTTGAATTCCAACACAAAGCTGAGCTACTTCAGTTCTTGCACCAGGAGTGGAATAAAGTCACCCAAGAACAATGTGAAAGACTTGTGGAGAGCATGCCAAGACACATGAAAACTGTGATTAAAAAGTAAGGGTTATTGATTTCTGAACTCTTCTTAAGTGTAAACATTAGTATTATGTTGTTTTAAAATGAATTTGATCTTGTTTCTTTGCATTGTTTGAGGTCTGAAAACATGGATCTTTTTTGTTATTTTGACATGTTCTGCAAATAAATGCTCTAAACGATAATATTTTTATTTGGAATTTGGGGGACATGTTGTCAGTAGTTTATAGATTCAAACAAAAATGTTCAAACACATACCTATAAGTAGAAAAATCTGAAAAACTGATCATTTGCAGTGGTCTCTTATTTTTTTGTCAGTCTTTATTTTTATTGCTCATTCTTGATGACAATAAAGGAAGCATCTTTCCCCACCGTTCCTATAGTAGTACTAGTATTTTAGTACATGTGCACTGGGGCAGATCTCCATCCCAACACTAGGTGGTGCTAAAGTCTAGTCCTACTCCCCCTCAGCAGGACCAGCATACATTATCCAACCCTATACTGTATCTTGTCTCTCATTGTCTGTATTATTTATTTTAATATCTGCAAAACATTTGGCGTGACGGATTCTGGGAAAAAAATCAAAGACACACAGAGAGAGAAAGAGAGAGAGAGACTGTCTAGCTGCATCTTTGGAAATGAAATATGCAAATCTAGTGTGAGAACTGGCTGAGAGGAGATTTCTCTTGACTCTCTGACACTGAACAGTAGATTACAAAAGATACACACAAGCTAAAATATTGTTCTTATGAAATCGCTTCTCTAATTCTTGATAATCGTTAAGACAATACTGTACTGGACAAAAAGGGGTCCCTTAGGATGAGTCTGTTGTGTTTGAAAGGTGCTTAATTAGTGGGAAAGACATTAAATGTGTATAGATTTTGGATTATTGCCTTATCGGGCTATTACGCAGATAGCGAGAGACGGAGACTTGTAATTGAGCTGGCCCCTGGTGGAGAGATAAAGGTCCTTATGCAGCGAAATGTAGGTCCAATAGTCTTGAATGCTTCACAGGGCTGGTTTTAAATATTAAAATGTATTTTATTAAAATTAAAATATGTTTTATGCCATTCAGGTTTTTTGTTTGTTTGTTTCTTGGATTTTTTTGTTTTTTGGATTATAGATCTATTATAGGCCTATTGCTCAATTTCTCTCAGTTAAAGGTCCCATGGCATGAAATTTTCACTTTCTGACGTTTATGAACGTTAATGTGAGCTCCCCTACCCTGTTTAGGCTAAAAGGCTAAAAGTTGTGAAATGTGTAAACTGAGCATTTGCGATCATTTTCCGCGTTTGAAAAAAAGACAGCCCAAACGGGCAATTCTGAACAAGGGAACTTTCTGAGGTCACACTCGCGGAAAGGTTTCCACCCCCATCTGGATGTCTGCCCACCGTGTCTGGAAATCACGCCCAGAGAGTTTGGACCGCAAACGAGCTACGAAATGCGAGATGCGTTTTTTTATTTGCCTGGAGACACGTGAGAGTGTTTCCAGGATCGGATGTCCTTTATCCGAACCTCTGAAACAGCAGTGGTTTAATTTTATTTTCTGTGGAAATGTGTTTTTTTTTTTTTTTTTTTATGGAAAGCGTTTCATATCTTCCTCATCTCTTAAAACACGGAAGTGGGGCCAGTGCGCCAACGCACCACTAATCCAGGAAACAGTGGCGTATTTGGCCACAACCCACCCACTGCACTGGCCTGTCTCTGATCTCCTCATTTGCATTCAAGCAACAACGCCCAGAATAAAGTGTTTCAGAGACATATTTATGACTCTGACTGTCTTCATGAGGCTATCTCATGCACTGAGTGTTGATTTTGAAGAAGGATTCATTTACAGTATTAGGGAACCATTAAGGCGCCATATAAAAGCATCAAGAAGTACCATGTCAGGCGCGAGGACCGTGCCCTGGGGCGCCCCCACACTGCAGGTCATGAGGTCAGACACACAGTCCCGGGCTCTCACAAACTGGGGCCGGTTTGTGAGGTAGTCCAGGATCCACTCAGCCAGGTCACAGTCCACTCCTACCTACTCCAGCTTGTCCCTCAGGAGCAGCGGCTGGATGGTGTTGAAAGCACTGGAGAAGTCGAAGAACAAGATTCTCACAGTGCTGCCGGGCCTCTCCAAGTGGGACAGCGAGTGATGCATCAGAGAGATGATGGCGTCCTCTACTCCGATGCCGGGCCGATACGCGAACTGCAGCGGGTCCATCGCCGAGCTCACTGTGGAGTGGAGGTGACCCAGGACGAGCCTCTCCAGAGTCTTCATCAGATGAGACGTGAGAGCCACTGGCCTGAAGCTGTTGAGGTCTTTGGCGTGCGGTGTCTTGGGCACAGGTACCACACAGGAGTACCTTCAGCTTCAGGCTCAGGTTGAAGACATGCTCCATAACTCCACACAACTCATCTGCACAGGACTTAAGGAGCCTGGGGCTGATCCCGTCTGGTCCAGCAGCTTTTCTACTCCTTATCCGGCTCAGTTCTCAGACATGGAGAAGGGCTTTCTGTCTGTACTGCAACCTTCCCTCACCTCTGAGTCAAATTTCTCCCTAGTGGAGACTAATAAAGAATCCTTGAACTTTGAACCCCTGACACCAGCCCTAAATTTCAATTAGCTGACCAGATTTACCACCCCAACTTGAACTCTCGCTCTCCTTTAATCCAGAACGGCATTCAAATCAAAAATGGCCCAGAAGCTAAAGTTGGAAATACCATAATTGTGGTAATTAGCATAATTAGCGATGCTGATTGGTGATGAGCTGGTGATGGAAAGCTGATTTGAGTAAAGATGAAGATGTCACACTGGGTCTGGAAATTGAGCTCCCCCTGACATATAATGAATAGACTGCAGTGATTGTATCTGAGGAGGACCGGGGGAGTTCAGTCACAAGTTCAGTCTCTAAAGCAGGTTAAATATAGCAGCTGACAGTAGGAAGTCCTGTTGTTGACAACTGTTTACAGATGTAGAGATCTTGAAACCTTGGTTGGCTGAGCAGCTAATTATATCTAAGGTGTGCATTCATGAAAATCTGTAAATCACTTCACATTAGGAGGTAGATGTTTTGGTGTTACAAAAGGAAAGGTCAAAAGACAGAAAAAAGATTGTCTTGATTTGTAAAAGTGTGCTGTACTTTATATTACAGTGGTATTTTTGTTTGACTTGGCAAGAGGAGAAATTCAATTTGTCAACTGGACAAAGTTTATTTGGTCGAATACATTTTGCAGCTCATCCGAGCTGCTTCTTCAGTTCTGGCTAGAGCGCTGGTGGACACTGCTTATAACTAGCTGCAGGGAGAAGCTAACTACAATGAAATTACTATGAAACTATCACACCTATTTGTTTTCAGTTTCTGTGTGGGGTCTTGTTAACAGAACCATTCAGGGCCATAATGGGTGTTTTTACACCTCTGGACCTGACCTGGCTGCCCTATTGTTTTCTTTGTTTGTTTTGATTTAGGTTTGAAGATAGAGTTATAGATGGGAGACAAATGATGTCTGAGACCTCCATTTCTGTTCAAGGAAGGATTCTCTTTCTTGATAGAGGATTCTCTTTCTTTCTCTTTAATTCCCCTCTCAAACCAGTTCTTTTCTCTGGCCAAGATCTGTAGCTAAGGAGTGGCCTGTGACTTCTAGGTGGAGATGTACGGCAGACTGAGGTCCAGTCTGGGTCTCTCGCCTGTGTTGGTACATCCTCTTGTGAAGTGGCTGTTTTGTTTCTCCAGTGTAGTGCTCACTGCAGTCTGAATGGAATAGACCACATTGCTTTGTTTGTAGCTCAGTTTTGTCCTTTGGGTGGACCAGATTCTGTCTTAAAGCTGGATGTCTTAAAGCTGGATGTTACTTTTGATACAAGTTCAAAATGTTTTGTTCTTGGTATTTATATACTCAGAAACAGCTGGAATAGTCTCAGTTAACAGGATGCATTATTTAGGTTTGGCTCTGCTTCTATCCAACAGATGGAGATGGCCAGCCAAACTAAACAAATGTTTTCTTTATGAAGAAACATCTGCAGGTCAAAGAACAATACTCCCTATGTATTTGACTCTGGTGGGAAGCCATGATATTTATCTCCATGAAGATGTTAAACCCTGTGGTGGAAAATAAAGAAGTAAAAGTATTACAGTAATGTGCTTAAGTATAACTTTGAGGTATCTATACTTTACTGAAGTTCATTTTGAAGTAGATATTTTTCTGTACTATTTGTACTTTGAGCTTGACTGAAAAGTAAAAGACCTACTGAAAAGGCTGAGGGTTCATAATTTGAGTGAACAGAAAAATATTAATAAAAACAGCTAGGAAAATCAATTCAATTGTTTCTACTGAAGAAAATTCAGCACAAATCTTCACATTTGAAGCTCCATGTCGTGTCTTAAGTTTATGGCCATTCTAAGCACATCTCCATGGAGACAAGCGGGTGACGGACCCTCCACTGGACAAGCTGCACAGTGCATCCTGAAGCAACACAACTGAGTATTCTTCCACCATTGGTTAAATCCATCTCTCAGGCCTAACATGGCTCTTTGTTTTTACCTCCTGGTTCTACTCTCTGCCCCACACTAGAGGCTGTTGAAGCTGGAGTTGTGACTTGGACACTTTTTGCATCTTAGTAACTGCAGAACATGGTGCTTTTGTTCTATCTCTGTAACTTGTTCTTGTAAAATAATATTCTGACCTGGTTTATTAAACTTGGCCTTCACCGACAGACTGCAGTTGGTAATTTTGGTAATCATGGTCCCTCTGCCCTGTGATTGTTACTCTGGCTCAATGGTATAATGAGCACTGACTCACAACAGGTAGACGGATTCAGCAGAGAAATATGAGGGGCTGTTCAAGACATTATTCATTCTGGTCCTCTCACATACATATATTCTCACTCTCACATACATATATTCTCACTCTTACATACATATATTCTCACTCGTACGAGCTAAAGTATATATGTATGTGTGAGCTAAAGTATATATGTATGTGAGAGGTAAAGTATATATGTATGTGAGAGGTAATGTATATATGTATGTGAGAGGTAAAGTATATATGTATGTGAGAGGAAATGTATATATGTATGTGAGAGGAGAATATATGTATGTGAGAGGAGAACGTATGTATGTGAGAGTGAGAATATATGTATGTGAGAGGAGAATGTATGTATGTAAGAGTGAGAATATATGTATGTGAGAGGACCAGAATGAATAATGTCTTGACCGGCCCCTCATAGAGAAAAGTAGTAAAGGTCCTATATTACAAAAAATACTCTTGTGAGCTTTAAGTCATGTTATAATGCTATAACCTGCTGAAAAACATACCCAGAGTTGTGTTTTGTGTCATTCACACATGAATAATCCTGTATTATTCGTCTGTCTACATCTCCAAAGCTCAAAATGCTCTGCTCCACCTTGTGATGTCATGTAGTGGTAGTTTTCAAGTGAACAGCTGCCTTTTACCTTTTGCCCATTGTCAGTTCTAGGGCTGGATTATCCAAATGATTCTCATGAAGGCGTATGGAGTTTAAATCACGGGGCACTTCCTGTATTACGTCCTGACATCACAAGGAGTAACTTTGTGATGTAAATGTTTTCCGTTTGAGAGAAGAGCTCAAAATGGAGATGCAGCGTTAGTGTGTTAAACATGTGTGAATGAAACAAAACAAAACTCCAGGTATGTTTCATGATAAAGACACAAGATTAAAACATAGATCAGAAGATATAATAAGAGCCAGTTAACCTTGAATCTGAATACTGCCTTAATCCGAAACTAGGACTAAACCTGGTCCAAGTTTGCTAGAAGATCCAGAAGTTTTTAACTAAGAGCAAACTGGCATCACCCCTCCCAACATGTCCTCACCCAACAGCTTGTAAACCCCAGATTTTTGGAGCACACTGTGGCAGTAATCCTCACCAGTCTACAGGGAGTTGTGGAGTATTAGCTGTTCTATCCGTGTGCCCTGCTGCGTGACAGGAGCGAAACTGATCCACTGCGCTGTTTGCAACCTTTAATTGCACCCGCACCACAGTGAAAACAATAAATAACATACAGCCACTGCTACTCCAGGCTCCACTCCACCACTCCAAATCTCCTCATTCCAACTCTGCTTCCTCTGCTCACTGTGCATGTGGGCATCTGGCAAAATGATGGCACAACGTGGTTAGCATGAAGATGAAGATGTATGGGACAGAGAATAAAGAGAAGAGAAGTCTGTACTGATAACTTTTGAATGGATAGGGTTTCATGCAATTGTTGACATAAAGGTCCTGATAAATTACGCAAAATTTACTCTTGTGAGATGCGTGAAAAGTCCCTCAGTCGTCCAGGTAGAATCCATGATCAAAGGAGAAGTTCAATTTGTCAACTGGACAAAGTTTGTTTGGTTGAAAATGTTTCGCCTCTCATCTGAGAGGCTTCGTCAGCTCTGGCCCTCATGCTGGTTAGACCCTGTTTATATCTAGCTGCAAGGGAGGAGCTAGCTTCCCTGATCAAAGCTCTGACCTATCCCCGCTACTCTCTAGCGAGAGTAGCTAGGTCTCTCTAGTGAGAGACTTATCCCCGCTACTCTCTAGCGAGAGTAGCTAGGTCTCTCTAGCGAGAGACTTATCCCCGCTACTCTCTAGAGGTTTAAGATATGTTTTAATGTTGTTACCTCTTTAACCCTAGAGCACTTTCGCTATAAAAAAGTAACACCATCAATTTTGCCAGGTAATTTTACCCAATATAATATACCCAAAAAAGTACTTGTCATGATACATAGATCAAAATATGACAACAGATGATAAATTAGAGTGGTTTTCTTTTATTTTCAACTGTGCTATGTGTAACAAAATGGGAAAAAAATAAAAATAAAAAAACATAGCAAGACCCTAAAACATCCTCCAAAATTACTGAAAAAATAGGAATTTGAGAACAGAAAATTCCTAAATAATAATAATAATAATAATAATGATAATAATAATGATAGTTGAAACTTGGTGTTTGGTCCACCCATTCCTGGGACATGTGAGACTTCCCTGGTGAAGGCACAGACTCCTTGACACTCGAACAGTTGCAGAAGAGGAACAAAAAAACAGTATTTTTTCAGTGGGTTTTTACCCACTGAAAAAATACTGTTTTTTTGTTGACTAAAATATTGTTTTCACCATAAGAATTCCCTTTGAAATCACCACTTTGTGATATTTATTCATAACCACTGCACTAAATAAGGATAGATACACATTCCAGGACCATTCTTACCTATTCCTTACATCCTCTTACATTAAATTCATTACATTCTTACATTCCTCTTTCACTGTTGCTATTTCACAGATTGCACATAATATGGTGTGGTGTGGGTGTTGCATGTGGATTTCGTATTGCACATAGTGTGGTATAAATATTGCACATGGGTTATTGCACAGATTATTGCACAGGTAACAGTAATTTACAGTGAGGTAGTGACAAACATGATACATTCATACAGAGCAGCAGTAAACATATTCTGCATAATGAAAGGTAGTTTAGTGCAGTATTATTGAGAGTTCAGTATTATTTAGAGTATTATCCAGAGTTCAGTAGTCTGACAGCTTGGGGGTAATATCTGTCTTTGAGTGTTTTTGTGCGTGCTGCAGGCTCCTGTATCGTCTACCAGAGGGTAGCAGGTGGAAGAGTCCTTGTGCTGGATGAGTATGGTCCTTAGTGATGCTGCGTGCCTTACACAGACCCCTGCTGTGGTAAATGTCCTGGATGGAGGGGAGACTGCTGCCAGTGATGTCCTCTGCCGCTCGCACCACCCTCTGTAGTGCTTTGCGGCTCTGAGCGGTGCAGTTCCCATACCACACTGTGATGCAGCCCGTCAGCAGGCTCTCGATGGTGCACCTGTAGAAGTTTGTGAGGATGCTGGTGTTCATACCAAACTTCCTCAACTTCCTCAGGAAGTAGAGTCTTTGTCGGGCTTTCTTAACCACAGTGTCTGTATGTAGTGTCCAGGACAGATCCTCAGTGATGTGTACCCCAAGGAACTTAAAACTGCTGACCTGCTCCACCTCAGCGTTGTTGATGAAGATGGAGGGATGCTGGTCTACACGCTGTCTCCTGAAGTCCACCATCATTTCCTTAGTTTTGCAGACGTTCAGAGAGAGGTTATTTTCCTGACACCAGCTGGTCAGTGATTTCACCTTGTCTCTGTAGGCGCTCTCATTGTTGTTCGTGATGAGGCCTAGGATGGTGGTGTCATCAGCAAACTTGAGGATGGTGTTGGAGCTGTGCCTGGCGGTACAGTCGTAGGTGAACAGGGAGTACAGGAGAGGGCTGAGAACACAGCCCTGGGGTGCCCCAGTGCTGAGGACACGTGTGGAGGAGACTTGGCTCCCGATCCTCACCGCCTGTGGCCTGTTGGTAAGGAAGTCCCATATCCAGCAGCAGATGGACGTCCCCAGGCCCAGGGCGTTGAGCTTAGAGACCAGTTTGGAGGGGATTATGGTGTTGAATGCCGAGCTGAAGTCAATGAAGAGCATTCTCACGTAAGTGTTTCCTCTCTCCAGATGACTGAGAGAGGTGTGGACTGCTAGAGCAATAGCGTCGTCTGTAGACCTCTTTGCTCTATATGCAAACTGCAGGGGGGCCAGGGTGTCGGGGAGGGAGTCACAGATGTGTCTCTTAATGATTCGTTCAAAGCACTTCATGATGACAGATGTGAGTGGGCCGATAGTCATTAGGACAGGATGCTGTGGGGTTCTTTGGGATGGGGACTAAAGTGGAGGTCTTGAAGATGGTGGGCACGATAGACTGGCTCAGAGACAGGTTAAAGATGTTGGTGAACACAAACACAAAATAAAACAAAGCAAGAGTGTAAAATTGTCAAGGAACAGATCAATGAAAGCCCTAAAGACACTTAATGAAGATCTTAAAGCACAAAGACGGGATGCAGTTTATGTCAATGACGTCAATCAAGCAAACGACTCTTTTATTGATACACTGATAAAACTGTATCATAAATATTGCCCTTTATTAACCTCCCGACAGAAAAGGGAAGATAAACCATGGACCAAAGGAATAAAAAAATGCACGTAAAAAGAAAAAATATCTGTATACATGTTTTTTGAAAACACAAACAGGAGAGGCAGAAGACAAATATAGAAAATATAAAAACAAATGAGTATGGATTATCAGGAAAAGAAAAAAAAGAATATTACAGTGAACAACTAAAGAAAAACAAAAATAACATGAAGTTGACTTGGGGAATAATAAATAGAGTGATAAGAAAGTGAAACATCCTTATCCACACGACTTTGTACAGAAAAATACTGACATATGATGAAAAACACATTTCAAATGAGTTTTGTGAATATTTTGCTAATGTGGGGTCCAGCCTTGCAGGTAATCCCTCTAAAAAGTTTGATGAAAATATAATCATTGATAATCATTGATAATCATTGACAAGATCAACTGACTGTGAGGGATTGGACATGGTGATTGTGAAAAATATAATTGAATCTGTTATTGATCCTTTTACAGACATATTTATCAATAACATCGGGAGCTTTCCCTGACAAAATGAAATTAGAGAAAATAGAACCCCTTTATAAAAATGGTGATAAACACAACTTCTCAAACTATAGGCCAGTCTCACTGCTTCCACAGTTTTCAAAAATATTGGAAAAGGTGTTTGCAATAAGGCTTGATAGTTTTTTACAAAAACAAATAATCTTGAATGATAACTAGTATGGATTTAAGGCTCGATTCTTGGGCCCAAATTATTTATTTTATATATGAATGATTATGTTAAAGTGTCTGAACTTGGGAAAATTCTATTTGCTAATGATAGGACATTATTTTACCACGGAAAATATATAAAAGAGTCACAAATAGAGTAAACAAACGAGCTAAAAAAGTAAAATATTGGTTTGATTTAAATGGATTCTTAATGTAAAAAAAAAACATTTTATTTAAAGATACAAATAAAAAAGATGACATAACATTAGACATAGATGGATACAGATTAAGAGAGGAAGTGAAAGATAACAGGAGAAGTTCAATTTGTCAACTGGACAAAGTTTGTTTGGTTGAAAACGTTTCGCCGCTCATCCGAGAGGCTTCGTCAGCTCTAATAAGAATACTGGTAAGACACTTGCTTATATCTTGCTGTAGGGAGGAGCTACCTAGCTAACTACTTTCCGGAACTATCTCATTGGTTTCCGTCTTTTGTTTCTCTGGCGTCTAGCTAACGATCCCTATTCATCCCTACACGCCTGTTTTTCACACCTCTGGCCCCATTCTTAAGCCTAGATCAAGCAAACAGGGAAACAATAGGGCTAGCCAGGTCAGGGCCAGAGGTGTGAAAAACAGGCGTGTAGGGATGAATAGGGATCGTTAGCTAGACGCCAGAGAAACAAAAGACGGAAACCAATGAGATAGTTCCGGAAAGTAGTTAGCTAGGTAGCTCCTCCCTACAGCAAGATATAAGCAAGTGTCTTACCAGTATTCTTATTAGAGCTGACGAAGCCTCTTGGATGAGCGGCGAAACGTTTTCAACCAAACAAACTTTGTCCAGTTGACAAATTGAACTTCTCCTGTTATCATGGATTCTACCTGGACGACTGAGGGACTTTTCACGCAGAGGAAGTGAAACTACATTTTTAGGAGTCATGACTGATGAAGGTCTAAACTGGAGGTCTCATATAAATGACACTAAAAGCAAAATTTCCAAAGCAGTTTCTGTGTTGCATAAAGTAAAGTTCTCACTAAACACTGCAGCATTATTAACCTTGTATAACTCTATAATCTCACCATATCTGATGTACTGTGTGGAAATTTGGGGTTGACATGTAAAACTCACCTACAGCCATTATTTATTTTACAGAAAAGGACTTTGAGAATTATCACCAACAGTCAGAGCATCCAACCCATTATCTGTTCAACTTAAAGTGTTGAAAATGTGTGATATTGTTGAATTAAGTCTCCTCAAAGTCATGTATAAAGCAAAGTGCAGAGTGTTTCCTGCAAATATTCAAAGACTGTTTGAAATGAGAACAAGAACTACAATTTAAAAGGAACCGACATGTTTAAAAAACCCAGATTCAGAACCGAGGTTATTGATCGAAGCGTCGCTGTGAAAGGAGTTCATTTATGGACAAGTCTTGACAAACAAATCAAAGGATCAAGACAATAATGGCATTTAAAAATACATAAAATCCAGTGTAATGTGTATGTATGAAAAAAAACAAAGCTGTTGCACTTAAAAATGAAGCTCATTAATAATGTTATTGAAAATGTATTGATGAAATGTTTTATCGTCACTATCGGTGTTATTGTCTGGAAAAGGGAAGAGGGGCAGATAACATAAGATTACTCTTCTTTCTGCTCCTTTCATTCAATTTTTGTAATGTTCTCACACTGTTGATGTCTTTTTATACTTTAAGAATGAAATAAACAAAAAAAACACTGGTAGACTTTATTTTCTTGATATTATTTCACTTTACTTTTTTTTTTTTAACCACAGCATCCATGAAAAGAATAACCCTCTGTTGTGGGTTTCTAACAAGAGTCAGTCCTCAGCAAGCAGAAATTTAAAAAACACAATACAACTTCATGCACGTCTCTGATTAGGGAACTGCAGTGAAGCTGGATTAAAAGTTCAAAGCAAAAAATAAACAAACAATGAATAACAAGATAAAAAAGCTAAAGCTAAAACCTCTTTGTAATAAAAAAAAGAATAAAAAAATACAATCTTAAAAATGATGTTAATTTTCCACAGAGCTGAACTCCACAGTCCTGAGTCTCTGAAGCCTGATCTCCAGCTTTTTGAGTCTGACTTTAGGCTCACTTGATCCGGCCTCAGCAGCTCTTTCTCCTTTGGAGAGTTCAAGACGGTGCACCTTTAGATGAGCAGGTTTTCTTAAAGTCCTCCCACACTGGTCAGAGCTGCAGTTTCTCTTCAGTCTTGAAGATTTGGACATGTTTCAGACGGTTCCTCAGACCTCAAAGCCTTCCCTCTTTCTTCACAGTCATCTAGATAGTCTCCTGTGTGCGTTTGGTAGCGACTGGAGAGTTGCTGGAATGTTCTAAAAGCCTTTTCACACTGGTCACTCATAGTCTGTCTGACGTGAATTCTCATGTGTCTATTGAGAGTGGATGATAGAGAGAAAGCGTTCCCACACAGGTCACACTTGTATGGCTTCTCTCCTGTGTGAACTCTCATATGTGATTCTAGGTTGCTTGACCGTGAAAATGCCTTTTCACAAAAATCACATCTGTATGGCTTCTCTCCTGTGTGGATTCTCATATGTGATTCTAGGGTACTGGAGTGTCTAAATTCCATCCCACACAGGTCACATTCATATGGCTTCTCTCCTGTGTGGATTCTCATATGTAATTCCAGGTGGCCTGACCGTGAAAATGCCTTTTCACAAACATCACATCTGTATGGTCTCTCTCCTGTGTGGATTCTCATATGTTGTTTGAGGCCACTGGAGTGTCTAAATTCCTTCCCACACTTGTCACACTCGTATGGCTTCACTCCTGTGTGGATTCTCATATGAGATTCTAGGTTGCCTGACCGTGAAAATGCCTTTTCACAAACATCACATCTGTATGGCTTCTCTCCTGTGTGGATTCTCATATGTGTACGGAGGGCACTGGACTCTCTAAATTCCTGCCCACACTGGTCACACTCGTATGGCTTCTCTCCTGTGTGGGTTCTCATATGTGAGTCTAGGTGGCCTAACTGTGAAAATGCCTTTTCACAAACATCACATTTGTATGGTCTCTCTCCTGTGTGGATTCTCATATGTTGTTTGAGGGCATTGGAGTGTTTAAATTCCTTCCCACACTGGTCACACTCGTATGGCTTCTCTCCAGTGTGGACTCTCATGTGTGTTTCTAGGCTGCCTGACTGTGAAAATGCCTTTTCACAAACATCACATCTGTATGGTCTCTCTCCTGTGTGGATTCTCATATGTTGTTTGAGGGCACTGGAGTATCTAAATTCCTTCCCACACTGGTCACAGCTGTATGGTCTTTCTCCTGTGTGAGTTCTGTAGTGTACTTTCAGTTTGGAAGGTGTTGGCCACACCTTTCCACACTGGTCACATGTGAACGCCATTTTGTTAGTGAATCTGCAATAAAAAGTGGGAAAAAAGGAAAGTGTTTAGAATCCCTCAGTTGTCCAGGTAGAATCCATAGTAAAAGGAGAAATTCAATTTGTCAGCTGGACAAAAGTTTATTTGGTTGAATATGCTTCGCAGCTCATCCAAGCTGCTTCCACAGTTCTGGCCAGAGTGCTGGTGGACACTGCTTATAAATGGCTGCAGGGAGGAGCTAACTTCAATGAAATTACTTTGAAACTATCACACCTATTTGTTTACAGTTTCTTAGACTTAGACAAACTTTACTGATCCTCAAGGGAAATTGTTTTGGGCACAGTAGCTCATTCATCAAATATAATGTATAATATAGGGTAAAAAGAATAGATGAAAATAGCAACCAAAGAGCAATAAGACAGTGTCAGGCAAGACATAATTTTTACAAATAAAAGTAATGATAATAAATGTATATGCACAAAATCAGATTTAAATATAAAAGTATTAATAGAATATAAAATGCAATATCAAATAATATGTACAGTCCCAGCTATATACAGTTATAGGACGTTTGTGTTAGTTAGGTGAGCCTATTAGATCTGCAGTGGGAGTGGAGTGTGGGTCTTGCTGGCAGAACCATTCAGGACCATAATGGTGTTTTCACACCTCTGGACCTGACCTGCTGCCCTATTGTTTTCTTTGTTTGTTTGGATTTATGTTTGAGGATAGAGTTATAGATGGAGACAAATGATGTCTGAGACCTCCATTTCAGTTCAAGGAAGGAATTTCTTTCTTGACAAAAATAGCCTCTTTAACTCCCCTCTGACGCCAAGATCTGTACCTCACTGTCCTCAAAGGAGTGGCCTGTGGCTTCTAGCTGACAAAAAGAAGGATGTGACAAAAGGAAGGAGGATAAACCTAGCCAATCGGTGCAAAAGGAAAGCTGGGTGAAGTCTTTCCAACCGGGTGCTCACTCAGACAGAGAAAGAAGTACTTTTCAAAGGACTGAATTTCTTTGTAACTTCTAACCTCATCCTCACGGTGGACTACATCACAGCAGCAGAAACTGCCATTAGGAACAACAAGCTCACAGAGACAGAAGCTGGAGACCTTATACTGAAATTAACAGCTGCACTGAGCAATGCCAAACCTCCACCCTCCAACGTAACACCAGAGGAAAGGAAGGCCATCGTTGCTCTAGAGAAGGACCACAGCATCAACATCCTGCCTGCGGACAAAGGGAGATGCACAGTCATCCTGAACTCAGCTGATTATGAGGCTAAGGTGAACAGCTTACTCAGTGACACCACAACCTATGAATTACTAAAACAAAACCCCACCAATGGGTACACAAAGAAGATCATTCATTACTTGCAGAAGCTGGAGAAGGAAGAAGTCATTGATCGACAGCTGTATTACAGACTGTACCCTGTACCCCTTGCATCTATGGCCTCCCAAAGATTCACAAACAAGGAGTACCACTTAGACCCATTGTATGTAGCACAGACTCCACCACAATGTGGCCAAACACCTAAAAACCATCCTGGCTCCTCTGGTGGGGAACACGGAGCACCATATCGAGAACACAGCCAAATTTGTGAACAAAGTCAAGTATCTCCAGTTTGACCGGGATGAGACAGTGGTTTCCTTTGATGTGACCTCTCTTTTCACTTGTATCTCCACATCGGTAGCGGTGGAGGCAGCAAAAAAGAGACTATACTGCAGGATACCAAGAAGAGAGAACCAAACTTTCACCCGACCAAATCTGCCAACTGCTGGAAATTTCTTTAAATACCACCTATTTCCAGTTCAGAGGAAACTTCTACAGGCAAATCCACAGCACTGCCATGGGCTCACCGGTCTCCTCGATCATGGGTTAGGGTTAGGGTTAAGTCATGGCTAACTTATACATGGAACAATTTGGACAGAGTCACCTAGAAGCCACAGGCCACTCCTTTGAGGACAGTGAGGTACAGATCTTGGCCAGAGAAAAGAACTGGTTTGAGAGGGGAGTTAAAGAGGCTATTTTTGTCAAGAAAGAGAATCCTTCCTTGTACAGAAATGGAGGGCTCAGACATCATTTGTCTCCATCTATAACTCTATCCTCAAACCTAAATCAAAACAAACAAAGAAAACAATAGGGCAGCATGTCAGGTCCAGAGGTGAGAAAACACCATTATGGTCCTGAATGGTTCTGCTAACAAGACCCACACTCCACTTCCACTGCAGATCTAATAGGCCCACCTAATTAACAAACTGTAAACAAGTAGGTGTAGTAGTCTCAGAGTCATTTCATTGTAGTTAGTGCCCCCTTCAGGCAGATACAGGCAGTGTCCACCAGCGTCTGACCAGAACTGAAGAAGCAGCTTGGATGAGCTGAGAAACGAATTCGACCAAATAAACTTTTGTCCAGTTGACAAATTGAATTTCTCCTTTTGCTATAAAAAACAAAGGAAAGTTCCAAGTAAAATAACTAAATACACATAAAATAACACATATTGGTTTATATGTAAGAATGTTTCAATGTGGGTTCTACAAGCACGTTATATTAAGTTGCCCAAATCTTAATTATTTATCCCTGTAGGGAAATTGAAAGGGGTCAAACTGCATTTCAGCTGGAGGATTTTTACCTATAGAGCATGTTTTTGGGTTGATGGGGGAAACTGGAGCCCCTGGAGGAAACCCACCCAGACACACGAAGAACATGCACTTTTTCTGTGTGTAGCCACAGAATATCAAATTATGGTCACAGATCCAGAGATATTTAACAATCTTTTGCTGTGAATCCCATATGGACCACAGATATGATACACTCAGGCCTGAACTGGCAATCTGTACTCTGTACTGGGCGGGTGTCCAGTCGAAATGGGCTGCCCCGTCGAAATGAGCTCCCAGCAGCCTAAATCAACAGCGACATCTATTAATTCACGCAACCCCGTCGAAATAAGCAACCTTACGTTTTTCCGTTTACAGTTGTACAGATCCAATGGGACAAATACATGCAGTTCAGTTTTATTTATATAGCGCCAATAACAATGGATGAGGACAGAAAAAGGGACAACAGAAGCAACATTATAACACATATACATACACCACATATGTAAAGGTCAAGTTAGCTCTTATATACATTAACATACAGTCCATGGCATTTGATAGTAAGGTTACGCTTTTATTTTGGTGACTTCCTGTTTGAGCGGAAGTGACGGTGAAAAACGTTAGCTTGATATACAAAAAGACGCAAAGTAAAAACAACAACAGTTAACGGTGAAAAACAAAACCCAACGGTGAAAACGGCTTTGTTCTTGTCTCGCTCTTACGTTGGTTCTATGAAACCATTCTGGAAAAATTAAAAGTCATTTAACCATCAGTTCTGGCCTTCTAAATTCGACTAGATGCTACATACAGCTACATACTACATAATCTCAAATCGATGGGCATTTAAAGTGTAACAGCGCTCGGTAGCTCAAATCGACAGGACACCGGTCCCACTCAGACCACATTTGGGACACTCCGGCGGGACCCCAAATCGGCCCACGGACCGGGGTGGGGGATGGGGGTCGCGCACAAAGGAAAAATGCAAGAGCCGAATTTTGTTCCCAGTCCGACCCTGGAGATACTTACAGGAGCAGTGGTAGAAAGTTCTGGAAGTCCTTCAACCAACAGCTGATAGTCCACTCCGTCAAAAGTTCTGGTTAATTCTTGGCAAATAAAGCAGTTTTTTCTGTGTCCAGTCACTCTCCCTTCTTTGTCTCTGAACTCTGCTGCAGTTGATTAAGTGTCCTTCCACTCCTCCCCAGTCTTTTGATTGGACCACAGCAGCCAATCAGGAGCATTTGAGCAGCTTTGAAAAGACATGAGACTGTCCCACAAGACAAAGACAGACATGAGACTGTCCCACAAGACAAAGACAGACATGAGACTGTCCCACAAGACAAAGGGCAGCAGCATTACCATAATAAAGGTGCTTAAGTGTCAGCCAGGTGTGAGGGGCTCAGGGACTGGGGCCATGGGCAAAGAAAAGACTGAAGTAAAAATCAAATATACATGAGTTCAAATGATCTCTATACTTAGGCTAGACTATTATTATTATTATTATTATTATTATTATGATTATTATTATTATTATTACAAGTTTACTTGCCCTTTCAGTGTTATTGCACTTTCAGAGACTTGGATCCATCACGACAGAGTTATAGACTTTGGTCTTGATGATTATGAGCTAAAATACATTAGCAGAGAAATTAAATCAGGAGGTGGCGTAGCTCTATTTATCCATAAATCTGTGACATATAAAATTTTAACCAACCTGTCTTTTACTATAGATGAGGTAATGGAATGTCTGACAATTGAGATTTGTAACAGTAAACAGAAAAATATAATTGTAAGTTGTGTGTATCGATCACCTAGTTCAAATATTGAAACTTTTACTAAAATTATGGAAGAAAAATTCTCTCTTTCCAACCAAAAACCATTATACATCTGTGGTGACTTCAATATTGATCTGCTGAATCCAAACAGACAGAAAGCAATTGATGATTTTTCTGATACAATGTACAGCTTGTCCCTCTTTCCTACAATAACCAAACCGAGCAGAATAACTTCACACAGTGCAACAATAATCAATAATATCTTTACTAATTATATGGGGGTTCCACCAACCAGTGGTCTGTTTCTTTGTGACATTACAGATCATTTGCCCGTCTTTACTGTGTGTGACTGTAAACTCAAATACATCAAAGAGGAGAAAAAGGTGATTTATAAACGAATAAGAACTGAAGAAACCATCAATGCTTTTAAAAATAGTTTAAATGAACAGGACTGGAGCTCAGTCATCTCAGAAACAAATGTAGATCAGGCATATGAAAACTTTCTCAACATATTTGTCTCTTTATATAATAAACAGTTAAAGAACTCAGGATAAAACAGAAATCAATGAAAAGGCCGACGAGGGTCCGAAAGGAGGACAAAATGTAAAAAAGGAGGACACGTGACAGACGGCCAGACAGACAGCTCTAAAACCGGACTGTCCGGACGAAATTTCTCCCATGTGTCACTGTGTGTCATTTGTGTGTGAGACCAATAAAGGCTTAATCTTAATCTCTACAAGGATGCCAAGTACAGGTTTAGCAGAGAAGTGGGCACTGCTAGACGCCAGTTCCCAGACAATATGCAGCAGCAGATCTCAGAGGACAACTCGGCTTCTGTGTGGAGGAGTTTTAGGAAAATTACGAACTACAAACCTCCCACACTCCACCAATGATCTGCCCCTAGCCAACAGTCTAAACGACTTCTACTGTCATTTTGATGAGCCATCAAGCAGCTCTCACACCTCCAACCGTCCCAACAATAGAGACTACCTGGACACTTATCCCCCCACCGCCCCCGCTTCCCCCTCACCAGAGCCATCTCCACCCTTTCACATTCATGAGGCAGATGTGAAGAAGCAGTTCAAAATGATGAATGCCTGGAAGGCATCTGGCCCAGGCAGTCTCTCTCCTGCCACCCTGAGACACTGCGCCAACCAGCTGGCCCCAGTGTTTACGCGCATCTTCAACTCTTCACTGCAGGCTTGTCATGTGCCTGCCTGCTTCAAAACCTCCACCATTGTTCCTGTCCCCAAGAAGCCAAGGATCACTGGACTCAATGACTACAGACCTGTGGTTCTGACATCTGTGGTCATGAAGTCATTTGTGCGCCTGGTTCTGCCCCACATCAAGACCCTCACGCCCCCCCCCCCACCCCCCAGACCCCCTGCAGTTCACCTACAGAGCCAACAGATCTGTACATGATGCCATCAACATGGCTCTACACTTCACCCTGCAGCATCTGGACTCCCGAGAAACCTGCGCCAGGATCCTGTTTGTGGACTTCAGTTCTGCCTTCAACACCATCCGCCCAGACCTCCTCCAAGGCAAGCTGTCCCAGATGAACGTGCCTGATCCTCTCTGCAGGTGGATCACTGACTTCCTGATGGACAGGAAGCAGCACGTGAGGCTGGGGAAGAATGTCTCGGACTCCCGGACCATCAGCACCGGCTCTCCCCAAGGCTGTGTTCTTTCTCCTCTGCTCTTCTCCCTGTACACCAACTGCTGCACCTCCTCCCACCAGTCTGTCAAGCTCATCAAGTTTGAAGATGACACCACAGTCATTGGACTCATCTCGGACGGAGATGAGTCTGCCTACAAGATGGAGGTTGACCGTCTGGTGTCCTGGTGCAGCCAGAACAACCTGGTGCTGAACGCCCAGAAGACAGTGGAGATCGTTGTGGACTTTAGGAAGCACACAGCCCCACCCCCCCACCATCCTGACCGACACCCCAATCACCACTGTGGACTCATTCTGCTTCCTGGGGACCACCATCACCCAGGACCTCACATGGGAGCCCACCATCACCTCCCTCATAAAGAAGGCCCAGCAGAGGATGTACTTCCTGAGGAAGCTGAAGAGATTCAACCTGCCAGTGCGGACAATGATGCAGTTCTACACTGCCATCATCGAGTCCATCCTCACCTCCTCCATCACCTCCTCCATCACCGTGTGGTCTGCTGGAGCCACAACCAGAGACAAACAGAGACTGCAGCGTGTTGTGCGCTCTGCTGAGAAGGTGATTGGTTGCAGCCTTCCAGGACCTGTACACCTCCAGGACACGGACACGTGAAGGTCGGATTGCATCCGATCATTCTCTCCCTGGTTATGGACTTTTTGACCTGCTCCCCTCAGGCAGGAGGCTACGGTCCATTTGGACCAGAACCTCTCGCCATAAAAACAGCTTCTTCCCCTCTGCTGTTGGACTCTTGAATAATAATAACACTCGGACTGTTCCCACCCCCCGCTCTGTGTCAGTCACATGACCCTGTGCTGACCATTACCTGCACCTGCACTGTTATATTCTTGTATTCTTGTAAATTTGTTAATTTAAGTTTTCTACTTTATTTTATTCTATTTTATTCCGCTCCAAGTACTGAATCAATTTCCTTATGTTGTGAATATGTTCAAACATATGGCAATAAAACCTTTCTGATTCTGATGCTATTGGTATCTTTATTGATTTAAAAAAAAGCATTTGATACAATCAATCACTCAATACTGATAAATAAGTTAGAACATTTTGGAATCAGAGGAGCAGCTGACATATTGTGATATTGTACCCTTTCTGTTAAGAAGTTACGTAACAGAAAGAGTACAATATGTCCAAATGGGTGAATACTCTTTGGAACACCTTGTATTACATGTGGTGTCCCCCAGGGGTCAGTGTTGGGTCCAATCTTGTTCAATCTCTATATAAATTATATTTTTAATGTTTCTGAATCACTAAAAGTAATTATCTTTGCTAATGACACCAATATCTTTTATAGTAGCTCAAATTATAAAGAGCTTGTGGATATTGTCAATATGGAAATTAACAAAATTAAAAACTGGATGGACACAAATAAACTATTATTAAATTTAAATAAAACAAAAGTGATGACTTTTGGTAATTATAAATGCAACCCTAAATTACAAATAATATTGTGTTCTGGATTTACAGCAAAAGCTCTGCCAAAATATTCACAAATTTAAGTTCTTGTATAAAGACCTGGTCTGGTCTGAATACAGAGACGAGTTTGAATGAATCGTCAAATGGCACTTTTCTGTATCAGTTTTGTACAAGAATGGAATTTGCCTTTTTTATTTTTGTGTTTCTTTCAACTGAACTGATAAGGAAGCTAATTTAATAATTAATAATTTAAGTTATGTTTTGGAAGACAGGGGTGGGATTTAATAAGTTTTCTTCTTCCCACTCCTTTTCCAGTAAAAAGAAAAGACAAATGTATTTGACTGTATATTGGTTACCTGTATTTATTTCCTTGTGTTGACCTGCTCCAAATGAATAAATAAATGAAATGAATGAAATGAAATATTCGCACCATTTTCTCAAGCGGAGATGTTTTCATCTTCTTAGCTTCTTTCGGACTGGAATAGAGATCTGACAGTGGTGTTTATCTGTGAATCAGCTGGGAATTCGCACATGCGCGCTGTCCTCTATGATGACGTCATCAAATGAAACTATAGCTGGATATCGGGTTTCAGGACGCTTTGGACTCCACTTAAAATCTACGCTGACACAGCGATCTTCTGTGATTTGAAAAGTGCTAAAGTTTGTGTTATTTGGACACCGCAAACATTTGCCCCGAGAACTCACGTTAAACATATCGCAAATCTAAAACGTCTCGGGAAATGCTCCAAATGACACCAAAGTGCTATGGGTGAGTAAAACAACTTGTTTTATTACAGAAATAAGGCTCAGATTGTAAAAAACGTTAATTCTCCTTTAAAATTACTTTTTGTCGTTAATACAATTTTCAACAAACGTTTCACGAGCGCATAAACAAAACGACCCTAAGGTGCATTTTGACTCTTATCTATCTCATCTGATAAATGAACTTTCCATGAACAGCGACAGGTTCACGTGGAAATGCTCCGCCTAAAGTGAAGATCACTTACACACAGAAATCTGCGACGTCATTTCCCCGAGTCAAAACTCCAACTCACCAAATCTGTGATTATATTTAGACCAGGCAGAATGAATGTTACAGATATCTCCAATTTCACATATCTCTAATCAAAACTCATTTCAACATATCTATAAATTGATAATAGAATCTACAATTACATTATGACTCTCCCGAACTCCAGTTTGAGATTCTACAACTTCATTTTGACTCTTCATATTTCCAGATACAGATATTTACAACATCATTTGACCGAGGCAAAACTTAATTTAAAACATGGGAAAAGGAACATGTCGATATCATGAATCGAGGTGAATTAAAGATTTCTTGAACTGGATTTATGACGAGTCAAAACCTAAATTGTTGATATCTCAAACTGGAATTACAGATATCCGTAATTCAGTTGCGGACATCCGTAATTCCCGTAGTGGATTTCTGGAAGTGAATTTTAGATTTCCGTAACGATGAACCCGACACATGAACACAACAATAGAATAAATGGTGATATGTTGATTTATTTTTCTTCCAATATTAAGTAGAAATACGTTTCTCAATTTCCTTTTTTTTCAATCTAGTTACAGAGCGTAAGAAGTTAAAGTTTATTTTCAAGATAAAACAATAAACAATCACAAGTTCTAAGTGCTGCTGGAAAAAGCTCTCAAAATGATTCTGATTTCACGCAAAAACTATGAACAGAAACGTGACAGTGACTTCCAAATGAAAAGGCCGGTTTGATTCGCCCAATTTTTCTGTGATTTAATGTTTTAATAAAAGGATTCTGTTCACAGTTTCGTGTTTTAAACCAAAAATGTAATTAAAAAATGTAAAAAGACTGAAATCTGAACAAAAAAAAACGAATTACGAAGAATTCAAATCATATTTCAGAACATTTGTACAGGTCTAAACTACAGGATTAGACACACAAATGTTATATTCGTCCAAAACAACAGATTAACATGTTCGCTGAAAAGGGACTGGGAGAGATCGCTAAATTATTCAGACATGCAACTGTAAATCAGGGGTCTCCAACCTGCAGCTCTTCACTGTGCTGATGAACACAAATGTGGTTAATTACAGTTGGATGGAAAAGTCTGGGCCCCTCTGAGGTTCATAATAATCGAGTCTTCACAGAAAACGATCCCAGTGGCAGGTCGTTCTTTTCCCCGTAAAAGCCGAGGACTGGCTGGTTTTCCAGACGCACATTTTAAGTGTCGTAAAATTCATTTCTACGAAATTAAATCAAATGTGAAAAACAGACTGTGCAAAAATGTGGGCACCTTTGTCATTTTGCTGCTCTGAAAACCTGTAACTAATCAATACAGATGAATTGGAACACAAAATTGGTTTGATGAGCTCATTAAGCCTTGAACTTCATAGACAAGAGCATCTGATCATGACAAGAGGGATTTAAGATGCGTGAAGAGTCCCTCAGTCGTCCAGGTAGAATCCATGATAAAAGGAGATGAGCGGCGAAACGTTTTCGACCAAACAAACTTTGTCCAGTTGACAAATTGAATTTCTCCTTTTATCAAGAGGGATTTAAGTCGTTCTTCGTCTCTTTGACTCTCGTCTGAAGAGTGGCCACATGGGGCCTCAGAACAACTCTCAAATGAGCTGAAAACAAAGATTGTTCAGGATTATGGTTCAGGGGAAGGCTACAAAAAGTTCTCTCAAAGATTTCAGCCGCCAGTCTCCACTGTGAGGAACATGGTGAGGAAATGGAAGGCCACAGGCACAGTTCTAAGGCCAAGAAAAATATCAGAGAGGCAAAGACGAAGGATGATCAGAATGGTCAAAAACAACCCACAGACCACCACTGCAGTCCGCGGTCCGCTTAGCGACTGCGGTCTGCGGACCGCGTGTTAACTGCGCATGGGACAAAAAAGAAGTGGGACAGCAGTCGTCACGCCGGTGTACTGTCGAAATGTGTGACGCACATGCCCTTCGGGCCACGCTCCGAGCGTGGGAATTGGGACACGGCTTCTAATGGCAAAGAAACATGTCTGCGGCGCCATTTGTCCACAAAAATAACAGCAAAAGACCGAAACAGTTCCCCTCCTAGTAGTAATTTATTTTCGATATTGGTAAGGTTGTTTTAGGACCATATCTGTGATCTCTGTGTCTTTGTATTATTCTTTGTCAGTAATAACTCAGTATTCAAAATATTACTCAATTTTAATTACAAAAAGGGAAAATCGCAACTATTTATCGCAACTTTCACTTCCTCCCGCAACAAAATCGCAACAAAAACCTTAAAAGCTCAACAACATTCATCGCAACTTTTTGGAAAAGCTCCCGCAAATTCAGGCATTTTAGCCCGCAACAATCACAAAAAATGCCCACGAAATCCTGGGGGGTCTGCAAGACCTTCATCCAGGATCCAGACGCTCATCAGAGGCTGTAGGAAGTTATTTTTTGCACGGCTCAGCTAAATATTGATCTGATTTTTCTGTTAAGGTGCCCAAATTTATGCACTGGTCTGTTTTTGTTTTGATGTTTTGCACATTTTCTGTTAAACCTAATTTCACTGCTGAAATATTAAAATATTACTGTGTCCATGAGTTATTTGATCAAAATGACGTTGTGAACCCAAACACCCACTGATTTAGAAATTAAAATAATGGCAATTGTCAAGGGTGCCCAAACTTTTTCATAAAACCAGTGTAAATGACAAATTCTGAAGCCCAACTTTGTGCGCTAATAAATGGACAGTGGATTATGTTTTTTAAGGCGTCTAACTGCACCATTCTTATAATCGTCTCAGTTTCTTGCGGCGGCTAAAAGGAGCAGCTCTCTGGCGTTTTCGTTTCGTAAAGGAGCTCGGTGGAGCAAAAAGGTTGGAGACCCGCGCTCTAAGACCTCCTCGGGCAGGTTTTTGATGAGGAACGGAGTTAGAACACGGGGGACTTTGCAGAATCAATTCTTCGAACTTGGACACACACGGGCCAATACACTCACTTCCCTCCCGCCTCATGTCGTTTTACATTTCAGAAACAGCAGCTTTTACACGGAAAAACACCACACTTCTTCTAGAACAGGGGTCGGCAACCCGCAGACCCAGAGCCGCATACGTACAGTACAGCGGTCCCTCGTTTATCACGGGGGTTACGTTTTAAAAATAACCCGCGATAGGCGAAATCCGCGGAGTCGTCAGCTTTATATTTTACAATTATTCTCCATGTTTTAAGGCTGTAAACGCCTCACCACACACATTCTACACTTTTCTCACACTGGAATTAACGTTTTCTCACATTTCTCGTTTAAACACTCAAACTTTTGTAGATTTTCAACATAAAAATGTATTCATAGTGACGCGTGTATTTCACAGTTCTTCGTCCTGGCGCCGCTTTGCTGTCGCGGGTTTTGTCGGGGAGAAAACTTGCAAACAAACAGCACTTCAGAGTCACACTGTGATCCGACATTTATATAAATTTGTCTGAACACATTCTGTACAGGAGACACGGAGGAGAATGACGGACGAATCGGCAAAGATCTACAGTCCCTTAGCCAATCAGGACGCAGAACACAATGCGCGTTGACACTGTTAAAAAAATTGGAATAAAAAAATCCACGCAAAGTGGTCCGTGATATATAACGAGGGAGCACTGTATTTAATTAAATGTATTTTAGTTTGTTCATTTTCCAAAGGCAAAAAAAGCCGTTACAGTCATACCTCACCTTACGAAATTGATTTGTTCCAGAAGTGGTTTCGTAATGTGATTTTTTTCGTAAGTAAAAGGCCTGATTCGTTCCTAGCCAATGGGAGGCCAGCGGGGTGTTGGGAGAGTGTATTTATAAGTGTATTTACGTTTCGGGGGATTCGGGCGGCTGCGAAGCCGAGCGCATTATTTGAATTTTTGAGATTTCGCTTTTCGTAACTAAAATTTTCTTTCGTATTCAGAGATAAAAAATTTACGTAAAGGCGTTTCGTAACTTGGATTATTCGTTAGTTGGGTCTTTCGTAAGGTGAGGTGTGACTGTAAAAGCCGTTATATCCAGTGTTATTTCATTTTAAATTTCAAAAGGGTTTTGTGGCTCCCGGTGTTTCCTTTACTGTGTGAAACGGCTCCAAACGGCTCTTTGAGCGGTAAAGGCTGCCGACCCCTGTTCTAGAACATAGCAACAGGAAAAAGGTGCTGAGTGAAGCTTTAAAACTCCAAATTTTATAGGCACAAATGTCAAACCATATTTACAACTTCCTGATTGAGAAAAGCCAAAGTGCAGAGATCACGCTGAAGGCAGGTCTGAGCTGAAACACAACAGAGGGTTCCTTTAATTAATAATAATAATAATAATAATAATAATAATAATAATAATAATAATAATAATAATAATAATAATTGTATTTATTAGGCGCCTTTCTGGACGCTAAAGGTCGCCTTACAACAAGTATAATATACATTATAGGCAGTTAAAAGCAACAGTTAAAATACAAACAGTTTTGCCTGGAAGAATCCATGACTCATCGCTGTACCAGCGAGTGAGTCTGGTAACGTTTGATCCACAGAATGCGCTGCGGTTGCGCGTAGACAGACAGCTAAGTGAACCAATCAGAGATTGCGCCATCTTGATTCATTTTATTTATTTATTTTATTCTTTATTTAATAGGGACAGTGCATATTAATGAACATTTGCAGCCTTGCAGTGTAAATATGCCAGATTATAGCAAGAATGCTAATTTCCATCTGTAGTCCCTAGGCAGGTGACACCACAGCAAAAACAATAAAACAATGACAATTGACAATAACACCAACATTAAAACATTAAAACATTAAACATTAAAACATTAAAAAACATTAAAAATGTCCACAAGTCTGGTTTTCCTTTAGCCACCGTTTCAAGTATGATTTAAAAGTGGCCAGTGTTGGAGTCTCTCTTATTGATAATGGGAGTATGTTCCAGAACTTAGAGCCTCTGACTGAGAGCACAGTTTGTCCAAATGTAGTGCGTCTGTGTGGGACCTCACAGTTCCCCTGGGCCGTGGCCCTTGTTCCCATCCCACTGACAGTCTTTGTTTTAATAAAATCCTGCAGTGGAGGAGGAGCAAGTCCATGTAAAACTTTATATATAAAACAACCGTATTTAAAATGAACAAAATGATTAAAATTGAGTAAGTTATACTTGTCTAAAATTGTGCAGTGGTGAACTGAGAATGGTTTCTTGTCTAATATTTTCACAGCTTTTTTAAAAAGTGATTCAACTGGTTTTAGTGTTGTGCCAGCTGCAAGTGCCCATGTGGTAATGCAGTACTCTATATGAGACAGAATCATAGAGTGTAAAAACATTCGTGCCGCATATAGAGTCATGAAGGGTCTTACTTGTCTAAAATTCACTAAGTTAAAATTAACGGTTTTTGTGAGGTGCTTAATGTGTTTCTTAAATGTCAATGTCGGGTCCAACGTCAGTCCCAGGTATTTAAACTCTTTGACGAGGCTGAGTTCCACCCCGTCCAGAAAGACATTGGACCGCTGCAGCTCATTTGCTTTTTTACTGAACATCATGCAGACCGTTTTCTTTGTATTGAGCTGTAAGCATGAGTTCTTGACCCACTTTTGGACATGAGTCATGGCTGATGTTAATGTTTCTGAAGCTTCCTGTACAGTTCTGGCATGTGTATAAATTACAGCATCATCAGCATACAGCTGGACATTGACATTTGAACAAACTTCTGGTAAATCATTAATATAAATACTAAATAAAATTGGTCCTAAAATACTTCCTTGGGGGACCCCTGTTGGACAGTGAAGGTAGGGTGATTTAAAACCAGACAGGGAGACACATTGTTGTCTGTGGGACAAGTATGACTCAAACCAGAGCAACGCCTCTTTAGTTAGATTAAAATGGGATAATTTAGTTAAAAGAATCTGGTGATTTACCGTGTCAAAAGCCTTTTTAAAATCTATGAATACTGCACCTACAAATGCATGTTTATCAAGAAGGCTTTTGACATTTTCAACAAAAAAACAGTTTGCAGACTCTGTGGAGTGGTGACTGCGAAAACCGAACTGCATTGGATGCAAAGGTGTAGTATTTGTGGAGAGATGTTCGTTTAATTGTTCGGCCACCCATTTCTCAGCAATTTTGGAGATGGCTGGGAGGATACTGATGGGGCGATAATTAGCCATCTCAGTTTTACTGCCACTTTTAAAAAAGGGAGAAACCACCGCCATCTTCCAAGCTGAAGGCACAACACTTTGTCTGAAGGACAGATTCAACAGATGTTTCACTGGTGTAATTAATGCATCTTTGTGCAGTTTTAAAAAGTGTGTGTCCAGTCCATGTGCATCTTTTGCTTTGGAGGAATTAAGAGAGTTAATAATTCGAAGCACATCTCCATCTGAGATTTCTTTAATTTTAAAAACTGGGTCACTAGAACTCACAGTGGGAATTTCTGTTGGTGCAAACTGCTGGGTTATTTCATGTACCGATTTAATAAAATAATGGTTCATCTCGGTAGCAATAGTAAGTGGATTTTGGATGAGGATGTTGTTTATTTTAATTTCAATATTATGATTCTCATTTTTATGTTGTTTGCCAGTTAGTTTATTAATATTTTTCCAGATAACTTTGTTATTTCCTTTTGCTTCATGAATAATTTTTATGAAAAAGTTGGCTTTGGCTTTGCGTATTTTGCTTAGTACTTTGTTTCTAGTCACAGTGAAGGCCTGTCTGTCTGTTGCTAAACCAGATTTCAATGCTTTTTTAAGCAATATGTCTCTTTCTTTCATTATTTTTATACACTCCGAGTCTATCCAAGGTAGAGCATTCTTTGTTTTTTTGGATTGTTTCCCCTTTCTCCTGAATGGTGCTATACCATTCAGAACTGAGGCGGAACTTCCGCTGCCTAAGAGTGACTTTGCGGGCAAAGGCGGGTGCACTGACGTCACCATCTTTGAACGAATCAGAATCGCGGAGTCGGTTTGGAACCGGAGGAGCGAGAGTGGATGGAGAGTGTCCAAATGGTATCGCGGTGTATAGGAAATACAGAGAGATATCATTTGGCTGGCCAGGTAACAAACAGTTAAAAATAAACAGTTAAACATTTACACAATAAACATTTTTAAAACAGTAAAACATTTCAAACATTTAAAAGGACAGTGCAGTTATGGTTGGAGTAATTAAACGTTCCCATGACGACAGCTTTAAAAAGTCACTTTACTGAAACACAGTTAAGTTGTTTATCTTTTTGGGTCATTGTTTTAGGTTAAGAATCTCCTTCCTGTTTCCAGACGATGACGTCACACTGAGGCTGTGTGTCCACACTGTCGCCTGCAGGGGGCGCTGAATGTCCAGCAAGTGAAAAAGTCATGTCCAAACAAATACTACTACTGTTATACTTTTACTATTACTTTTACTACTACTAGTACTACAAATACTACTATTATATTTTTACTACTACTATAGTACTATTACTCACCCGACTGAATGAAGCTGAGAAAAGTATGACAAATACTCCCCCAATGACACTGCTGCTTAAATGACACTGACACTGCTGCTTAAATGACACATTTGAGCTCCACATTGTGTGTATATTAATGAGCACCTTACAAAATCTAATGCAGATTTAGCCAGAAGAGCAAGGTTTCTTAGGAAACAGAGAAAAATACAGGCAACCTGGACCACTAACTGTAAAGTGTATGTCAAGACAAATGGTGGACCTGAAGAAGCTAAGGTTTATTGTATAAAAAGCCCTGACCAGTTAGAAAGGTTTAACAGTAATCACATTTGAATGAGATCAAACATGGGCGCAGTACGCTGGCTAAATGTGTTTGATCTTTTTTGTACTCTATTTTTATATAATGATGTTGAAAACAGCTAAAAAAAGGAGTGAGATTTGTTCATTTGAACATCTGTAGTTTAAGACACAAAGTGTGTGAATTGTCTTCTATTTTGTTGGAAACAGATATTCACATCATGACTGTTACAGAGACACACTTGGATGAAACTATAGAAGATTTGTCTTCGGAAATAGAAGGATACAATATATTCCGGTCTGACAGAAATAAATATGGTGGGGGAACTGCTTTTTATATTCAAAATAATATTCCAGTTAAAATAAGAAAAGACCTTGGCATGAATGGCGTAGAAGCATTGTGGCTGCAAGTGTATCTTCCACATGGTAAACCCATGCTGGCCACCAGGCTCAAATATAGAATACTTGAATAATGTCTGTACAATGATCCAAAAAGCTACTGACACAAACAATGAAGTGTTTATTCTGGCAGATATGAACATTGACTGGATCTCTAATAATACTGTGTGACACCATTACTTTATGCAATTTAGTGCAGATAATAAATATGCCTACTAGAATTGTGACTAACAAGGATGGGCTAACCACATCAACTTGTATTGATCACGTTTACACAAATTGTGTTGAAAAGTGCTCTAATATTATTTCCGTACCAGTCGGCTTCAGTGATCATAACATTATTGCTTTGAATTTTAAAACAAAAGTTCCAAGAGTAGGACCTAAAGTCATTCATAAGAGAATGTATAAGTATTTCACGAGAGATGTGGAGAATATTCAGTGGAATTCTGTGCTACAGAACATGGGTGCTGAACAGTCTCTTACTACCTTTTGTAATTTGTTTAATGCAGTGTGTGATAAACATGCACCAGTGAGGAAAGTCTCTGTGAGATCCATCAAGTCCCCTTGGTTAGATGATGAACTGAAGCAATGTATGATGGAGAGGGATAAACTGAATAAATCTGCTGAAATATCTGGCACTACTGCAGACTGGCAGCCTTATAGGTCTCTTAGGAATAAAGTCACAAAAATGAAAACGATACTATCAAGCTAAATTTGAGCAATGTGGTAATAATAGTCAACAATTATGGAAGACGATAAATGAACTTATGAGTAGGAGTAAAATCAGTAAAATGTCTTCTTTTGTTGAACAGGATGGAACCTTCAGTACTCGACCTTTTGAAGTTGCAAGTTACTTCAACAACTATTACCAGAACAAAGTGAGCACAATCAGAAATGAGATGGCCCCTGTAGATGGTAATTTTTCAACAACAATAATTAAAAAACAAATAATGGAAGGAAAAAAATGCAACTTTGAGTTCAGGCCAATAGGAAATGAGGAAATGTTACAGCTTCTTGAGAATTTGAACTGCAATAAACCGTGTGGAATTGATAACATGGATGGAAAACTCCTAAAATTTGCTGCTAAATTAATAGTCAAGCCTCTTTGTCATATTTTTAATGTATGTTTTGAGGAATGTGTGTACCCACACTTGTGGAAAATATCAAAAGTTGTTCCATTGGTTAAAGATTCTAGACAACAATAAACTAGACAAAACAGTAGACCCATAAGCATCTTGCCTGTTCTGAGTAAACTGATGGAGGGAGTTATGTGCAAACAGATTCAAAATTATTTTAATGAGAATTGTATTTTTTCGGATGTCCAACATGCTTATAAGGAAAGTTATTCTTCCAATACAGCACTCACAGAGCTCACTGACCAATGGTTGCATCAAATTGACTGTAAACAGTTGATAGGAGCTGTGTTTGTTGGTTTTAGTGCAGCCTTTGACCTTGTTGATCACAGCCTTTTACAAATGAAATTATCTGCTTATGGTTTTAATACTGCAGCTTTACAGTTTATGTGCAGTTATTTAACTGATAGGAAACGATGCGTAACATTTAATGGTTCACTTTCAAATAACATAACACTTTCATGTGGAATCCCACAAGGAAGCTGCCTAGGCCCTTTGCTTTATAGTATTTTCATTAATGATCAGCCATATGCACTAGATGAGGCCTGTATGACTGTATATGCAGATGATACCACCACACATGTCTCCTCAGCTGACTTGGATCAGGTCCATGACATTTTACAACAGGAGCTAATGTCTGTTCCAAAACGGGTTCTGGAGAACCGTTTAAAATTGAATATTACAAAAACAAAGTGTATGCTATTGGGATCAAAGTATTCTGTCCGAAAAAATCTTAAGCTTAACATATCTCTCGATAAACAGTTATTGGAACAACTCACGGAAATTAAACTTTTAGGTGTCACATTAGACCAAACTATGACATGGTCAACTCATATAAATAATATTGTTGCTAAAATGAGTAGGAATATTGCAATAATTAGAAGCAATGTAGTAGTAATAGTAGTAGTAGTAGTAGTAGTAGTAGAAGTAGCAGTAGCAGTAGTAGTAGTAGTAGTAGTAGTAGTAGTAGTAGTAGTAGCAGTAGTAGTAGCAGTAGCAGTAGTAGTAG